>OY755082.1:18040631-18640631 GCA_963576655.1 Gastrophysa polygoni
CCATTCTATTCTATTCTATTCCATTCTATTCCATTCCATTCCATTCCATTCCATTCTATTCTATTCTATTCTATTCTATTCTATTCTATTCTATTCTATTCTATTCTATTCTATTCCATTCCATTCCATTCCATTCCATTCCATTCTATTCTATTCTATTCTATTCCATTCTATTCTATTCTATTCTATTCTATTCTATTCTATTCTATTCTATTCTATTCTATTCTATTCTATTCTATTCTATTCTATTCTATTCTATTCTATTCTATTCTATTCTATTCTATTCTATTCTATTCTATTCTATTCTATTCTATTCTATTCTATTCTATTATATTATATTATATTATATTATATTATATTCTATTATATTCTATTCTATTCTATTCTATTCTATTCTATTCTATTCTATTCTATTCTATTCTATTCTATTCTATTCTATTCTATTCTATTCTATTCTATTCTATTCTATTCTATTCTATTCTATTCTATTCTATTCTATTCTATTCTATTCTATTCTATTCTATTCTATTCTATTCTATTCTATTCTATTCTATTCTATTCTATTCTATTCTATTCTATTCTATTCTATTCTATTCTATTCTATTCTATTCTATTCTATTCTATTCTATTCTATTCTATTCTATTCTATTCTATTCTATTCTATTCTATTCTATTCTATTCTATTCTATTCTATTCTATTCTATTCTATTCTATTCTATTCTATTCTATTCTATTCTATTCTATTCTATTCTATTCTATTCTATTCTATTCTATTCTATTCTATTCTATTCTATTCTATTCTATTCTATTCTATTCTATTCTATTCTATTCTATTCTATTCTATTCTATTCTATTCTATTCTATTCTATTCTATTCTATTCTATTCTATTCTATTCTATTCTATTCTATTCTATTCTATTCTATTCTATTCTATTCTATTCTATTCTATTCTATTCTATTCTATTCTATTCTATTCTATTCTATTCTATTCTATTCTATCTATTCTATTCTATTCTATTCTATTCTATTCTATTCTATTCTATTCTATTCTATTCTATTCTATTCTATTCTATTCTATTCTATTCTATTCTATTCTATTCTATTCTATTCTATTCTATTCTATTCTATTCTATTCTATTCTATTCTATTCTATTCTATTCTATTCTATTCTATTCTATTCTATTCTATTCTATTCTATTCTATTCTATTCTATTCTATTCTATTCTATTCTATTCTATTCTATTCTATTCTATTCTATTCTATTCTATTCTATTCTATTCTATTCTATTCTATTCTATTCTATTCTATTCTATTCTATTCTATTCTATTCTATTCTATTCTATTCTATTCTATTCTATTCTATTCTATTCTATTCTATCTATCTATTCTATTCTATTCTATTCTATTCTATTCTATTCTATTCTATTCTATTCTATTCTATTCTATTCTATTCTATTCTATTCTATTCTATTCTATTCTATTCTATTCTATTCTATTCTATTCTATTCTATTCTATTCTATTCTATTCTATTCTATTCTATTCTATTCTATTCTATTCTATTCTATCTATTCTATTCTATTCTATTCTATTCTATTCTATTCTATTCTATTCTATTCTATTCTATTCTATTCTATTCTATTCTATTCTATTCTATTCTATTCTATTCTATTCTATTCTATTCTATTCTATCTATTCTATTCTATTCTATTCTATTCTATTCTATTCTATTCTATTCTATTCTATTCTATTCTATTCTATTCTATTCTATTCTATTCTATTCTATTCTATTCTATTCTATTCTATTCTATTCTATTCTATTCTATTCTATTCTATTCTATTCTATTCTATTCTATTCTATTCTATTCTATTCTATTCTATTCTATTCTATTCTATTCTATTCTATCTATTCTATTCTATTCTATTCTATTCTATTCTATTCTATTCTATTCTATTCTATTCTATTCTATTCTATTCTATTCTATTCTATTCTATTCTATTCTATTCTATTCTATTCTATTCTATTCTATTCTATTCTATTCTATTCTATTCTATTCTATTCTATTCTATTCTATTCTATTCTATTCTATTCTATTCTATTCTATTCTATTCTATTCTATTCTATTCTATCTATTCTATTCTATTCTATTCTATTCTATTCTATTCTATTCTATTCTATTCTATTCTATTCTATTCTATTCTATTCTATTCTATTCTATTCTATTCTATTCTATTCTATCTATTCTATTCTATTCTATTCTATTCTATTCTATTCTATTCTATTCTATTCTATTCTATTCTATTCTATTCTATTCTATTCTATTCTATTCTATTCTATTCTATTCTATTCTATTCTATTCTATTCTATTCTATTCTATTCTATTCTATTCATTCTATTCTATTCTATTCTATTCTATTCTATTCTATTCTATTCTATTCTATTCCATTCTATTCTATTCCTATTCCATTCTATTCCATTCTATTCCATTCTATTCCATTCTATTCCATTCTATTCCATTCTATTCCATTCTATTCTATTCTATTCCATCTATTCCATTCCATTCCATTCCATTCCATTCCATTCCATTCCATTCTATTCCATTCTATTCTATTCTATTCTATTCTATTCTATTCTATTCTATTCTATTCTATTCTATTCTATTCTATTCTATTCTATTCTATTCTATTCTATTCTATTCTATTCTATTCCATTCCATTCCATTCCATTCCATTCCATTCCATTCCATTCCATTCCATTCCATTCCATTCCATTCCATTCCATTCGATTCTATTCTATTCTATTCTATTCTATTCTATTCTATTCTATTCTATTCTATTCTATTCTATTCTATTCTATTCTATTCTATTCTATTCTATTCTATTCTATTCTATTCTATTATATTATATTATATTATATTATATTCTATTCTATTCTATTCTATTCTATTCTATTCTATTCTATTCTATTCTATTCTATTCTATTCTATTCTATTCTATTCTATTCTATTCTATTCTATTCTATTCTATTCTATTCTATTCTATTCTATTCTATTCTATTCTATTCTATTCTATTCTATTCCATTCCATTCCATTCCATTCCATTCCATTCCATTCCATTCCATTCCATTCCATTCCATTCTATTCTATTCTATTCTATTCTATTCTATTCTATTCTATTCTATTCTATTCTATTCTATTATATTATATTATATTATATTATATTATATTATATTATATTATATTATATTATATTATATTATATTCTATTCTATTCTATTCTATTCTATTCTATTCTATTCTATTCTATTCTATTCTATTCCATTCCATTCCATTCCATTCCATTCCATTCTATTCTATTCTATTCTATTCTATTCTATTCCATTCCATTCCATTCCATTCTATTCTATTCTATTCTATTCTATTCTATTCTATTCTATTCTATTCTATTCTATTCTATTCTATTCTATTCTATTCTATTCTATTCTATTCTATTCTATTCTATTCTATTCTATTCTATTCTATTCTATTCTATTCTATTCTATTCTATTCTATTCTATTCTATTCTATTCTATTCTATTCTATTCTATTCTATTCTATTCTATTCTATTCTATTCTATTCTATTCTATTCTATTCTATTCTATTCTATTCTATTCTATTCTATTCTATTCTATTCTATTCTATTCTATTCTATTCTATTCTATTCTATTCTATTCTATTATATTATATTATATTATATTATATTATATTATATTCTATTCTATTCTATTCTATTCTATTCTATTCTATTCTATTCTATTCTATTCTATTCTATTCTATTCTATTCTATTCTATTCTATTCTATTCTATTCTATTCTATTCTATTCTATTCTATTCTATTCTATTCTATTCTATTCTATTCTATTCTATTCAATTCAATTCTATTCTATTCTATTCTATTCTATTCTATTCTATTCTATTCTATTCTATTCTATTCTATTCCATTCTATTCTATTCTATTCTATTCTATTCTATTCTATTCTATTCTATTCTATTCTATTCTATTCTATTCTATTCTATTCTATTCTATTCTATTCTATTCTATTCTATTCTATTCTATTCTATTCTATTCTATTCTATTCTATTCTATTCTATTCTATTCTATTCTATTCTATTCTATTCTATTCTATTCTATTCTATTCTATTCTATTCTATTCTATTCTATTCTATTCTATTCTATTCTATTCTATTCTATTCTATTCTATTCTATTCTATTCTATTCTATTCTATTCTATTCTATTCTATTCTATTCTATTCTATTCTATTCTATTCTATTCTATTCTATTCTATTCTATTCTATTCTATTCTATTCTATTCTATTCTATTCTATTCTATTCTATTCTATTCTATTCTATTCTATTCTATTCTATTCTATTCTATTCTATTCTATTCTATTCTATTCTATTCTATTCTATTCTATTCTATTCTATTCTATTCTATTCTATTCTATTCTATTCTATTCTATTCTATTCTATTCTATTCTATTCTATTCTATTCTATTCTATTCTATTCTATTCTATTCTATTCTATTCTATTCTATTCTATTCTATTCTATTCTATTCTATTCTATTCTATTCTATTCTATTCTATTCTATTCTATTCTATTCTATTCTATTCTATTCTATTCTATTCTATTCTATTCTATTCTATTCTATTCTATTCTATTCTATTCTATTCTATTCTATTCTATTCTATTCTATTCTATTCTATTCTATTCTATTCTATTCTATTCTATTCTATTCTATTCTATTCTATTCTATTCTATTCTATTCTATTCTATTCTATTCTATTCTATTCTATTCTATTCTATTCTATTCTATTCTATTCTATTCTATTCTATTCTATTCTATTCTATTCTATTCTATTCTATTCTATTCTATTCTATTCTATTCTATTCTATTCTATTCTATTCTATTCTATTCTATTCTATTCTATTCTATTCTATTCCATTCTATTCCATTCTATTCCATTCTATTCCATTCTATTCTATTCCATTCTATTCCATTCTATTCCATTCTATTCCATTCTATTCCATTCTATTCCATTCTATTCCATTCTATTCCATTCTATTCTATTCTATTCTATTCTATTCTATTCTATTCTATTCTATTCTATTCTATTCTATTCTATTCTATTCTATTCTATTCTATTCTATTCTATTCTATTCTATTCTATTCTATTCTATTCTATTCTATTCTATTCCATTCTATTCTATTCTATTCTATTCTATTTCATTCTATTCTATCCTATTCCATTCTTTTCTATTCTATTCTATTCTGAAGATTCAATTACATTCATATAACATTTAGATGCACATAACATCATCGACAAATGATCATATCTTGAAACCACAAGAATGTAATAGTGATGATCTTTTTTTATCTTCCATTCATTATTCATCCATTCATTCGAACTCAATGTAAAATAGGGGTTGAGTTGAAATTTCATTGATCCTAATATTTGAGATTCTGTGAGTCATAGTTTCCAAATCTGAAATTGATATGAGACGTTCCATTCGACGATAATCGAGCCGTTCGGAGATTTTCGGCACCCTGTGTATGATTTTCTTTTGAGTTAGTAGTTCGTTCGTTCTTTGTAGTTTGATTGATTCATTTCATAGACCGTTATTCTGTCGTACTATTGAGAAGTGAAAACAGAACCGGTTATAGGTCTCCATAGTCACGAATCAACTCATAAATCTAAGGTCACTCCTTCATGAAATATTAGGTGGCGGATACAAAAAAACGCAATCAATAGCAATAAATCACAATTAAAAATCACGTGAGGTAGATATACAAAAAAACGCAATCAATAGCAATAAATCACAATTAAAAATCACGTGAGGTAGATATGAGTCTTGGACACTGGTGCTCGATGGAGCATATACGAAATAATTAGGAAGCGTCAGTTAGAATATGAGGATTTATTAGTCATCAGGGGAATTATTATTCGATTGATTCAGAATGCAAGCTTTCCAGTAGGTTTATTTCATTCCACTCGGAACAGTGATATAGGTTGGAGATGATTTTTTTTTTCATATTTCGTTGAACCAAAGTGACCAAGTGAGAAGGAAAATTGATATATGAGTGCTGAAACATCTATTCAAACCATCGAGTCTGTTACTTGAATGAAGCTCCTCGTTTTACCTCCTCAGAAATCAAAATAGCTTTCTTCAACATGATATCGTTGGATGAATATCAAAGAGGATATAATGTCTAATGTGACATGGGATGTCGAACCGTGACTTCATTGCTTCATCAAACGATAGCAATGAAAATTGCGTGTTCATAGCCAATCATTTGGTTTCATAGATGAATTGTGGAAACCGTCTATACTCAAAGTGTCGGAATAATTGTTTCGATAAAAAACAAAATTCAAGTCTGTCGACCAAGTTTTCGTTGTCGATAGACATGGATATTGTTCTTCTCTTGGGACTCTAGATTGAATGAAACTGCAATGATTTTTGTTTTCAGATGTCTGTCGAATTTTGTGAACTGACCGATGTCGCTAACGACAGCTTTGATTTCCCATAAACGGTTAATTTCCTTTTCTCCCATTTTGTATTCCCTCCTCATTGTTGGTTTGTGATGATGCTTAGAAGGAGAAAATAGAATGAAATACAAGTATTGAGAATTATGAATATAAAATTTGGGAGCTTTATTTGGTAGAGAGTTCGGAGGTTCTACCAATGATTATGAAGAATTGAAATCTCATCGAACGTTCATCAAGTTAGTTCAAATCTTCACCAATATTGAATGGAAGCGTGGAGATTTCCTGAATTTCAACCATAATTTCGATATTCAAGAAGGATATAAATATTGGAACAGAACGAAGAAGAATTGAGATCAATCGAGAGAAAGAATATGAGAACATCACACTGTTGTGAATGAAGTGTTAATTCAACAAATTTTTGTCTGAGTGAGTCCATGCTTACAGTGAAACCCACTCCTTTGATAATCGATTCAACACAGCCATAGGTGATGAAAAACTGGCAGTTCATTGAGGTCAATTCATCCAACAATTTCATATTATTATAACATTGCATTAGGCCTTAGTTATTTTCACCTGCAGTTATGAGTACGATGATTATCAGTTGGAATATCATGCACTGTTTCATGACATTTTACTTGGTGGTTGTTTGACATTATCTTTCTGCAGAAATAATGAGAGACAAATAAGTAACTAAGGATTCTCAGTTGTGATTATAACTCTATTGTGATGAAACAAAAAACATCCAATTAATGTACTCACCACATTGTGTGTGATGAATGATACTTTCAGTTCAACGAAATGTATATTCAAGGTCAATTGAAACTCTCTCCATACAACAACTTGTAATTTTATACTGAATGAACTGTACTGTACTGACTGGCTCAAAACTCCGACTCCAGCATAATGAGAAAAAAAATATGAAATTTCAATATATCGAGGTTATACGCACCGAAAGAAGACTTTTCAAAATCAGCAAGTTCCTCAAGTTAGGAGTTGAAATGATGTTCGATCATTGCAGGTATAATAGCAATGAATATTTTTTTATATACAGAGTGGTCCAATGAAAACGAAACAAGGTATGCATTTTACTGAGAGATCAAGGAACTGACATTGAAATGAATGATTCTTCATGTAATGTTGGATAGGACAGGATTTGAAAAGAAAACATCAGATGAAAATCATTCTAACTACACAATCAGAAATTGGCAAGAAGCCTATTTCCATAAACGTGTTCTCTCGAGAACTACTGCATTGAATTCCAAAAACGAGGAAGCGTTGGTGGGAGATTCCGATTACCTTCACAATGATGCATCACTCGACTCCTCATCCCATTTGAGATTCAAGGGTTGGAGCTCACCCCTCCGAGAAGATCGAAGTGAAGAAGTTGAAAACATGCGCGAAATATTTTCCCCTCGAAATGAAAATCGACCAGTTCGAGCGTTTTTTTTTTCTAAGAACGAAAACTATGTCAAACTGGCCTTATTTCGTTTACATCGGGCCACCTGTTATACCAATCACCGTGAAATCAATTTTACCTACTTCATATACCTTGAAATTTCTCTGTTTAGTAATGAAATATTTCAGTTTCCACAATAAAACTTTTGAAGAGCTTTAATGTGGGTTTATAAGGGTTTTGAGAACCTGTTGTCAGTGATGGTACAAGCTTCCTAACCAAAATCAATGGTACTATTTTGAGGAGCTTCTGATATGAATCCTTGAGTGTTTCGACAACCTTGAAAAAAAAAATCGCCATTTTGGTGAAGGCTTCAGTAATATTCCTGTTACTCTCATTCTGTTATTAGTCAGATTAGTCAGTTATTAGTAGATCGGTATATTTCTGACATATTATCATCCTCTGTCTTGGATACATTTATATTTGATATATCCCCTTTCATTTCATTCTCAACTCAGAAGTTAAGAGATCGATTAGTTTGGTGCATTTGCAACTCTCTTTCACGATCGGAATTGATGAAACATACTGATATTCCAGTGTTTGTGGTGGAGAAAGAATATTATATGTACCACGGGTGAAAATGCTATTATATAGCTCGAACATCAAATCATTCGGCGCTTCGAGCCTCATAATATGAAGGTGCTCTTTATATAATAGCTCACTTCTCACCCAAGGTATATAATATACTATCTCCTCCTCGGGGAGGAGAAGTTCTCCTCCTTCCTAGGGAGGAAAATTCTGACTTTGCTCACCACAATGAGGACAGAAAATGTATACTTCGGATAGAGGTAGGCGGAAAATGTTTATGGGAAAGGCAAAATATTTTTTGAGTGATCCGACAGATATCTCATTTTGTATTTTCCCAAGAGAACGTATTTCTGTCTATTTTTTGCTGTATTATATCTGTCGCGTGTATATTTAGGACATTGAACGACTTCGGGGGACTACGGAAGGCGGCCTGTATTCGTTTTTACCCCTCTTTCCACTCGGTTATCACACGAAATACATTCGATGAAATGGAATAATTAGGCGAACCTTCTTTGTTCAGAACTTCATGGGAAAGATTCTTGGTGTTCATAAAATTGTGTGTGAGACCAATGGTTTCTGAGAAAAACGAGAAAATCCACCTCAGTGCGTATTAAAGATGGCTTTTGAGGGTGTAGCTCACCAGATTAACTTAGGAACGCTCTTGATTTTGAAACCTTTTCATTCGTTGTGTATTATCACCAAATGACAGAACTTTATAATTCATTTCTTCTTTTCGGGGTTATGCTAGGTTCGATATGAATGGACTATATTCAAGATCAAATTTGTCACTATGTACGCATATGATAACTGTTCAGGAATCAACCATAATGTCTGATCTTATATAACGATAATCCTGAAGTCATTCCGATGAATTCTATCACTCATACACTCCTCTCTGGTCCGTTGATAGATTTACATGTCTCAATGTTCGATCTCTTTCATTGAAGCTGAATTCTTCATAGAGGTAATGTCGAATTTTCATCATATTTCATTGGTTATTTTTTACATCAAAAATTGAACGAAAATCAAAATTGTTCCAGAGAATATCAGCGTTCTATCTCCAACAGTGTATGGAAAGAAATATATATACAGAAATTATCCGATCATATATACAGGCTGACTGACAAAAAACGCCCCAAGCCATAGCGCCGCCATTCATAAGCAAATGAAATGATATATCAGATACTACACAAAAATTTTTTTCTTAAATTTCAACTCTAACGACGGCGATTGTCAACTTTTTTCTTCAAATGAAAACATATATTTTTCAATTTCTTTTCTGATAGAGATTTTTTTTCTGAATACAATCATGTATAACAAGTTGATTTTCGCACAAAATTAGTTGACAAGAATCAATGCTCCGCCGACAAGAAATGGGTCTTTTCATTACATTGTCTATCGACTCATTGAAGTGGCAGTAGATGTCTCAGAATCAACTATGGCCATGAGATGTCAGTGTGACATTTGTTCCATATTTTCAAACAGCTCAAGATATTCATTCTTCGAAATAAAACGGAATATGAATAATAATCAGCTGACCGACATGATACAAACGTACTTTGAATGCGGTAGAAATAGTGGTCAAGCATTGCGATTATACGTTGACCGATTTCCTGACAGAGAAGTTCCAGATCGTCGTGAATTTGCTAGGCTAGAACAAAATTTGAGAAACTACGGAGCACTCAAGAAACCTAAACGAAAGGAACGTCAGTTTGATGAGGATGTCGAATTTGAAGTTTTTCTCAATGTAGAAGAAAACCCAAGGACTTCTACTCGAGAAATTGCTAATAACATTGGCGTTCCGCAACAATCCGTGCAAGCAATACTCAAGAAGCAGAAATTCAAATGATACGTGCCCCAAAAATTGAAGGGAACAATTTTGCATGCATTTTCTGAATACGATGCAACAAGATCGAACGTATTATAGAAAAATTATTTGGACCGACGAGTGTACATTCACTAATACTGGCATTTTCAATAGAAACAACCACCGCTATTTGAGCCATGAAAATCCAAGAATTATCGTTCCAACGAATTTTCGAAATAGATTCAGTGTGAATGTGTAGTGCGGTATTTGGTGCGATAGATTGATTGGTCATTTTTTATAGATGGCCCACTAAATCAACAGAGATATCACCAATTATTGCATCAAAATATCGAACACTTTTTGGAGGAGTTGCCAGTTGCCGATCTGAACAGAATTTACTTTCAACGAGACGGAGCCCCTGCTCCTGATGCCCAAATAAATTTTGATTGGTTGAATGCTACATTTGCTGAAATTAGAAAAAATTGGAATTAAAAAAAAAATTGTTAGTGCCACCTTGTAGTATCTGATATATCATTCCATTTGCTTTCTTGATTTTCAAAATCGGATAATTAATAGCGGCGCTATGGCTTGGGGCGTTTTTTGTCAGTCAGCCTGTATACTAACAGCATGATATATGACTATTTGAAATGATATAAAAATCATAAGAATATAAACAACCAACAAGAGAAATAATCAAATGATCTGCTCACATCATGACCCTTGTTTAGTTGAGGATAGATAGAATAGACTTGTTATTCCCTCCTTGAAACAGAGTATGGAATTGATCAACTTGAAATCATTCAATGGAAGAACATCTATCCGATAAACAAGGAATACAAAATGTTTCGACAAGAAGATATTCCTTTTTGGAGATATAAGTATTTTTTTGAAATTTGAGAAATGTGCCATTGACTATAACCAAAGAACTTCTCTTCAAGTCATCTGAAAGATACATTTCAAATACAGTGATACTCCGTAGCATATGATTGATCTGTCGTTACTAGTACTGAGGATATTGATATAAATATCTTATTTTCCCTTCATAGTTTCAGGAACAAGTGGAAAGGAATAATTACTAGAGAAATGACCATATTCACTCATTCTTAATCACGTTGTCTCTATTCGCATTGCCTTGTTCAGAAGAAAATTCACTTTCAGATACTTTGGAATAACAAAAATCGGCCATGTCGTGTTGATAGATTCAGAACGCTCGTCGTCCTACACAAAGTGAAAAAGATAAAAAGACAAAAGAGTCCTAATCCAATTCCGCCGGAACAACCCGCAACGATCTCGATCCAAGTCGACAGAGCCCATCTGATTATGCAAAATGGAGGAGTGAAGGCCTTCTCAAAAATTAATTTTCCTTTTCTTATGTAACGTCAAAGTTCCTTTCGACCGGGTAACCCAGAGCACACCATTGGGGGCATTGAATATAAAGGTGAAAGGAGCGATCCATTATCTATCGAAGCGTGCAGAATGAGTGTATCAGAAATCCTCAGCTGGAACTCTCTGTTCAACTGGAATGATAGATCAGGACGAATGTAATATTCAGTACAGTAAAAGAATTCCAATCACACTATGATCTCATCTAATCACCACGTATCTTATTGTCTAGCAAAACAATGGAAGTTTATGTTCAAAGTTGAGAAAGTAAGAAATATATATATATATATATATATATATATATATAAATATAGTGGTTTCATGTTTCCAGTGAATATAATGTCGAGGTTGGGTGGAATTGGTATGTATATCATCCTTGATTTTATCAGTAGGAACGGAAACAACTCTGCATCGAAATGTCCTCTTGGTGGTGATGATGAATTCAAACATAGTGGGTTGCATTCCTATTCCATGAAATCTTGTTCCATGAAATCTTGAGTTGCATCAAATCAATAGCTCTTATCGAACAATCACGGCCCATGTAGTCATGTTGAATTTTTGGAAAAAGAATTGAGTGTACAGGTGCGTTTCAAATTATTTATTCAGAATTCCACCTATTACTTTACCTCATCTCTCAATTCAGGAATATTGGATTTTATGTAGTTGATTTTATCCATATTCCTCTTTCATTCATTTCCTTATTTGCTTCTCAAGCTCCAGATTAACAATATGTGGCCTCGAAAACACTTCATAGTATCGTCATTGATCTCATTCCATTGAATTGATTGATTGAATTCCTCCAAAATTCAATGTCTAGATGGAATATGATCAATCATGAACTGTGCATGAAAATCATAAACTGGTCATTTCCATCACTGTTATCTGCTTATATTCGATTGGGGCTGATGGAAACGATAAACCAAATATCGTTTCATAATGGAGCATGTCCAATGCACGAAATATAGTGTGATAATGGAGCTATTGAACCAACAAACTGATATCAGTATATTGGAACGTTAGTGACAGAACGCAATATATTCTAGCAGGAGTCCGAAATTCAGAAATGCGCTAAGAAGCATCAAATTTCCGAATGGACGAGTGCTTGCATGACCTCCTGTAACAAACGTTTTATAATATATTTTCAGTTATGGCTTCTGTTTGCCATGCCATATGCCATTCATGTTACACTCATTCTTCGAGAAAATGAATCAAAAACTATCCATACTAGTTTGATGAAACTTCATACTTCTTGGAGTCGTTGGTTTCCTGATGAAAATCCTATGATTTTGATATCTTGAGGCTGGTTCCTATATGTAGACTACATAACAATGTACTATGTACGCTACTATGTACACTAGTATCTTTTTTTGACCCATCCTCGTGGTTCTGATCAATAATGGAATCCCTCATTGTTCGATCCTAACTCTAGTTATTTCAGTATCATGGTAGTGCTCATTCTACAGTTTTAAAATATACTGGGTGATAAAAATATGGTCAGAAATACTAACATAACATTTGTTCAACTAGGAATTCAAGGTATGGGCTGTGAGAATTATAGTAGTTGAATGTTCCCAGATGCATCAGAACGAGACCCAGTGGAGCGACTCATCCTCAGCTAGTACTCACCTCATTATTATGCCACTCCAGGAAGTAGAACTGCAGTGTCAACTTTTTCGTATTCTTCTGAGTGGACAAGGTTTCTTTCCCTAAATGAAGTCTAAAGGAAGTCTCTTCATATTTCTCACAGAATTCGCAACTTCATTCGTCTACTGATCTGAACTCCACGGCTGCTTCTGATCATATTTCTCCAATGGTATCTTTCCTTCAACAATCTTGGTGATTCTGATCAATGATGAAATCTGTCATTCTGAACCTAGTCCTTTCAGTATTATTTTTCTTCAACTTTTGAAAACATGAAAGAAAAACCTATAATGTTCGAGGAACATCGTGTTAGCCAGCGGTGTAATATTGGGAAAGGAGGAAAGTATTTTTTTTTCTCGAAAGTGTGGGGGTCATTAGCACTAGGCAAGAATTCGCTAGGCAGAGAATTCCACACCTTTGTCGTTCTTCTGATGAATGATGCTCAGTAGAGCGAAGTTCGGCAGGTATCGAACCTGATAACGTTAGGGGAGACCAGCCTGAGCTAGTCTAGTTTTTCTGCTTGGAATTGCTCGTGGTGGCATGATGAACGATATTTCCGTTGAACACATACCGTAGAACTATCTTTCAGAGAGGGAGAGATCGCTCACCTTTTTACGATGTTCTATAGAGGTCAATGATTTCACCAACTAGGCGGATAGCTCTCTTCTGGAAAGGATAAATGAGAGCTCCAGTGTATATTTGACAGCTGACCTCCAAACATGTCCTGAACAGTGTGACTTCAGGACAGATCCAATATTCGTTCTGTAGATTGTGAGCAGTTGCTGGAATGTCCATTATCTCTTTACGCGGAACAGAGAGAAAGATTCTGTGGTGCTTATTCTATATTTCTATATATGGGTGAGACAATCATGCTGAAAAAGACTGATGTAACATTCGTTCAAATGAACCTACGAATAATAATTACTACTCTCTTGTCCCTACATCCAATGAGTCATCGCATCGGACTGCGAAGTGATTTTTATTGTAGTGGTCTCTGAAAATGTCCAAGATGAATCAATCCATTCCTACCGAAACTACAGCACATCAAAACAAGAGCTTGACTATGTAACGAACATAGTCAAAGTGGCATTTGTGCATTGACTATGCAACGAACATAGACAAAGGAGCGGCAGGTATTTTGAGATCGGTAATAATCATCCTGGATCTATTATAGACTAGTCGATGCCTATTGTGTGGAATGCTTCAACTGGTATCAGATCATGATATTGACAAACAAAATGATATATAATTTCCTCTCAAGTTCTTTGCACAGACTGAAGACGAGGGATTCGGTGTTTTTTTTTTTCATTTCGGAAAAAACGAAAACCCGAAAACAAATGAAGAGCCCATCATTTCATGGGAACGGGAAATCCCCGTTAAATTGGGAAATAAAATACCTCTCGCAAATCTCCTGCCGCAAAACATTTCCTGCAGATCTTTCAATCTCGACAATCGTCGCAACCTTTCCGATCGCATTGAATCTCCAAAGCCAACCGTGTCTGTGCCTGCAACTGCTGAAAGTTGGTGTAGAATCGAATTTCAAAAATCTGCATGTCAAATTGAATGATCGAAGTGATGAGATTCAATAAATATTGGTGGATAGTGCGGTTTATCATTATAAATGATACCAAGAGAGAACAATAAGTTTTAATACCTCTTTGAGCACTATCAGTTCATACACAAAAAAACGATGGTGCGAGAGGCATCTGTCACGTTCAAACTTCAAGTGATGGGAATTCATCGATCATATTTTATATGGGACGCTCCATTTCAAAAATTAAAATTGCTAGTGCTATTGTGATTTCAGATCACATTGAAAAAATGCTACACTCATAATATGTATAATTATATATGAGTTTGATTCATAAATGACTAGATGTAAACGAACCGTGTCTCTGATAGCGAACAGAACGTCACCATCAATAGAATCAAATGCAAAGAAAACAAATATTGAATATTGTGTCCCTCAGGGTACAGTATTTGGACCAATACTCTTCAATGTTCATATCAACGATCTATTCAACACTCCATCCCAAAATGATTTGATCAGCTCCGCTGATGATACTGCCATCTTTCATGAGGACCCATCCTGAGAATCATTAAAAATTGACGTGGAAAACGATTCCAATGGAATAATCAAGTTTTTCGATAGACTTCTCACAATCGATTCGGATGAAATTGTGTTCATGCCGTTCACTAGATATAATGATGATCTCTCAAACTATGAGCTATCGAACTTCAAAGATACCAAAACCAAATATACTACAATACTAAACTTTATATCAATTCAAACGCACCTTAACTACAGAATCAAAGTATGAGATGGAATATGCAATACTCACTTAACGCACTGCAGAAATGTATTCCGAAAATCGTTTGCGGAAAAAATTAAAGATACCCGACCGAAACCTCATTTTTTAATCGAAAACCCTAGATATCCACCACCTATACCTACACTTCCAATCGCTTATGATCCATGATCATAGGCATAAAAACGACGGAAACTAATTTATCATGAACAAAATATTCGATACAAGAATAGAACCACACTTACCAAGAGTGAACACGAAAGAAAAAGTCTAAGATCACTACATTGGTGTACTCAAAGAAAAACTCGTCCAATTGATAGATGAGAAGTAAAAAACCTGATAGGACTCATTTCACTATTTTGTCACATCATTCATCAAGACCAGTGAACAAAAAAAAATATCATTGTAGAAACACCTCACTTTTTTTTATTAGGAAATTTCAGATTGTATCACCGAGTTTCCTGTTTCTCTACTCAATTTTATCAACACTAACTTCATAATTATATATTACCTGAATCACAATAACACAAGGCGAACCTCTTTTTGTGGTATTCGGATATATATTCACAAGTCAAAATCGCGAAGCTTTGTCTACCATGCGAATAATGGAATTTTTCGATAGCTGGTGCCAGCGAAATTGCCTGATTTCGAATGTTTCCAAGACTAAATGTATATATTTCAGTTCCCAAAATAGCTTGAATACCCTACAATTTGATCTTGATGGAACAAATATCATTTCCACGAATAGCACGAAATTTTTGTATGTATATGTAGATCAACACCTACGTTTCACCAATCATGTCAGCGCTCTGAGTAAAACTTTGGAAACTTTGTTGATAGTATACTATAGTATGTAGTCATTTGTCTTAGTTATGACGTTGTTTCATGGGGGAATTCTGTAGACAGTGACCGGATTTTCACAGCACAGAAGAGAATAATTCAAACTATGTTTGAACAACCTCCAAGTGAGTCATGTAGGCCCGACTCCATTTTTGACGGAATTTGAAAATTTCCTTGCTTTTTTTCAAATGCTTATTGTATATCGAAGGAAACTAATCCAAATTCAAAACAAATTCACGCTACCCCAACTATCCTACTAGAAATAATCTTCTATACATCCCGAAACATAACAAAACGAAATTTGAATGAACCCCCACCTGCCAGGGTATCATATTCTACAATCACTTGCCTGAATCGATAACAACGCTGGATACAAATGTGTTCAAACGCATTAATAACTTCCAGAGGTTATCATAGCCACGAGGAGTTCATGTCTCATTATAACTTGATGATGATAATAATTTCATAAATGATAGATATTATTGACAGGTAGTATTACGAAATTGATAAATACTCGAATATAACAATATAACAATATAATGAACCTATCAAGAGGCAGAATTCAAGTTCAAATCATGACACGTTTCAGGGGCCACAATAGGAATTTGCTTTTCTGAGTATATTGCAAGAAAAGTACATATTCAACTCAGCACATATTATACTAATGTATACGTTCTCATGTACGTTCTTATGATAACCAGAATTCACATAAAAAAAAAGAAATGCGCAGCATCATCACATGCGCGGCCTTTACATAATATATAAACAAGTGTGGTTTTATATGTGGAATATAAAGATGATTTCTGAATCTGAGATTCAGATTATGTATGTCAATTCTGTATACGATTTCATCATGAAAATATCAGGGTATTTTCATTGTGATGATTTTATGGTACAATATACAAGCATCAAATACACATCGGGTCTCCATATTCAGCCATCCTAAATCGTCGAGTTGATGAGAAACATGTTTTCGCCTTCTGGTTCCTATGATCATTCTCAGACATGCATTCTGTGAAGTCTGTGATCGTTTTCTATCAGCTTGTAGTAAGGTGGGACCTCCGAACAACAAACCCACTAGAAGGATCACAAAACAAATATTCTGATGCTAACATGAATTCCCAGAATTATCATAATATTAGTACCCAATCGTCGCCAGTGTTGTCATATCCAATCATCAAAAAGTGATGAATAGTCCATAAAATTTAAAGTCCTTTATGAATTCATGTAGTTCAATGCACAAATATAATAATAAATTTGGGTCATGACGATTATGAATCAGTTCTGATCAATACAAGATTGCTACATCATTCTTAGCAAGACTTAGCAATTTTACTTTCTTGGGGGCTCGAGGACCAGCATGGGTATATCGTGAATACTTTTTGCTCAACGTTGCAACAGCGCAATTTGATATTGACAGTCGACGGCGATTATTGCTTTGTTTGGTATCTGTCATTAGTTACGTTTTGATTTATCGATATTATTCAAGTTGTGATCAGTTTTGTGTACTCAGAATTCATCAGAAACTCAGTTTATTTCCTGTTTTGGTGATTTGATATAATGGTGAGACGTTGTGAGGTGTGTTAAAGACAATTTGAACCGGCGATCAAAACACGTCATTTCATAGGTGAGTTACCATTGTCGTATCATTCGAGATTTTGAAGCATTTTCCCAAATGGAATGGATAAAAATGAATTTAAATTGAATTGATTAGATTAAATTGATTATACCCATAGGTCAGCTGCGACAGTGTCTTGTGGTGATATATGTGGCACTGATAAATGCTTCCTTATTTGTAGTCAAAATATGCGAAGCTGCTGAAAAATCACGGAGAATAATGATGAACTCAATTAATATTTTTGATAAAAAATATAAGGATATTTCTATACTACTTTTACACACAACAATGAGAAATTCACCGTTGACTGTTTTTGGAACTAGTTTAACTAATTTGGAGAAATGTTTTACTGTAAGACTCCATCATGAGGCAAATAAATTGAAAGATTCAACGGAAGTAAGAGTGAGAAGTATGTTAACAAAAACAATCCTATTCAAAAATCAATAAATTATTTGTGTGGTTATCCATGGTTGTTTTTCATTTCTTTCCTGTTTTAAATAAGAAACATTGCTATTTGCTACATCTTCACATGATTCATGATTTTATTGTTGATATAACATTTCGTCATAATACTTGTCAACACATATTCATTATCGATTCTCATCTATCTACATGAAATGAAATAATCAGACATCAATTTTTTGCGTCAGAATATATGAATTCTGCTCAAGATGAAACCTCCTTCATTTTTGACGATATCGGGAAATGATATAAGCAAGTTTCATCTTCTGTTTTGGAAATTACATTCAAATATGCAATCATATCTATTTGCCTTGAAAACGAGTTTTTCACTTTTTGAAAATTATTTCCACTAGTAGGTACTGAACTTTGGAATCGTAAATATACTTTCATGCACTGTCACTGATTGCCAAAGATATAAATGTTCATTATTGAAATTGAACGTTATTTATGATAGAGTATACGTATACAATTATATAAGTAGACAATTATATAAGTATATTGTTTCATGTGGCGTTAGGAATTAAACTTTTATTGTGACGTGGTCATAATAAGTTTATTGATTACAAGCAAGTTACAAAAATCACCATAGGATTGTATGTATTCGAATTTCTCGTTACATTGTGAAGGAAGTATAAAGACGTTCATTTTCCCACCAAGAAATGCTAAAAAGTACCACTGAAATTGTTACGGATTTTCAATTTGGTTTCATCATGAATTAATAATAAATTCGACCCCCTCTGACAACACGGCACTGGTGCTGGGAGAAT
Organism: Gastrophysa polygoni; assembly: GCA_963576655.1. Lineage (NCBI taxonomy): Eukaryota > Metazoa > Arthropoda > Insecta > Coleoptera > Chrysomelidae > Gastrophysa > Gastrophysa polygoni. The sequence continues at coordinate 18,059,967 of OY755082.1, forward strand.
CAAGTTCTGCTATTATCGAGGCTATTATTGTTCAGACAAAGATAGATACTATAGATGTTGCTTCCAAACAAAATGTATTGCCAGGGGTGTGGATTACTCATCTAGTCTGTTCAATGATCGAAGGGTGGGACTATACACAATATCAGCATAATTGGCATGAGATAAAACCAGAGCATCACATAAAATTTTCTCAGATTCTGCACTCAATGTCTCTCTATTGGAATAAATCATTTTCAGGTTGCAGTACCCCTGCTTCAATTTTGAGGAGACATGAGAAGAGGATCTGAGGGATTGATCAATAATGAGACCTACATTTTTTGAATGATCGGCGAGACCTATTTGTTGACTATCAATATTGATACATTCTTCTCACATCTCTTTCTCATGGCTGTTCGACCAAAAAGCATAAATACAGTCTTTGATGGATTGACTGTTAGACAGTATTTTTCCGATGTTGATAGTAATGAGTTCAAGTCAGAATTAATTTGTTCACATGCCGCAGCCAACGGATCTTCTGGGAATTGTTCATAAATTTGTGTGTCGTCGGCGTAGCTATGAATTCAACTGTGTTGAAGGCAATTGGGGAACTGAGATGTGTATATCACAAATAACACAGTACCCAAGATTGATCCTTGAGGTACACCATTTGATGTTCCAAGATAACAAGTCATCAAATTCCTCAACTCTTTCGTCGATACTTGATTGTGACCTGTAATTGTCGTCGATGTCGAATATATAGAGATCATTGTAGAATGCTTCATCATCAGCGTCAAAACGTTTGAAATCCCTGATCGTGTACTGGAAGTCATCTTTCGATTTGGGAGGAGGGGGAACTATCTTGCATGTGGAGAGCCAGTGGTCCGAGAAATATGAGCAATCCACCACAGCACAGTCGCTGAATTGTGAAGTATAAGAGCAAAAGATGATATTGAGTGATTTGCTAATAGTGGCAGTAATGCGAGTAGGTTCATCGATAGCTTGGTGCATATCAAATGACTCTATTATATTGTAAAAGTCGATGTGCCATTCATCAGTTGTATCCAAAAATATGTACGTCACCTGTACAAACAACATAATCAAAGCTGGTGAGAATGTGAGACATTGCATCCTCGAATTCTGGAAAAAAAATGAATGGTGAGGTTTATTAGGTGGCCTATAGAGAGATCCAATACCGTATTTCATGCCTCTCATAGTGAAGGATATCCATAAGTGTTCCATATCTGTTATAGGTTCATTTTCAATCAAACTTGCATGGAGCTGATATATTGCATAATTTGCCACCCACTACCATGACCATTACGGAAAAGAACATAGCCAGGCAATAGAATCGATTCATTCGGAATTTTCTCCGATAACCAGTTCTCAGAAATTGTGATGATATCATGAATGTTGAATACTTTTTGTTTGAATTCTGCGAAACCATCAGTTCCATGACTTTGTTTGATGAAGAAGTTCAATGTACTATATTTTCTATGTGTTTGTTACCTTTATATATATTTGTATCACTCGAGTTGAGATTCACGTTCCTTGTATACACGATCTGTCTGAATGCATAAATGAATTTTCATAATAATTTTTTCTAGTGCTTCAGCGGCCTGGCCCATTAGCTCTTTCAGTTATTGGCACCTCATAGTTTCTCATATAGGCCACTAGATTTCAGGAAGGTAAGTACGTTTCTTGTTGTGTCATATGTGTCCTTTTTAATGTGATTCCAATTTCAGGGGATGTGATTCCATTTTGGTGTCTGAGGGGGTCAAGGTCTGGACAAGAGAGTAGGTTTTCAAACGGACGTTACATGTTTCACATCTTGGTCTCACTGAGCCTGCTGAAAGATACAGGTGAGTGAGATTTGTATGTCTGATTCTGAGTCTACATAGTGCTACTTGTTTTCTTCTGGCTTAGTCTTTTGAGTAGAACCATTTTTTGTTGAGAGTTCGACAATTCTGAGTGGTCCATTATATCTAGCCCATTGGTCTTGCCAAATCTTGAAGAATTTCTGTTTTATATATTTTTTGATATCATCCACCGAGACCGGTATACCGTCGTCGATTCTTCTCGTGGTAGCATCTTTGGCTGCAGAATCTGCTAACTCGTTTCCATTTATATTCATATGGCTTGGGACCCACATGATTGTAACTGTTCCATTCCTATATGTTAAATGAGTATACAACTCTTGTGACAGTTGACAGTGCAGTGATTTTCTTATGGCACTCAGAGATTCCGTACAAATCAGACAATCCATTTTCTATTGGAAAGAGAAATATTACATAGCACGCCATATTGCATATAATTCAGCTGTGTGAATGCTTCACATCGGATCTGATGCCCAATGGTGAGGGTTATTGTTTACTACCAGGGCGGCACCAACAACATTCTCGGTGTGGGATCCATCAGTGTAGATAGTCAAGTGTTCGCTGTTTTTCATGTGAAATGTCCCATTCGGCTTCCCATCTTTCGGAAATTATTCCTTTGAAATGTTTTCCCAGGTCGCTTGCACATATCGGGATATTTTCAGTATCATCATATTCAGTAGCATCTCGAACTGCAATATCTGCTGATACATTACCTTGAATATGTACTAGTCCAGATTAGAATTGTTCTCTCCTTCATTTCGGATAGATGGTGGATTTAGGCAAGAATGTTCTGTACTAGAGAATTAGTACCAGGGCGGCACCAACACCATTCTCGGTGCGGGATCCATCAGTGTAGATAGTCAAGTGTTCGCAGTACCTCTGGGTTGGCTCTAAAAACATTGTCTGATGTACTGAAGGTGATATGTCTTCTTTCCTCCATTTACTTTAGTATAGATTACTATTTGGGGTCTTCCTGAACCAGGGTGCAAGATTAGGGTCGCAATATTTTGTAAGTACATAATTTTTGTGTGGTTAGCCTTTGGATATCGTATATTCACTGGTCTTGTTATAGTCGGCGTGTGTAAGTATGTGTTCCCAATATTTATGGAATGTTGGTGGTCGAGTGGTTCAGTATGGATTGTACCTTCACAGCGTATATAATTGAGTTCGCCTCCCTTCGTAACCTCACAGGTTAACTGGAGGATTCGGCTGGAACGGCTTCTATCGGACTTATTCTAAAAGCTCCTGTGGCAAGACGAATTGCAGCATTTTGAACTCTGCCAAGAGCTCAGAGTTTTGAGGGACGTGCAGAACCATAAACATTGCAGCCATAATCGATTTCAGGCTGGATTGGTGTTTGGTAGATTTTGAGTAGCTAAACTTCGCCCACTTTGTATCGAAGATGATTCATCAGTATTATTATTTTTTCTTTGTTGAATTGATGGGGCAGATTCAACTGCTAAGGTTATCAGCTATCCTCAATGTCTTGGAAGTCAAGACATCCAGTTAATTTCTTCACTGGCATAAACTGTTATTGTTTTTTTGTCAAGCCCGCTCTATCGAGGAAGGGGAGTGAATTCTTCATGTCCCTTTTGTCGTTCGATAATATTGTTGAGTTATCTCCTTGGATTCCATTATTGTGTCCGAGGTCCCTATATTGCACACGGTCTTCTGAAAGGTATCTTACCGTGAGTCTAACCTGGCAAGTTTGACATTGTGGGGGTCGCTTTCCGCTCAACATGAATAAAGATGTCAGATTTGTGTGCTCTATTCTTGATCGAGTGAGCGCTACTTGGTCTCTCCTTTTCATAAAAAAAAACTTTTTTTTTCAATTTTTCCGTTGTTGATTTTATTCGTCCATGTGGAATGTCTCATTAGGCTTCCCATCTATTGGGAATTATTTCTTTGAAATGTTTCTTCAGGTAGCTGGAACATTTCGGGATATTTTCAGTATCATCATATTCAGTAGCATCACGAGCTGCAATATCTGCTGAGACATCATCTTGAATATGTACGTGCCCTGGAGTCCAGATTAGAGTTGTTCTTTCCCCCATTTCAATTAGATGGTGGATTGAGGTAAGAATGTTCTGTACTAGAGAATTATCATTATGGGCATCGCTTATTGCCTCAATGGCACTGAGAGAGTCTGTACGAATAGTGATGTATGTTGTGGCATGAATTCTGTGTAGCGAATGGCTTGCCGAATGGCATAGACTTCAGCTGTACATATACTAGCAGCATTGTGGATTTTTCAGAAGTAAGATTGTCCATTCGTATGCACTAGATATGCCGTTTGCTGTTTTCGATCCGTCAGCATATATATTCAGAGAATTTGGATATTTGTTGATCAGTTCAAGGAACTCCTGTTGGTAGATAGCAGGATTTGTTTCAGATTTCTTGAATTTGGTACATGCCTTGTGAATGGTGGGTAGGTTTGATTTCCATGGAGGCACTTCGCAGAACTGTATTGGGTATTCTTCCGGGAGTTCTCCATTATATCGTTCTAAGAGTTCCTTCATCCTGATACTGGCAGGTCGGGTGGTTGTGGTCCGGCCTTCGTACAGAAAGAGTGATTCATCAGAATACATTGTATCATGGTTAGGGTGGCGAGGCTGTGCCCATATTTCTGCTCCATGACAGAGAGTTAGCTGATGTATCCTGAGCAGAAGGCGAGGAATTCCCGAGAAATATTGTAAAGATGGCAGAGGGCTTGTAGGAAATGAACCTAGAGCTAGTTTTCAAGCGCATGATTGGATCCGTTCAAGTTTCTCCAGATGAGATTGTCAAGCAGATGAGTATACCACAAGTCCATAGTCGATTTTGGATCGAATCATTGATCTATATTACATAAGTAGAACTTCTTTATCTGCGCCCTAGCTCATATTCGCCACACAGCGAATATCATTCGAAGCTTTCTTGAATCTATTTCCCAGATATTCAATGTGATGTTTCCAATAGAGTTGACTATCAAATTCAATTCTTTGGCATTTTGTCTGCGGTTTACATTGGAGCAGCTGATTTTTCATGTACAAGATGGCGTGATTGTGAGGATTCCTGTGCCTGCAGAAGTGCATGACGTTGGTCTTTGAGATTGAGAACTTGAATCCTTTATTATCCGCCTCTCCTACTAAGAAATTTGCTGCTTGTTGTAGAGAAAAATATTGTTATGTCGTCGACGTACATAAACCGGCCAACAGCTAGATCGAGATTATTGAACAGGCTTTCAATAACAATTGTGAAAAGTGCGAAGCTGAGTGTTAACCCTTGCGGGACGCCGTTATCTAGGACGTGTTCATCAGAGAAGGTATTTCCCACTCGTACTTTGAATGATCGTTGGAATAGAAAGCTCTCGATGAATTTGGGTAGGTCTCCTCCGCTTTTCATTACTATTGGATTGAGGAATACTAAACGTAGCCGCACTGAAGATTTCATGTGTGAAAAATCCAGCGGAGCTATTGACAGCATCAGTCAGCTGCAGGTTAGTCAAAGAGTTGTGGAACTGATTCCAGTTAGCTTTCTTGGACACCATTTTCCTGGTGGTGTCGGATGAGGTGTTTGACTTGGTAGATCTATCAGAACTGGAGGATGATCGGAGTGTTATTCATCATTCAACATTGGAGCTAGTAACGAGAAGCAAAGAGTCAGATCTATTGAAGAAAATGATTGTGATCTTAGATTATTGTTTAGATTAGTGTAATGTTCCAGTATCCAATATAACAATATTCAATATAACAAGATTCAATTCTTCAATTATTTCTTCTATGATACGTCTTCTGGCATATTTTCTATCCGAACCCCATATTGGGTTATGAGTGTTGAAGTTCCCCATAATTAGAAATGGAGTGGGCAGTTGCTCTACTATTTCTCTCATCTTATAAATGTTGCAGTTTGAGTCTGAAAGGTGAATATTTCAAGTCGTAAATTCAATGGGGGAATACATTCAATTGCCATAGCTTGGAGCCGTGTGTTGAGGTTCATGACTGTTGATCGAAAGTTTCCATTTATGAAAATAGCTACACCTCCTCTCGCTCTCCTGTCGAGAATAGTATCGGGAGTAGGGCAGAAAAGAGGTCAACCGCTGCAGTGCTCCCATACTACAGCAAAGCTTCTCACTTCGGGAGGTCGCCAGGTATCCCTCAGGCACCGTTATCGACCACGTCCGTGTGGCCACGGTTGCTTACACCTTGACTTCCAACTTTTCTACGGCTGGTAGGTTCCAACCACATAGAGATAAGAGTGAAATAGACTCACGCACCCTCGGATACCCTAATAGCCACCGAGGGTCTGAAAGAGAAGAGTTGATCAAGGAAGACGGATAGTATAGTTGAAAGGAGTGGACACTACCTAAGACTAGTTGAGGAGAGGTAAGATATCCAGCTAGGGCATCACATGTTGTGAGCACCTGAGGGGATCAATTTTATCATTATTATTTTTTTAATCATTATTATCATTATCATTTTTATCATTATTATTATTCCATTACTACTATTATTATTATTATTATTATCATATTCACCATTATATGGAAGTATTGTGTCCCATATCTCATGTAACTATGTTTGGTAGATAAATTGATTGATTGATGATGGGGGAGAAATTTACAACCAACTTCTTATCAAACAGCCCAAGACATTCATACATTCATTGTTATATTATGTTCAGTCTGTTATTGCATTTCTTTCATATGCTGAATGTGTGATGCAATCAATTCTATTCCATTACATCGCAATGCATGGGTATTGTTCATATTCAATTATTCATCATATTCTTCCAAATCTCCTCCTCAGTAACTGTCCGTCATTATCATTTCTTACATGATGATAATGTTATAGTGTTTGTATATATATCTGACATACCTGATATCAGATGATATATTACATATTATGTCATATCATTGACAGACTACATGACATATGATATAACTGACATCAAATGTAGCTGTCTATCATTGTTATTTTATACATGGTGACAATGTTATAGTGTCTGTTGGACAAATGTATTCAACATGAATTGTCGCCATCATTGTATCTATTCGAATGAGTAATGCATAGGCCAAACAATTCGACTCTTTTCTCTGATTTTCTTTTTCCATGAGAATTCTTACACTGAAATATTGAAGTTCATCCTATTTAGTTTTCCTTTTTGCTAGACAGCGCATCATACATCACCTCTCGACTACACTCGACCATTTCCTTCAATCTCGCCATGAAAACATGTCTAGCACTTCAAATATCCACTGAATAGAAGAATTTCTAGTTGATGAAATATTCTTCCACACCACGAAAGAATGCGAAGAATATTCAGATCCAACTGGAAAGTGCCTTCTTTTTATGGATGTGGGTAGTATTGCTAACAGAGTTCGGGTTGAATGAGTTATTAGTTATAGAAAATATACGAATGCTCTCTCCTAATATTGAGGTGAGATATTATATCAGACGAGAACAAAATTCTCAATTTTCTCACATATTTTATTCTATCTTGAGTATTTGATGAACTCATTGTGATTGTGCTTGTCACTGTAGCTATTTTCATCATATTCAATACTCATTCATTACTTCAAGCGAAAATTCGTACAAAATCGGGAAAATAGCATATATGACTTGTTTTGTGAAATATATCGAGGCTCTCGTTTTTTTTTTACTCCAAAAAAGTAATTAACTCTTTTTGATAGAATGATTTTGCTTTTGATTTCCAAACTATTTTTACTGGCATCTCTCAAATTTGATTCACTGTAATAGCTAACAAATACACGATTACTGACAAAAAATGGTCCAAGCCATAGCACCACTATTAATTCTTGGATTTTGAAAAAAGCTAGTGAATGTTGGGACTGTTCGAGTACTTCGAGGTCGCAATAATAGCTTTAACGACTGCGACTGTCCATTTCTTTTTCTCAATAACATATATTCAACATCCGTTAGGAATATATTCTTCTGATTTGGATCTGATAGAGGTTTTTTTTCTATTCAGTGATAATATATAGATGGAATCAGTGCTTCGCATGAGGAATCGATATTTCAATTGATGATTATATTGGGTCATCGAATGTGCAGCAGCAGATGTTTTTTCGTTCTGAATGAAACTAGATATGAATTGAAAAAAAATGACCGACATGAGACAGAAGAGTTAGAGATCGTCTCGAATTAGCAATTCAAAAGCTACTGAGCATTCGAGAAACCTTGATGAAAATGATGAATTTCAAGTCTTCCAGGAGATCACACAAATCTCATTTTCATTTCTAGAATTTCTTGTCATCAAGGAAACTGCTGGAACTGATGGATAAAACTAGTTTCGATATTGATGGTAACAATTGGCGAACCTAACAAACTCTGTGAGAAAAAATCGGAGAACGAATTTCAGATTTTTTATGTTTGAAAATTCACTCCATCACATCACTGGAACAACAATTCCATTCGAGTACCCAGTACATCAGTGAAACAATTGAGCCGTGACGGTTGAGGTTGTCAAGAAAGAACCAGAAATAAAATCACAGTGAACGAGAGATGCGTGCGCAATGATGATATATCTGTGAACAAAGTGTTTTTTTTCTACGAATACCCAAGAAAACAGTGCTTCCAGCATTATTTCGTTATTTCTGGAGTAGCCCATTCTACTATGGCAACGGGAGAGTAAAACTCACTATATAGTGTGTGAATATTGAAAGAATGCACGATTACAGTGATTGATGAATGTGATGATATTCCACCTGGAAATTCTATTGCTGGTATCATCAAACATGATACTCACATTCTAGATTGACTTTGCATGCTCACCTTCCGAAGAATGATTGAATGAAGAGCAATCATCGAATAATTGTATTCATAGTATATCTTGTGTTTGTGTAAAATTATAATTATTAAAATTATACTAGTGAAACTAGCAGGCCTCTATCAGTAACGATGAAAGATCATGAGAACAATATGAAGAAAATTAATACTGACGATTCAAAATGGGCTGAATATATCTTCACTGAAAGTGGACAACATATGGCCGATTGGAGTGATATTAGGATCAAAGGAAAAGAAGACAGCAACCAAAAACGGAGAATCTAAGAGTCTGCTTGCATTCTCCTGAACGGAGACAATAATATTGCTTCTTGTTTAGTTGATAAAGATAGAACTTGTCACCCAATTCTGGAAACTGAATGAGTCTGTCTGTAAGTTCTTCGAGGATGGCTTTTGATGGGATTTTCTCTCCTCGTTTCTAAAAAATAGAGTAGAAGTTATTAAAAATTATTGCAATATATTTGTAGTAAGGACATATTTAGGATCTGTCCCAAAATGTCACTGCGCTTGAAATTAAACCTTTAGATACCTAAAAGAGAAATTCTCTATCGGTCAGTGACACCTTGTTTTTGAAAAAATTTGGAAATGCAAATATATTTAATAATAATAAAACCTCTACTTATCTTGGTGGACGTTTCGGGAACGAATCGAAGTAGAAATTATCAAGAATTATCTCAATATATTTGTAGTCAGGACAGATTTTATTATCTGCCCCAAACTTCTCGAAAACAAGGTGTCACTGACAGATAGAGAATTTCCCTTTCAGGTATCTGAAGGTTTAATTTCAAGCTTTCGAAGCGCAGTGACATTTTGGGGCAGATCACAAAATCTGTCCCTACTACAAATGAATTGAAATACTTTTCCATAACTTCTACATTATTTTTCAGAAACAAGAAGAGGAAATCCCACAAAAATCTGAAAAATTCATTTCGAATTCGAGTAGGCTTATGTCGTGAAATCTCAATGAATGACATGAGACATGGGTGAAACTTGGGATAATTAAGATTCAAATATTCATGGTCGTAGGAGATATAGTGTACATAATTAGAAACTGTATTTCAACCTCTCGTTAAATTTCGGCACACGCCGCTCGTGCTAAATATCAACTCGTGCGAAATGACTCACTTTCCACACTTGTTGAGTGATATACTATCGCACATATCGTATGCAAAGTACTGCATTCGAAGGCAGACTTCCGTGCGCCAAACCTCATTTTCTGAGGCAGTCGTATGGGGACTGAATATATCATGAGACGAATTATATCAACGGTTCCCATAAGCTTCCCAAGAACTGGAATCCTGCATCGGCATTCTCATGGACCGATCAGATTTCGCTGACGCTTTGAGAATATTCTTGTTTCATTTTGTTAATTCCCAAGTTCAGTCAGAATCATAACTTCACACAACGAACATCTCATATAATTGTACTCTTGTCGAAATAAATTGTTTTTAAAAAGAGACTTTGTCAGTTCAAAAATGAAATTGGCGCAGTCGGTAGGATAGTCGGGACTAGTGCATCGAGCATTGGTTTTTCGTTTCTACAATTAACCGGCTATCTGAAAAGAACTTTCGTGCGGTTTTCGGACTTTTCGTCGGAAAGAGCGGCTCCTAGAACTTCAGGCAACCCAGTCCATCGAGGACCTATCCAACGGAAGTCAACCAGAACCAACCGAAGAGAGGAAGGACACGAATCGTCTTTCTCTGCGAAGCAGTGGACTAGGGGAAGATCCAAAAATCGGCGGAACCAGCTACTTCTTCATAAGTTAGGTGAACGATGAGCAAAGTCATCTTCATATTGTGAGTACAATTCATGTCTTGAGAATCACTATTTGAGAATCTATCTTTGGCACCGTCTTCTTCTGACTCAGACGACCAAGAAAATATCTCAATAATAAATAATACTAGTAATATCGAAAGAAATAATCGAGTGATAACTGTTTCTTCAAATATGGCCCCTCAAGATTTCAAACCTGATTATTTGAAATGCGTCCCTGAATTTGATGGAAATCCCAATGAATTGAATAGATTTCTCATAACTTGCGAGAGTATAATTCAAAATTTTTACGATGTTACGAATGCTAACAATTTCTTGAATACCTTTTTGCTTCACTCATTAATAGGAAAATTAACCGGTAATGCACGCCTTATGGTGAATATTCAAAACGTTACGAATTGGCAAGAGCTTGAAGATACCTTGTATCGTAATTTCGCTGACCAAAGAGACGAGGCCTGCCTCAACAGAGATCTAGTTATGCTTAAACAATCTCCGAACGAGCGACCTCAGCAGTTTTTCGATCGTGTTATTCAGCTTTTGAATCTCTTGTGCTCGTATATAGATGTTCACGAAGCTCCAGGTCCCGGAATTCTAATGAAAAGAAATCTTTATAATGATTTAGCATTGAAATCATTTTTGAGTGGATTGAGAGAACCACTGGGAAATACAATCAGATGTATGCGTCCCGTTGATTTGAACCAAGCACTTCAATTTATCAACCAAGAAGAAAATAATCAATATTATCAGACTCATTCTCATCAGAATCATTCACAAATAAATAACCGATCAGTTGATAAACAAGCAATTAATTTACAAACCAGGCCAAATTACAGATCACAGCAAAATTCATACCAGAGAAATCAAAACTATTCAAATTTTAGCCAGCGATCAAATTTCAACCCTAGACCAACATCCAATCAAGCGAATAATCAGTTCTCATCGCAACAGATTAATTTTCAAACAAGGCCGAGTCAACCTCAGAGATCTTTCGGAAATTCTCAAGACTTCAAATCACAACAAAATCGCGGTACAAATGTTTTCACGTCCAACCCGAATTTTAAACCATCATAATATGATATATTATAATATGTTATATTATAACCAGACGCCAATGTCAGTCAATACCAGACAAACCTATCGTCACAATAATCAAGCAGGTCCCTCTCAATACAGGCAACCACAGAAGAATTTTAGTTCAGAAGAACTTTACAATACTCAAGTTGAGGAATCAATATCTCAACCGCAGTATGAACAAAATATCGAAAATAATCAATCGAAGCCATATGACGAGGAAAACGAATATTTTTATGATGAAAATTTTTGCGTAGATCAAACAACAAGCAACCCGAGGTGAATCAACCAATAATATCATTCAATAATACGGATTCTAGTGAATTACCGTATATAACCTTCCCAGAACATAATCTCAAAATATTAATAGACACAGGATCTACAAAATCCTTCATAGATCCTGACATCGCATCCAAATATTTTCCAAATTCAATTGAAAACGACCCATTTATAGTCTCTACAGTGTTCCAAAGATCTGCACATAAGTATAGTGCACATTTACCTACTTCTAGGATTTTCAATATGCCAAAACCGGTAAAATTGAAATTCTATTTATTCAAGTTTCACGATTCATTTCATGGTTTAATAGGTCTAGATAATTTGAAGCTACTGCAAGCTAACTTGAATTTTGATAAATCGATAATGATCACACCTTTTGCTAAAATAAATTTATCCTATCATAGGACTAGAACAGAGTTGAATCTAATGAAGATTTCCCCACGGACTGAACAGATTATAAAAGTAAAAACTTCTATCGAAAACGGAGAAATCATAATACCCCATCAGAAAATTCATAAATGTGAAATACCAGAATGTCTTACTGTTGCAAGAAATGGCGAAGCCATAACTTCAATCTTAAATAATACAACAAAGTCGATTACTCTAGATTTTTCTGCTCCACTTGATGTTGAAGAGTTTAATAGACATGATATCCAAGAATTCAATTTCAATAATTTTGATGATACTCCTGAACAAAAATTAGACATTTCCAAATTGAGAACCGATCATCTAAATATTGAAGAAAAATCAAATATCCTGAATCTGTGCAAGGAATATTCAGATATCTTTTATAACGAGAATACACCTTTGAGTTTCACTAATCAAGTTGAACATAAGATCAAAACAAACGACGAAATTCCTATTTACACAAAAACATATCGCTACCCTTTCATTCATAAAGAGGAAGTTAAAAAACAAATAGATAGTATGCTGAAACAGAAAATCATTAGGCCTAGTAACTCTCCTTGGTCACCACCAATTTGGGTGGTCCCAAACAAGTTGGACGCCTCCGGTAGACGAAAATGGCGCGTAGTCGTTGACTACCGTAAACTGAACGAAAAGACGGTAGACGATAGGTATCCTTTACCTAATATAACTGATCTTTTGGACAAATTAGGAAAGTGTCAATATTTTTCAACCCTTGATTTGGCGAGTGGCTTCCACCAAATCGAGATGGACGAAAACGACATTGCAAAAACTGCTTTCAATTCAGAATACGGGCTATTTGAATACCTTAGGATGCCTTTTGGTCTAAAGAATGCCCCTGCCACGTTTCAGCGTGTCATGGATAACATTCTGCGTGGTATCCAGAATGAAAAATGTCTTGTCTACCTCGACGACATAATTATTTTTTCAACATCATTGCAAGAACACATGGAACGTCTTAGAAATGTATTCCAAAGGCTACGAGACTCTAATTTCAAAGTACAGTTGGACAAATCAGAGTTTTCAAGGAAAGAAGTCGCGTACCTTGGCCATATTGTCACCCCTGATGGCGTCAAGCCAAACCCAGACAAAATTATTGCAATAAAGAATTTTCCACTTCCTAAAACTACGAAACAAATCAAAGGATTCTTAGGTCTTCTAGGCTACTACCGAAGATTTATCAATAATTTCGCCAAGCTTACGAAACCACTAACCAAGTGTTTGAAAAAGGGTGCTCAAATCATTCACGATGCAGAATTCATCGAATGTTTTGAAACTTGCGAAAACTTACTAATGAATGAACCAATCTTACAATATCCGGATTTTTCCAAAAAATTTAGTTTGACTACCGACGCAAGCAATGTTGCGGTAGGTGCAGTCCTCTCTCAAGATCACTCCGGATTCGATAAACCAGTAGCGTACGCTTCACGTACTTTGAATGACTCCGAAAGAAATTACAGTACGATAGAAAAAGAATTGCTAGCTATCGTATGGGCGACCAAATACTCCAGGTCGTACCTGTACGGAAGACATTTCAATATCGTCACTGATCACAAACCACTTCAGTGGTTATTTTCTTTGAAAGACCCTAATTCGAAATTATTAAGATGGCGTATTAAATTAGACGAATTTGACTATAGTATAACTTATAAACGAGGCAAATTGAATTCCAACGCTGACACTTTGTCGAGAATCGAAATCCATACTAAAGAGACCGAAGACATTGATCAATTGATCGAAAATCTAATGAAAACACAAGCGAATAACCTTCCAGACCCAGATTTGAACGAAATTTTCGGCGAAACATCACATAATAATATTCCGAATCAATCTTCCGAATTAGACAATATATCAATGCAAGTTCAACCAGACGAAAATAAAAATTACGATGATATTGATCAAAATAATGAAGATGATATTACCATTCATACAAATTTCGAACAGAACCCAATAGTCGATATTCCCATTTCGGAATCTCCTGTCAATCACGGTCAAAACCAAATTATATTTCAATCTGTATTACATTCACCAGCTAAGATAAAACACATCATTCTATTCGAGAAAAAACAAAGATTTTACGTTCAAATTTCAGAAAATCAATTCGAACATGATGTCGTGGATTTCATGAAGAATTACGTTGTTCCAAAAGTTTCTTACCATTTATATTTTAGCGAACCAATTATGTATGAAAAATTTGCGGAAGTAGTTAGAAGAAATTTCGTGTGGCCCTCATTTATTTTAAAGCGTTGTCTAAGGAAACTAATAGATGTTACCAATAAAGACGATATCGCGGAAATAATAAAGAACTACCACGAAAGTGAAACCAATCATCGCGGCATTGACGAAACGGAAAATAGAATCAAAATTAAATACTATTGGCCAGATCTCAAGAAATCGATTCAAACATTCATAAATGATTGCGAGATTTGCCAACAGAGCAAATACGAGAGAAAACCTGTGAAAATGCAAATGAACATAACCCCAACGGCTTGCGAACCATTTGAAATTATCCACTTAGATACGTTTACCCTAGAACAAACTAAACTCTTAACAATCATCGACACCTTTTCTAAATATGCCCAAGCAAACTTTGAGTTCAACCGAAGTCACCAACAATCTAATAACTTTCTTTCCACACCACGGTGTTCCGAAGCAAATCACAGTCGACAACGGAACTGAATTCAAAAACAGCGTCATAACCGAACTTTTGGACCTCCACAAAATAAAACTTCATTTCTGCTCACCAAATCATCCTCAATCTAATGGTGTTATAGAAAGATTACATTCTACATTAATAGAGCATATAAGATTGTTAAATACTCAAGGATTTCAGAGAACTCCGATCAATTTGAAAATGACATATGCGATATTAGCCTATAATCATTCAATACATTCAGCTACAAAATTCAAGCCAATAGATGTTGTGAACGGACATATAGGTAACGAAAATCCTTTCGATATAAACATCGATAGAATTTTAGTCAATGATTACGTAAATAATCACAAAGAAAAGACCAAAATACTGTATTCAAAAATCAATCAGACCCTCATAGATAATAAGGAAAAAGTTATATCAAAATTGAACGAAACCCGTGATAGTCCCAAATTATTCAAGCAAACCGATAAAACCTATTTGAAAAAATTCATTCGACAGAAAGACGCTAATAAATTCAATAAGCCCACTGAAATAGAAAAAGTGAACGAAAAACGCAAAACAGTCACAACAACCTCTCAAGCTGAAGTCCATATGGATAATCTAAAACGTCCTCTAAGGAATACTCATAGTTTCGATTAGTTAGAATTGATAATATTTCAGATTCCCCCTCGTGATGGGATACCAGGAAACAATCCAAATGAAAAGCTTGGAATCCAACCCTGGTCTCTTACCAGTTAAGTTAGGACCAGCCAAAGTGCAAGAGTACATGCATACATTCATACATTTTTTCGAACCCCATAGTTGACGAAATCGATAGACTTGATAAACAATATGGGAGATTGCTGGAGACTCTCAGTGTAAATAAAAATAATTATTCAGACGATGCTTCAGAAAATCTACGGATTTTAACTCCCACAAAAGAAAGAACAGAAATTAAGATACAAGAAATCATTCCACAGCCGAAACGTACTGAAAGAGGTTTGATTAATGGCCTCTGATCATTTTTCAAAGCAGTATCCGGAAATTTAGATGCCAGTGACGGCGAACGTTATGATCAACTAATAAAAGATATTCAAGAAAACCAAAACAGATTGGCAAGTAACATAGTCAAACAGAATTCAATTTCCACCGATATTATAAACAAATTCAACGACACAATTCGAAAAATCACCCACAATGAGAAAGAACTAGAATTCAAAATATATCAAATGGCCTTATACATAGGACTCAGTCAAAACCTCAGTCATTCACTCATGCTGAAAGATCTAATGAACCATATGGTGAACGTTTACGAAGTAATCAATTCTCTTCTCCAAGATATAGAAAATTCAATGACCTTTTCAAAATTGAACACCATTCATCCAAGTATAATACGAATCCCTGATTTATACAATGAGCTTTTGAAACTCAAAAACTCAATCAGTACAGCACAACTACCGTTCGAAATAACACTAGAAAATATTTTATTGATTGAAAAAATTATAGACATTGATTGTTATATCAAAAATAATAAAATCACTTATCTATTACATTTACCTATCACCTTTAGAGAAACATTCAACTATTATCAATTATATTCGATACCTATACCTAGTCTGAGTGAGTTCAAGACTTTTTTACCGAACGATAGATTTCTCTTGGAGAGTGATTTGTACTTCGCTTTTTCGGATGACCTTTGCACCAAAATCGTCCCCAACTACTTCGTATGCAAGAAGGTAGACTTAACAGAAACCGAATCCAATGGCCCATGCGAAATCCAACTCCTAGATAGGAGAGATCCTTCAAGCTGTCGACAAGTTCTTGTCAGGATTTCAAAGCCCATCATCAGACAATTAGAATCGAAACAATGGATAGCAGTCTTTCCACAGGAACAGACGGTTAGCCTCAAATGCCGAAAACAAGAAGAAATCATTCAGTTACGTGGTTCATACCTGATGGAAATTCCCATCGGATGCCAAGTTATAGCCGATACCGAGCTGATTGCCAATGAAGAGGAATCAATGAACTATCGTCAATTGATCCTTTTTCCGCAACTGAATCAGAGTCTACAAAACAGCAAAATTGGACCATTCACTCAGAAGATACCGATTTAGACGATCTCCTTCTCATAACGAAGAAAATCATCGAAAACCAGCCGAACTTGCAGCACACCAGTATATCCCATTTTCCTTCTATGTGGACCATCATCCTATATATCTTGGCAGCATCTAATGTAGCATACTTAACCATCAGAAATCTGAAGATCATCGGACGAACGAAGAATACGAGTAACCTAGCCCAGGTCATAAATTTGGTAGAGGTTCAACTTCCTCGCTCCACTGCATAAGTTGAATCTTCAGGGGGAGGAATTATATCAACGGTTCCCATAAGCTTCCCAAGAACTGGAATCCTGCATCGGCATTCTCATGGACCGATCAGATTTCGCTGACGCTTTGAGAATATTCTTGTTTCATTTTGTTAATTCCCAAGTTCAGTCAGAATCATAACTTCACGCATCGAACATCTCATATAATTGTACTCTTGTCGAAATAAATTGTTTTCGAAAAGAGACTTTGTCAGTTCAAAAATAAAATTGACATCATGTTCAGAGATAGGACACACTGACTGTTCATGGCCATATAGTTGATTCAAAGACCTTCACCATTACGTTCGATGACCCAATATGTCATTCAATCGAAAGATATATTTCTATTTTGCAGGAAATAAATTTTTGCGCGAAAGTCAACTTATTTTATATCACTGGGTTCAGCGATAATCTATATCAGAAACAATCCAAGAAAAAATATAATACCTGTATAATATTGTGCCTCCATCATTTCATTTGCAATTTTGAGTCAAACAATATCAGACAATGAATAGCGGCGCTATTGCTCCGAACGTCTCTTGCCAATGAGCCCGTATATTGGAATTTTGGTAAATATTCTTGAATTATCGTTCGCTTACATATCTATTCGAACTCAGAAAATTAATATCTAGATATCGCTCGAGGGATATCTATACATTCAATATACGATTGAGAGTAGAGTTTTCTTCATATCCAGAATAATATATTGTACCTATTGTGACAGCTCTACGACATGTAAACATTCGAAACATTTCTCCTATCCATCTTCACATAGTATTAAAGGATGACATTCAACGGTGGAACATTAGGCATGACTAAATTCAAATTAATGGCACTCATGCCTGAGCGAACCAAAACAAACATCGATGTAAATAACTCAAGTTATAACCTCTCACATAAGTCTTTCACCGAGCAACTCTTATTTCAAGAAAAAGGCGTATTCATCTTAATAAAGCAGCCTCTAGCGCCGTTCGTTCACGTATTATTGTGGAAATGAAAACAGAAGCAAAATAAATGAGTAGGTACATTCAAACTTGCGAAGCAGTCGGAAAAACAATATTTGGATTTACTGGAGCTGTTGAAAGGGTTAGTTCTTGAAGTAGACTTTCGTGAATGAACATTACATTTTGCGAATTAAGGAGTGGCGATAAAGAATTCTAATGAAGTTGCGTTTCTGAATTTATGATTTTCAGGATAGTTACTGAAGGGAATGCCTCATGTTGTTTTGTTCCCAGCATCGGTACTTCCGTGAGAATTGTTCGACATAATGGTTACCTATCTATACAGTGGAACCAAAAGTCCGTCACTCCTTTATTCTCCATTTTAGATATTAAAAAAATAACTTATTGAACAGTTCTCAGGGTTTTATTTGGACTGTTCAATTGCTTGAATTTTGGGTGTATCAAAATATCGGAATATTTCAATAGTTCATTTTGCAAATGGAACACCTTGTACATTGGATTTTCAAATTCTACTCGAATTTTTCAAGCAGATTCCATGTACCATACCATATACCTGAGTTCATCTGATGCCAAGAAAAATGTCAATCAAAACTAATACCCTATACCTCATTACTAAGTAGGCAGATTAGTTACGACAGGAATGTGGAATCCATTGTGCTTCGTTATAACTACTGATATAGGTGCAATTGTCTGAACAATTATTCACAATTCGTTATACATCACTTCTCGTCAGACGTCAACGTAAAATGAACTACTGAGTCCTGCGCTATTTAGAGACATCCATTGTGAATGAAAGTTCAGCCATCTGAGTTCTGCATCTCTTCACCACTATATATTTGGGATAAAGAAGTTACGAGTGAGCGCAGCGGGCTTACGGTACTGTATGAATGGATAGTATGGAAAATGATAGTTTTTCGACACCCACACTGATTTCAATGAATGTGAATGAAGTAGAGGAAAGTTCGAAGGAAAAACTGAAAAAAGTCTCCATTTCAATGCAGATATGATCACATATATGGTACTGGATTTCGAAATACCGTATGTCGAGTATATTTTCACATTCGAAGAATATGGTCCTACTTATACCCTGAACTCATGAGCGTGTTGTTCAAATTTTGAGTACTCAATACTCAGTATTAGTACGAGAATGGCATCATACCTCCAAATGATACACATTTCTCTGCCATTGACTTCATATATTTCCCATTCCTTCCATTTCACTTGAAAAACTTATGTACAAAAAACTAGCGTGTCATCAACCTGAGTCACCTAATCGAAGGTTGATTCTCACTGAAACTCCAAAAAATTTTTATTCATGTTCAGAATCCCACTTATTCATTGACTCGAAACAAAACTCGAAAAGAGATGATTGCAACATGAAAATTTCACTTCACACTGCATATTGTCACCAAAGTCATCTATATCAGCAGCCAAGAATACATAACACCCAATAGATGTCCAACAGACGCATACAGGGTTGGGATAGGGTATGGAACCAAGTAAATGTCTTTTAAACTTCAAGAACGATATTTATGAAAATTTGCAAGTGAGTGCAATGGAATGAAATGCATCTGTGTACATTTCCTTGTTAATATTATACTTCCGGTTTGACCGGAAATACTATCAACTTCCTTGATTTAAATGGGACACCCTATATATTTCCACAGATTTTGAAACCGCCAGTTATTTTGATTTCATGCACTGAGATTAGTATGAAAAAATTGAAAGAACGAGGAATATAGCACTCCAATCAACCTCCTTTGAGTTCTTTGCATTAGAGCAAAAAACTATTTCGATGAACTAATTGATTGTCAGGTTTTTGAGATCGCCCACTTGAACCAATCCAAAGAATCTGACGGTTTTCTAACGAAAGGCCTCCGCTAAGCTTTTAAACAGTGGAGACGAGGTGGGAAAATAGGCGAGAACCACATAAACCGAACAAGTTCAATAGTGAACCTACACTGATACAAAAATGGAGAAGAGTGAGAAGAAGATCGGGAAGAAGAGTGGGAAGGAGATCGGAAAAAAGAGTGTTAAGAAGATCGAGAAAAAGAGTGAGAAGAAGATCGAGAAGAAGAGTGAGAAGAAGATCGAGAAGAAGAGTGAGAAGAAGGTCGAGAAGGTTGAAAGTGAGAAGAAGAGTAAGAGGCTTATCTGCCGGTACTGACTGAGAGAAGAAGGAAGAAGAAATAGAAACGTTGACACAAATACCGATAACTTAGAGATGATGACCTCACAGGATTTCAAAATACACAATGTTAAATCTTACCGTACAACACTGCCTGATCAAACACCATATGTGTAACAAATATCAACTACCTTCAGTATGCATACCACCGGGTCACAGACGTTTGATGTTCGATAAGGTGAAACCATGATATAGAGTGAAAATAGTACAAAAGGTAATCAAGGCACTGTCTTCGTAGATCGGGATCACTTCATCGACTGTGACTGTCTGTTGAGATGTCTCAACGCTCTACTATACTTAAGTTACCTCAGATCAGTCCGAAATGATGACTTGCCAGAGGAATCTCTTCCTAGTGTCCTCTCCGAGGGTTCACTTCTGACTAGGGAGGAGTTAGATAGCTTTAGAGAGTAGAGAGGTGTAGAAAGCCAATATCATGCAAGATAGCAGTTTTCAGTATCCGAAGGGAGGTCTGACAATCTCGTGAGCAGAAAAGCGAGAGGAAGATCCCCCCCCCCCCAAAAAAGACCTGAAAGAATAAGTCTTTCAGAGAAAATTCTAGGATAACAGGTAGATTGAGAGTTCTTAGCAAGGATAAACCAAATCACAAACCTTTGGTGGAGAGTGGCCTTTTAGAGAGCTCGTCCTTTGACAAGCAAGATTTCAGATGGAAATATATGCAATTCAATATAATATATCCAACTGAAGTTGAGTATGGAATATCTGTCCTAAGATAAATCCCATTAATTACTTGAGTTGAAATAAATATACTCTCGATTGAATATGCAAAATTTGCGAAGCTCTTCACGTGTTCTGGTCTGAAGCAAAAAAAGAATTGAGACTTTTGAATGTTTCAATGTGTCACTGGTCATTCACATGAAATCTGACATGACAGGGTTGACAATGTAAATAAAGGAAAATTCACGAATTTTTGTGGAAAATATTTTTGGAAACCAAATTTCAATTTCAAAGGCCAACTATAGGAAAGGTATGGAAGTTACATCCCAGTTCAGCGTACATGGGTGCATGTGGGGTTAAGTGTACAATTGTTTGTTTACCTTTTGTTGATTGTATCTCATTTCATCTCGGTATCAAAAGCCTGGAGAACGGCATAGAGGAAAAGAATGGGAACAGTACAAGAGAAGTGAGAGATAAACCTGCTGAAGATTTTCAAGCATTACGAAGGGTATACATGATCGAGCTGATGAAAGATGCGATGGCTCCACCTATAGTGATACAATAACTTCTATCTGAGGCAAGAAGATTGAATATTCGACTCCTACTGAGTGGCAGAAGGGGTTCGTTCTATATTTCATTCAGATCTTATGGATAACTTCTTCTTATTCTGTTTCAGGGTGATCAGGGAGCCAGGAGCAACTCGAATGTGCAGTTTATGTGAGGTGAAGTACAATGAGCATATCGAAGGGTCATCATAGAGATCCGAATGGATTCCTAGGGGCTGTCAGACCCGTAACATGATGTTGTTTATATGCATAGTGATAAATAAACGAGTACCCACTCTTTTGTTCTCTAAGTGTCGAAATCTAATTGACTAATATAAGTTTCACAATCACCATAACCGATCATCACCAGAATTTCAATACGCTTTTTTAACTTGATTGAACCCTTTTGAATTGTACATTTTGTAAATTGTACGTTCATTCATTACTGTGAATACAAACAACATCAATTAGTTCATCTAAATGGTTTTTTGCTCTAATGCAAAAAACTCAAAGGAGGTTGATTAAAGTGCTGTATTCCTCGTTTTCACATTTTTTTCACACTCAACCCAGTATGCATGAATTCAAAATAACGAGCTCTTTCAAAATCTGTGAGAATATATAGGGTCCCTTTCAAATTGAAAAAGTATATGGCATTTCCGGTTGAACCGGAAGTATATTATCAACGAAAGAAATGTACATTGGATGCATTTTTTTTCATTGCACTAACCTACGGATTATCCTAAATATCGTTTTTTTCGTTTTAAAATTATTTACTTGGTTCCATACTTCATCCCAAACCCTGTATACCTTTGCTCAGTTTCCAGCAGCGCCTCTGGTGTTTGGTGGCTAAATAGCGAAAAATTCAAATGGGATGAAAATTCTTCAATTGCAGAATATACCGGGTGTCCCAGTGCTTATAGGCCAGCAGATATTTCAGAAAAATTGAAAAAAAACGTGTCGTAGGAAACCATAAGCTCGTTCATGCAGCATAGCAAAATCCACCATCTGAAAAACAACCTCCGAGAAACCATCCCTAACTTTCGTTTTTCAAATTGCACCCCCATGTTTGTTTTGATTCAACTCACAGTCCATTTCATTCTTCATTCAACGATTTAGCATAATATGTAGTTGTGAAGATAGTTAATCGAGAGAATTGAACACGTTAGTGGGTGGATTGGTGATGGTGGAGGTGTTTGATGGTGCTAGCCAACATTTTTTCGAACAACAAGTATAATCTATTATTAAGAGAAAAAAATCAGCTCATAGGTCAATATTTCATTTGTATTTTCATTTGCCATAATTCTGCATGCCATTCTAGCTACCATGATACAGCATTTAACGAGATATGAGTTGAACCAGAACGAACATAGCGGTGCAATTTGAGAAAGAAAAATTGTCAGGGGTAGTTTTCCGGGGGTTGTTTCAGAGGGTGGATTTTGCTATTCTGCATGGAAGAGATTATGATTTCCTACGACACGTATGTTTTTCCAACTTTCTCTTCTGCAAATAACTGGAATATCTGCGGGCCTGAATGCTCTGGGACACCCGGTATATCTTGATGAAACAGGTTTTCACATACATTCATAATTTCTTATGATCAGCATCCAACATGTTTTGTCTAAGTTGAGGAATTGTTTCCTTCCTTCTCAATTCTTGTGATGAATTTTTGACAGCTTCATAGAGGTTTCGTTTCCGATGACTCGTCTCTGGGTTCAGAGCAATACGTGGAAACACATGAAAAAAAAATACGTAGGACTTCAGCATCAGTAGCTAGAAATAACAGCAGAAATGCTATAACTATCGATTCAATCCGTTGTATATTCCTCAATGATGAAGAAATTCAAGACATCTTCTGAACCTGAAAATGCTAATCAACTGTCCTGTTTTTTGAATCATTCAGATCCAGAAGCGCAATGGCAAACTCTCTTCCTGTCATAGATTTCCTGAGATTTCATTACTATGAGATGTTCATTCATGAAACAGTTAATCAGGAATGCACTACCGGAACCTAGGAAGGCCTTCCTTGGAATTCGGAAAACGATGTCAAGAATAAGAATTGTTTCACATCATGGTTGGTACTGCACATACGATCCCAATGATGATGTCTTTTACAACACTTCGAATCGAACACAGCAAATCAAAATATATCGAAAATACTCTGATGAAATACAATGAATATCATGAAAAAATCTGACAGTGTATCGCAGAACACCAACACACGGTGTCAGGCAGTTGCTGATTTACCATGAGGCTGAGCAGGCTTGAGCCTAGGGTGGCAGATTTCAGGTGGCTGCAAATTTGGCAACCGATTTTTTTTTTCAACTACGTTTGACGTTATATAATTATATACATTGATGTGTTCCAAGATTTCAACGCACAGAATCCATGCGCCAGAAATGTTCGAAGGCCTGAATCTCACTGAATATATAGTGCTGCATGTGAAACAATACCTGTAAGTCCATTCAGAGTAGATATTTGCATGGTTTGTGAACATGCATTGCAATTCCATTCGAATTCCGATGGTACTGCAAACATTCATTATTGGAATATCATTCCATATATTCACATTCACTTATTCACATTGTATGTGGATTACGGGTTCCAAGTAGAATACAATGACATGAATACTCGTGAACTTCACATCATGGTGATTTCTTCACTTCCCACGAAACCTCGTATGAATGAAGAAGTGACTCACAGCTCTTTCATGGTGCCATTTCTCTTCTCTCTCCAATTGCAACAAAACATTTTCAGACTCGTTGATTTCATCCGCAAACGAGCATCAAAACAAACAAAAATACCGTTGCTTTTGTGACTTTGTGATAGTGTACTTCAAACGTTGTTTCTCTCTAACAGCGACACGTTTGTTTCACGTTTGTGTTTGTGAGAATGGGAAGTTGTTCCAATTTCCAAGGCATACTCTGATGTCTCTCACATGATATCAAGGGATAACGTATACAGTGTGGAACAGCCAAATGGAATGAATTCGATAACGAATGAATGAGAGCGTTCTGGGAAAAACGCTTGGAAACGTCGATTTGTGTTTTCAGATGCGCATTTTTTTCAAAAAATAATGATTATATTGGGTGAGTCATGTGACAGTAGCCGATACTAACTTTCTCATTCTTAATACAACCCCCTGTATATTATTAGTTTTTTGGATTCTTAAAGAAATTCTATACATAATTCATAAACAATGTCCCATTCCTATCTTCAACTGTTTCGGAAATAATAAGTGTTTTCAGACGCATTACAGAAGTCAACATTGAAAAAAAGATTATTTCATTCCACGAATAATGTAAAAAAAACAATAATTTTGATGTAAGAGATGTTCAAAATGTTCGCCGCGAACGTCTTGGCAACATGCTAATCTGGTATAGAAATGTCTTCTAACGTCACTCAACAGTCGCGGCGAACATTATGGACATCTCTCACATTGAAATCAATGTTCTTCTGTTCTTTTCACATTATTTGTGGAATGAAATGATTTCCTTTTTCCAATGTTAATTCTTGTAATACATCTGAAAACACTCAATATTCCCGGAACAGTTGAAGATAGGTATAGGACATTGTACATGAATCATGTCTAGAATTCTCTGA
Organism: Gastrophysa polygoni; assembly: GCA_963576655.1. Classification (NCBI taxonomy): domain Eukaryota; kingdom Metazoa; phylum Arthropoda; class Insecta; order Coleoptera; family Chrysomelidae; genus Gastrophysa; species Gastrophysa polygoni. The sequence goes on from OY755082.1 coordinate 18,085,124, forward strand.
AGAATCCAAAAAACAAATAATATGCAGTGGTTTGTATTCAAAATAAGAAATTTGGTATTGGCCACTGTACCATGACACACCCTATATAATTTTTTTTCTCGAAAAAAAATGCGCATCTGAAAACACAAATCGACGTGTCCAAACGTATATCCCAACATTTATTCAACATTCATTCCATTTGGCTGTTTCTCACTGTGGAATGAATCAATAATATACCAGCATATCATTGGTCTTGGTGGTATTTTATTAGTTGGTTGAAATATCAGTTAGTCAGTTGAGGTTGAGTATACTGAAATGAATGAATAAGTTTTATTCAAATCAAATACAAAAGGTATGAGATGATCCAAGCAAAACAAGATAGTGAATACGATCCTCATGAGTCACAAGAATATCATTATTGACGAGGTGATACCTTGTTTTTTGATATGAATTTCAATGAACCCTTGAGAAGTGTTGAATGTGTTTTCTTCTCTTTGTCTGTTTTGATTTCTCAGTTTTCAGCCCAATTCACGAGTTCTGGATATCGTGTCACTATCGTGAACTAAAGTATATTGTATTGAAATATTAATTCATCATGGTGCTTTCTGAGAGCTTCTGTTGGAGATATTCCTCTGAGAGGTAAGTAAATACGGTAAATTCCGACAATCGAGATGGAAACATTTTCTAGGTTGTCATTGTTATCGATATAATCATTATTTTTATCTATTGTCGACTCGATAGACATGATACGTGACACCAGATATTGTATGGTATATGATTTAGTCGGCAATTTAGGCATGCCTTCACCGGGTTATAATGAAAGGATTCACACTGGGACCCACATTTCCTTAGCACTCCTTTGGATCAATGAACTCATAACAATAATAATTACAATAAATGTATTCGTGGATTGAATTCAATAAACTCTTAGGACTTATGTAGTAATAAACAGTGTGTGTGACTCGGAATAGTACGTACTTCCATATGATTTTGCAGTATTCGTGATTGTACCTATGCGATAATATTGGAAAGAATATCCCATAGTTAATCATCAACATTATTTGAGTCGATCGAAATCAATTTCTACGAATTCATTTCTCGATCACATATCATTTTTATGTTGAGATACTTCATTTCGAATGTGAAATGATGTTTCATGAGGGATGATTGCATCTAATGACACAATTGGCCCAATTGCTTGATTCCTGCAATATGTTATTCTGGGAGTTATCTTCCATTCCAAATTATTTCTGACTGAATCAATGTGCTGTTGATTGGATATTCAGAAAAGTCCGCAAGAAGTCAGATCAAGGACAATCGCACATATAGTACGTAATTGGGTTTGTGTGCTCATGATATTTCTCCTACATTGAAAATCATTTCAAAATTTTCATGAATAATAATCCTACGAATGTAGGTTCCTGTCAACGAACGATACAGGGTTGTCCAACAGAATTGAGAGAGCCATACATATTACATATCTCTAAAACTATCCATGTTGAAACAAAGACAAGATCGAAGTGTTCCATTTCATTATAGTGGTGACATCATCTTGTGGTGGTGACATTCGGGAATTTTTCAAGGTCATTGTTGCGTTTTTATGGAACGGAAAACGATATTTTTCGTCACTCAGTATTTACGGTCAGATATTTTTCAATTACTTTTTCCTGAGATTTTTTTTCGTTCGAGTCATTTTTTTTTTCATAGCGAAAAAAATTATAACCAAACTAATTGCACGAAGGAAGATCGAGGACAAATATGAAAATCGTGATGTTACCTTGCTATCAATAAATGCATCTTCGACGAACCGTTGTTGCTAAGTGTAGATACGATGAAATATCGAGAACGGAACATGCATTTCACAGCATCATAATTTGAAGGCTAGTAATATTATGGAATTATGCACCAGCCCAGGAGTCCATTTTTGATCTTTAGTTTTTTTTTTTATCTGTGGACAACACGAAAGGGAAACCTATGATGTTCGAGGAACATCGTGTTAGCCAGCGGTGGAATTTTGGGAAAGAAGGAAGGTGTTGGAATTTTTCTTGAATGTTTGGAGGTTGTAAGCATCAGGAAAGACTTCAGAAGATTCATGTTGAAAAAACTTTCATGATAATTTCCTTTCGATATCCTCCAGTTACATAAAAATTCAATATCATATCCTTGATAAGGCAACGAGTATCATGTTACCAAATTGTTCTGTACAGGAGTTTTCTGCTGGAGCCGAATATGTCTTGCTCGAACAAATATGGAATGATATACTCATTACACCAATACACGATAAAGTAGCAAGTACTTACATAGGTAGTGATGGGCAGTGGTAGCAATGCTACTGTGAACAGCGAAGTTTGTGAGCTCTCTATTTTTTTTAATTTTGCGGTGTTTTTGCGACTTGAAATTGGCTTTTCTTCCTATTAGTACAAGTTTCTTTCGAAGTGGATTGGATTATCTGCACATTAGTAAAATTGCAGCAAAGGTGCTATAGTTGTGTAAGACGAAAGATATACCATGAAGATATTTAATGCGCCATTGCCAAACATAACTATACGACGTAGAAATGAGTCAACAGAAGACAACGACTAGAAGTAACAGCGCTGGTGGTTTTTAGATGGAAATGCATTGGAAACCATAATCAGTAAGCTGACATCTATAATCAAAACAGAAATTGGAGACTAAATTAATGAACTTGGCGAGCAAATTTGTGATATGGAAGAAAGTAACAATGAACGGATTGACGTAATTGGTAAAAAATTCGATAGTATTGACGGTAAATTGAGTGGAGTTGTTAGTGAACTTGAAGGTTTGACTGAAGATATCGAAAATAATAGACGAAGTATGAAAAAATTTAATTTGAGAATGGATTCGATTCAAGAGCACTCGAAGGAAAATTCACTGACCATAATAGGTATAAAAGAGGATTCCAAAGATAATTCCCTGTCGAAAGTTCTGAGCGTCTGAACACAGATCAAGGGCAATTGTTGTGGTATTTGTTTCCCTGTTGAAGAAAAATGAGGTGTATGCTGCAAGGTCATCTCTCAAGAATTCCAAAGTATACATCGAAAATTGCGAAGGAAAAGTATGGGAGTTCATCTGCTTGGTCCAGAATTGGAAAAATCTTTGTGAGACGTGACAACGCTGTTGTGTCTATCAAAGATGAGGTGGACTTGATCTAGAATAGGTGATGTAGGAAAAAGTCACGAATGACTTTTTCCATTCCCCTTTTTTATGTTGTAGGTTTTTGTTTTCTATATAAATTTTGCGTACGGAATAATCTCTCTTCTTTTATTCAATAATAACTTCTCTTGATTCATTTACGAATTCGAAATGTACTGAAAATTCATGTCAGCAAAATATTCGGATGTTGGAAATCTTCTTTCGTCGGAAGCTCATATCCTTCACCAGAAATGTCTTGCACTCTCAGTGTGTATCATCAGAATTTTCAGGGATTGAATACAAAATATTAAAATGTTTTTAGGGCCAGTTCCGTGACTGATTTTGAGATTATTATTGCAGTTGAGACATGGTTGCAGAAGGGTGTCTATGATGGAGAGATTGTGGATATTAATAAATTTAGTTCAATAAGGGCGGATCGTAATTTGGAATTCACACAGAAAAATATAGGTGGAGGGGTTCTACTAGCGATGAGCAAAAGGTATAAATTAGTGGGTTTTGTCAGATATGCTACCTTGTATGAGGCAGTCGTTGCAAAAATTGAGATGGGTGGCAGTAAATATACAATTTGTAGCTTAAACATCCCTCCCGGGAGCGCTGAAAATATATATGAATCAGCTAATGAATTTTCTTGCAACAGCAAATAGGTGTAAATAACGATGGTGTATACATTATTGGGGACTCCAATATACCTAAAATCACGGGAATTGATCACGATAACATATCACATGACAATATCACTCTCAATAATTTCATCAATTCTGATAATTTCGAATTGGATAATGATATAAAGAATTTTCAGGGAAGAACGTTGGATTTGATAATAAGTTTGGATAACAATCTCAACAACATCAACGTAAGGAAAGATTTTCTACCATTTGTAACTGAGAATATGTACCATCCTGCCTTAGATATCACTATCGCAACTAACTCAATAGCGAAACCAAGTGAATGCAAATTAGGTTATTACATTTGAAAATACAGAAGAACCGATTTCCTCAGTTTCGTTTATGCAGTTAGGGAATGTATTTGGGAGTGCGTTTCTCAATGAAAAAAAGGATATTCACCTAGCGATTCACAAATTTCATGATATTTGGAATAACATAGTTGAAAATCATGTACCTAAATATATCCAATATGAAGGCTGTAGTGAATTTCCGTATTGGTTCATGAAAGGAATTGAAGATCTGCTCAAAGAAAAGGGTGAGTTTGAAAGGTTGATAAATGTGTGTGATCATTATGATGAGAAGTTAATGGAACTGAAAAAAAAACTGAAGGCATTAATCAAATCAGAAGAAAGGAAGAAAGGAAGAAAATCAGAAGAATAGAGGAAGGTTTGAGAAGGGATATAAACCAATTCTGGAATTATATCAATCAGACAAAAAGGAATGATAATGACTCGAGATCGCTTGTCTTCAATGGCAATCTGATTACAGAAGAAAACACTGCAAATGCATTCGTGAGTTACTTTGCCTCGGTATTCAACAGTGATAGGACAACATTTGATTCAGGTTAAGTCCTCACATGGATATATGTAATGAAAATTCCAAACTAGATCTGGTTACTGAAGTAGACTATGATAAGGCAGTGAGGAAGTTGAAACCAAAAAAGTCAGCTGGGGTGGATGGTATGATGAGCATGCAGTGATTATTTGGAAAGGACGCTGATACATAATTTCTGCAGAATTTACCACTGAATGGAAAACTGGGATCTTGACCCCAGTTCTCAGAACTAGTAATGAATTGAATGTAGAGAATTACAGACCAGTGTCCATAATGTGTGCGCCAGCCAAACTATTCGAACAGATTATTCATTCAGCACCATATAATCATACTGAGAAATATATTGCTTCACAACAGCATGGCTTTGTTCTCAGTAGAACTGTTAATACAAATCTTTCTACCTATGCTAACCACGTTTTCGGAACACTGGAGTCTGAGTCTCAGACAAATATTAAATACAACGATTTCCATAAAGCGTTTGATCAAGTGGATCATAATGTATTTTTGTATAAATTGAGTAGGTTTGGATTATCGGAAAATATTTTGAGATTGCTCGAGAGCTATTCAGAAAGCAGATATCTAGTAGTTAGACATAACGGGATATTCTCAGGTGAAATCGAAGCACTATCTGGAGTTCCTCAGGGGTCAAACCTTGGGCCTCTCTCCTTCGTTATGTTCATCAACGATTTACCTACTCTACTCAAGTCTCATGTTTGCAGATGACTTGAAAATATTCGAGCGTATCCAGACGGTTAGAGACATGGTGAGATTGCGAAGGGATATAGATGAGCTAAAAGAATGATGTAAGATAAACAAATTGAACTTTGATGTTGAGAAGTGCTGCGTTCTGACCATAACTCGTCAAAAGGACCCAATAATCTTCGAATACGAATTGTTTAATGAAGTGCTGACAAAACCACAGAGGTTGAAGATCTGGGTGTAGTCTATGACGACTTTTTCTCATTTAACTGACATATGGAGAATGTTAATAAATCAGCTGAGCGTCTATTAGGATTCATAATTAGGCGAGCACACAACTTTGGAAATTGTAATACGCTGAAACTTTTATATTACAGTTCTATTAGAAGTAAATTAGAATTTGACTCACTGGTTTGGTTTGGCGGATGTCAAGCTACGTTAAGTCAATTGGAAAAGATTTGAAATGAATTTTCGCGTTACCTATACTTCAAAAAATACAACATCTACCCAGACTACCGTATAGTCAGATCCTCAAATCTGCGAAACGAGTTTAAAGTTTTCTCGCTAGAGAATCACCGCAACCTGTGCCTTCAAACCTTCTTGCATAAAATTATCAACAGTGAAATCAACTCTCCAGTAATCTAGTCATTGATACGATTCAATGTTCCTGCTGGAATAATCCGATCATCTGTGATGTTCAACCTTCCGCTGGTAACCACTGCAGCCACAGTCACAGCCAGATCTCCTCTTGTATCCATGTTTCGACTGGTGAACGAATATAATCCATTCATGAATGAAGATTGGACTGACTCACTGGATATCTATAGAACTGCAATATTAATGCTGATTCCAGCTGTATCAATTTGAACTAGCCCCATTCATCAATGTATGTTTCAATTTATTGATTAGTATATATTCAGATTATTATTATAACCCTCGAAGCTAACCAATTATTGATTCCTTGATTGTACTCACTGGGTTAATGTATCAAAATCCTATTCCTAATGTAGGTATAGGCATCATTACTATCACTTATGTTCTGAAATATGTTATCATTATTATGTTTGATTATCCATGTAATTGGGTTGTTAAATCTGTATGGATGATGATAAATAAATGAATAAATAAATGAATCGGTGAACTCAAGTTGAATATTCATTTTTTTCTAATTTCATCATGAAGAATTCAGATCAAATGTTCAGATGTCTCTGAGTTCTCAATTCTTGCTTCTCTTCAGTATCTAGTTTGCGCTGACCTTAAGAAAGACCCTAAGATCAGAAAATTGTCAAGTTTCACTGACCACCTTGTATAAAAAAAAATTGATCTGGAATGCTGAGTGATAAAAACAATTGATGTTATTGGAGGGTTATACTTCTCGATAGGAAGTGATAACTGAATGGTAGATTATAAAGGACAAATAAACACAATAACTTCTCATGCGAGTTTCGGAAATTATTGTTTCAGTACTTCAGGTTGAAAAGTTACGTTTTCATCCTCAACGATCATCACAAGTATCTCAGTAGTTGAACCACCCTTAACAGCTTCAAAAGAAATCGAGATGATGAATCCTTCTAGAGTGAAACGCTTCGGAAGAAAAATACCTCTCCATTCAGATTTCCGAACGAGGAGTACTCGAGGGGTTTCACCTTCGGAATGAAGGAATTTGAAAAAAGATCTTTGTAACATCGGAGGCCTGATGAAGGATATGAACGATGTCCATTACCATCTACACATTCAGAAACTAGATATAGTGGCATCAACTGTGACACATAACGCATGTCTGTCATAACTGTATCTCTCTTTTTCCATACCATGGAGAGGAGAAACTAACCAGAAGGATTCGGCGTAATGTTGTTCAAGATCGAGAACCATATTTCATATTCTGCCTATAACTATCACCAAACAAAGCATCTACTGGTAACCTCTTCGAATTTCTTCTTCTGAAACTCGACTGCACCCAAGAAGACCACCCAACAGTTGAAAACATCATAGTGGGGGATTTCAATGTCCACAACTCCACCTAGCTCCCATTCTCAATGAGCTCGACATATTCTTTACTGACAATCTGGAACCGTATGAACCGTGCACCACTAGGAAACTCAAACCACACACTCATCTTCACAATCTGCCCATTTTTGAATCCGCAAACGAGTCCATCAAACCGACGCACTGTTTGTTAGTACAATTCTGATGACTGGGATTGTCTTCGCATGTTCCTTTTTGAGTTCCAAAGGAAAAGAATGTGTTTCGAATCAAGAGACCCTGCGGAATGTGCTGAAGAGATTTCAGAGGTTGTCATGCTGGGAATGGAAACTTGCAAACCCCACACCATCAAATCACCAACCACTGGTTGTTAGTTCAAAAAACCGGTTGAAGTGTCCTCGCTTCGAGGCAATCGATGAGAACTAGAGCTGAATATGTTGAGGCTAGAAATACATGTGACATCATATTACACCAAGATGAGAGCAAAGCTCATCGGGTGCTCGAATGAGTCCTGTTCGTTTTGGACCTTTGCCAAGGCCAACAAAGGATGATAGTACATTGCCCACAACACCACAAGAATAAGCCGTGTTCTCTGCTAGTGTCTGCAGTTCTTTCTGATACTGCTACCATCGATAATCATATGCGAGAAATTGTCTCCCGTTAATATACAATCAGGCAAATTCTGCTCGTACTCAATATCAAGGAGTCAGACGAAATACCGCCTCCTTTCGTTCCCAAGAAATATGCTCTGGAACTGACACCAGTTCGTTGTGAGTTGTTCATCTTTTCATGCGAGTATGGTGTATTTCCTATACAGGCTGATTCACGGTGGATGGCACATTAGATGTTTCTGGTGATCCAGAACCCTGATCACTTCGAAAATTTGGTGGAGACCATATTGGTACATTCTCTAGCCAACTTGAATATTTGAGAGAATGCGGTGTTGCTACTTCTCTCGGAAAGTAGTAGCAACTCCACTTTCTCAAATAGAACATTGAATATCATTTTCAGAATCTCCAACAAATTTCCAACAATTTTTTCTCGATATTTTCCTATACCTATCTGTAACCGTATCCGAAACAAAAAAAGATTCCAATTTTTTCCTTCGGAAATCATATATCATCATATATGATGACATTATTTTCATCTCAAAAACGGCAACAGATAAGTATAGGGGAATATCAAGGAAAGTTGTTGAGATATTGTTGAAGATCCTGAAAATGATAGTATATCACGTTCCCTACAAAGCGTCACCTATACAGGATTTTTCATAATAATGAACGTTCCTGGCAGACAAAACAACGTATCGATTTGAAAATCTAGATTGATACATGAATAAACATGATCTATTCATCTAAAATACTCACGAGAATGTGACGTTGCCACTCCTACCAGAAATCAGTAGCAACTTCGATACTTCAAACGAAACACCCAGTATAATCTTCATTTCATTGATCTTTGACACATCTCCAACAACTTCATCTGGTACTTTCCCATACCTATCCGTGACCATTCTGGATACAACAATTATTTTTTGATTTTACATGCCCAAATATGAACCTCAAGTAATGTTGTTGATTTTGGACTGTGAAGTACTAGGACGCTCAAATTTGAAAAATAGTGGGGTGATATCATGGTGTTCTTCACCCCAGAGCCAGATCGACTTTCATCATACAGGGGGGTTGAATATTACAGATGAAATGATCACATGATCTCTTCTTTCGCTTTCAGTATGGTTTTGTTCAGATATCATTTTTCAATGTCGAACCGTTTTGAGATAAACGGTTTCAATGAACAGTAGACCTCTGGTGTCCTAGATTTTATCTATCCCCATATCTTCCATTCGATTCCAGTTGTTACATAAGTCACTAACTAATGAAGTATTTTTCCCAGTGTATTCATGTTCTGTTGACATTACAATTCAGTTCAAAAGCCATGAGATTGTATTATTATCAGAAAGTACTCTTCATTCATCGAATGTCTTATCAACACTAGAACAGAAATTTCAATTGAAATCACGAAGTGAAAATTAGTTCATTCATCGGCATATCTCAAAATATGTTCGAACACATCTCCACTTTTACTCAGACAAACATGTGTTCTCTTCGAAAGATGTGTAGCGGTTCTCATTGAGTCAGGAGTTGAGCTATTGAAAGCAGTCCTCACTCTCGATTCCATATTATCCACTGTTGTTACTGGAGTGGAGTAAACCATACTTTTGATGAAACCCCACATACAATAGTACAATGGATTACTGTCTGGTGTTCTAGGAGGCCAACGAAAAAGTTCATTATTGCCAATCCATCGGTCTTCGAAGATTTCAGTTGGAGCCTCACGTAGTGAACGAGAGTAATGGGGTGAGGCACCATCCATTTGGTACCATACACGTTCTCTTCCAGGCCTAGTATTCAGTATCGAATCTATTTCATTCCTCAGTATAATATATCTTCATATTTTGTGGCATTCAAATCACCATCATAAAATTCGATATAGAAAACTGAATAATTTTTCATGGCAAAAAATACATTGAATTGCCATCTTTCTTGGAAACCCCTTCGACGAACGACTTGGGGATTTTCTGACGCCCAAAAATTACTATTGTGTCTATTGAAAACTCCATTTTTCGTGAATTTGGCTACATCTGTCCAGATGATATTGTCAAGGAAACGGTGATCCTCTTGAGTCTTGACAAGTAACCATTCAAGAAATTCAACTCTACGAGGCAGATCAGTTTCTTTCAGATGTTGAACACAATAGAATTTATAGGGATGCCATTTGTGTTTTTTGAGAATTCGGTGCTTTGTCACGTATGATATTTTTTTTTTATCTGTGGACAACACGAAAGGGAAACCTATAATGTTCGAGGGACATCGTGTTAGCCAGCGATGGAATTTTGGGAGAGTAGGAAGGTGTTGGAGTTTTTCTTGAAAGTTTGGAGGTTGTAAGCATCAGGAAAGACTTCACTAGGCAAAGAATTCCATAACTTTGCCGTTCTATTGATGAATGATGCTTGGTATAGCGATGTTCGACAGGTCTCGAGTCTGACAGTGTAGGGATTACCAGCTTGAGCTCGCCTGGTTTGTCTACTAGGAATCGCGCGTGGTGGCATAATAGATGATATTTCCGTTGAGCACCGACCGTGAAAGTACCTATAAAAAAGGCATAGATCGCCGACCTTTCTACGATGATCTAGAGAGGTCAATGATTTGGTGAGTGTTGTATCATCGACTAGGCGGATAGCTCTCTTCTGAATTGAATCTAAGAGCTTTAGCGTATGTTTGGGGGCTGAGCTCCAAATATGTGAGCAGTACTCCAGGACAGGTCGAATTTGTGCTTTGTAGATCATAAGCAGCTGCTGGGATGTGAAGTATCTCTTCGCACGGAATAGAAAACCAAGTTTTTGTGAAGCAGTTTTCGCAATGGACCTCACATGATCGTCCCATGAGATAGCACTGTTGGTGGTGACACCCAGCAGGGATATTGACGACCTCATAGGAACAGTGGTACCCGACATCATCAAATTGGGCATTGTGTGATCAGCCTTCTTTGTGAACATACAAGCTTGAGTTTTAGCCGCATTGAACTGTACTAGATTCTCAGATCCCCATTTCAGAATTCTAGTCAGATCCTCATTTAAAGCATCAACCTGTCTTCGCCTTGCACCTCTGGCCTCGTTGGATGATATAGGGGCTCTAGAGGAAAAGGCGGAATGAAGTGTACTATCATCCGCAAAGCTATGAACTGGACTGGAGGTCACATTCAACAAATCATTGATGTGCAGCAAGAACAAAGTTGGTGCCAAGACAGAGCCTTGTGGAACACCAGCATTGATCGTCATTGTATCAGACGAGACCCCGTCTATCACCACGTAGAGTGATCTATCTGCAAGAAAACTCGATAGTAAAAGACACAGTTGGGGCGGCAAACCATATGACGGAAGTTTCGCTAGGAGGCCTTGGTGCCAAACTCGGTCAAATGCTTTGGAGATATCCAAGGCTACAGCCAGAGACTCCTCATGTATCTCAATTGACACCTGCCACTTATGTGTCACATAGGCAAGCAGATCTCCAGTTGACCTCTGGTGACGAAAGCCATATTGCCGGTCGTTCACGATTCTTGAGCTCTCTAGATATCGGATGGGCTCGATGTTGATTGCTTTTTCCATTAATTTAGAGATCACAGATAGTAGTGCAATCGGTCTATAGTTGTTAGGGAGGGTTTTCTTGCCCTATTTCCCTTCCAGTTTCGTGAAGGGAAGCATTCGAAAATGCATGAAAATATCCCAGTGCAATTATTCCATTGCCATCATTATCCACTTCAGGCTACCTATGGATTATTTTTGGTTGGAAGGTTCCATTCGACCTTCAGTTTTGCAGTAGTCGATTCATGAAATTATTATCTGGCTTTGGGACTTGTGGATATCTTCCATGAAATGATCGAAATGCTCTACTAGCAATTCTATAACACTCACCATAAATTATTAATAAATTCAGAAAATCTTCATTACTGTAACCCAGTCTTGACATTTTTATTTCTGTTGGATTTTCATATCAACTTTTGTTCTTTGAATTCACTGATCTAGACAAAATGGCATATGAATGTATTTTATCATTATTTGTAAATATTATCATGAAATAATTTTGAATTTTTCACTGACTGTATTCATTACTCAACATGAGGCACACCATTTTACTTCAAGAATCCTTATTTTCATTGGTCAGCACTTTCCCTAAGCCTTCGGCATCAGGTAACAATTCATTATATTCTAATTAAGAATGTACTAATCACTGAACGTATGTACTCAGCTGGAAAATGAATTTCTATCTATCTATCTATAATCTGACAGAACAACACGAGCAAAAGTTTGACGTTTCAAAATTGTATAAACCCATTTTAGATTGATTGATCTCTGAATGTTTTAGATTTTGATTAGGAAACATAATAACTTATGTGAATGATATGGTTGAGTCTAAGAAATGTGTGGCAAATACATAAATCACATGTTTGTCTGAGTAGAGGTGGAGACGTGTTCGAACATATTCTGAAATATGCCGATGAATCAACCTATTTCTACTTCATGAATTCATTTGAAATTTTTGTTCTAGTGTTGATAAGACGACCGATGAATGGAGAGTATTTTTTGATAATATTACAACTTTATGGCTCTCGAACTGAATTGACATGTCTACAGAACATGAACACACTGGAAAAAATACTCCATTAGTTAGTGACTGATGTGATAACTGTTGGAATCGACAAGATAGTCTGGGAATAGATGAAATCTAGGGCACCAGAGGTCTTCTTTTCTTTGAAACCGTTTATCTCAAAAACGTTTCGATTTCGGAATAGGGATATCTGAACAGAATCATACTGAAATCGATAGGAGAGATCAATAATGTGAAAATACACAAGGTGTTTCATTTGAAAAAGTCGACTTTCAGTCACTTTTTCATGTGATCATTTCATCTGTAATATTTAACCACCCTGTATAAGAGAAATCAATCTGGCTCTGGGGTGAGAGCCACCATGATATCACCCCACTATTCTCCAAATTTAATCAGTACTTCACATTCCAATATAAACAACATTTCTTGAAGTTCATATTTGGACATGAAGACTAATGAAATAATTGTTATGGTCATAGATAGGTGTAGGGGAGTACCAGATGGAGTTGTTGAAAATGTTTAGAGGGTCAATAAAATGATATATCATACTGGGTGTTCCATTTGAAAAATCGAACTTGCTACTGATTTCTGGTAGAAGTGGCAACGACACATCGTCGAAAATATTCCAGATGAATAGATCATGTTGCTTTGTGTATGAATTCAGATTTTCAAATCGATCTGTTGTTTCGTCCGCCAGGAACTTTCAATTCACGCTCATCATGAAAAACCCTGCATGTTGTGACGGAAGGGTTCTCATGTACACCCGTCGGCACACATTTGTGACGCGGTTCCAAAGTAAATCAGCTGGATTCCTGAAACTTGGGGTCGTTTTGTTCAATGTGTGATGGTCTATGAGGAGGTTCGACACATATATGTGACGAGTGGTCTGAGCATCAGGAGCACCTGTGTATTCTTAGGTTATTTTCATTGAGATGGTGTGCAATCTCGCCTTTTATAGATTTTAGCAAAAATTCAGAGTTTCATGGTGAAATAATCATTAGTCCATCTTGCCAAATGGTTGCATAAAGATGATAAGACACACATTGTTGGTATCTCAGAAGGAATCGTGACCGGTTGTGGCATCAAAACTGAAAAAAGGAGAGACAGTCTTCAGGAGAAAGGGCCTATTCTCGTCCAAAAATGGAGAGATGAGAGGGATGTTTTAGTTGTCTCTACCAAACACATGAACGTAAAGACTGGCAAACGAGGCAATGAAAAATTTAAACCAATCACTGAAATCGATTACAATTCGAATATGACATGAATTGACAGGGTAATCAGATGGTTTTATACTATTCAACTCCACGCAAATATATGCACTGGTATCTGAAGATATTCTTTCATTCATTCAATGTATCAATGTGGAATGCATACTGGTTATATAATAGGCAACATCAAAAGGAAAAAACTCACTTGCAATTCCGGGAAGATATTCTTCTGGAATTTCTGCAAAGTGACGTTCAACCCTCTACGAATTATCGAGTACAGACTACATCATTTTCCGAAAGAATTAGATAAAAGGATGAGATGCCGTGTATGTTCCCAAGAGAAGAAGAGTCAGCTACTTTCTTTACATGTCAAGGATGCGAAGATAGTGGACTACCAATTGGGTTATGTATTGAACATTGTTTCAGAGATCACCACATCCTAAATAAGTCATAGTCTTTAAATGCATATTTTCGTTTGGTAATCATACATATGAATATGATGATAATGTTTCGAGTACATGGATAAGGGTGATGATCGAAACTCGTTGTTTTTTTGTGAATATTGGATTGTCACATATATGTGAGCCTAGTCTATCCTGAAGGAAAACTTCCAATAGACCGACGTCACGAATATGTGACAGCATTGAAAATGGCGTTTCTCATGTTTTTTGAAGTTTTTTTGTCACACAGTGACAACAAAATCTATAGAACATGAAAAAACTGAACGGATAGCTCTCTGGTCTGTGGTGCCTGGTTGATACAATACCCTGGTTCCATTCCGAATATCAAAGTTGCTACTCCTTTCTAATAGCATTGTCGGAAATATTTCAGTTATGTAGGAAATGTCAGAGAATGCTTTTCATCATATTCTCAAAGTAATCCGTTAACTGAAACGTCATCAGAAACGTCTAATGTGCCATCCACCGTGAATCAGCCTGTATAACTGCAAGATATCTGATTCCGAGAAAGGGCATGAGAACCCTCCCTCACAACTATAGAGCAATATTGCACTGGTGTATGTGATCTCCGAAGTAGTGAAAAAAGCAATCAACAAGGGCAAGAAAACCCTCCCTCACAACCATAGAGCAAGATTGCACTAGTATATGAGATCTTCAAAGTAGTGAAAAAGGCAATCAACATCTAGTTCATCTGATATCTAGAGAGGTCAAGAATCGTAAACGGCATCAACAGAGATCAACAGAAGACCTGGTCGCCTAAGGGCGATGGGGTCTAATCTCGGACAATGATCATCAATGCCGGTGTGTCGCAAAAGGATCTGCCTCGGCAGCAACTTTGTTTTCATCCTACAGCGATAATTTGTTGGATGCGACCTCGTGCCAAGTCCAGAGTGTAGCGGATGATAGTACACTCCATACCGCCTTCTCCTTTAGAACTCCTTCAACCTCCAGAGGCCAGAAGTGCAAGACGGAGACAGGTCGATGCTCCAAATGAGGATCTGGAACGAATTCTGGAATGGGGGTCTGAACATTTAGTAGATTTCAATGCAACAAAAACTCGTATAAATTTTCTATCTCCACCAGGAAGGCAGATCACATGATATGATGATTGTCAGGTACTATACTGTTCCTATGGAATCTTCAATAATGCTTAGTATCACCACGAACAGCGCTATCTGGTGGGACGATCATGTGACTTTCATTGCGAGAATTTTGAGTTCTTCATTTTCATTTATGCGTTCTTTCAGATTGTATTCGCTTAGTCGGTGATACTACACTCACGAATTACTCGACCTCTCTAGAACATCGTAGGGAGGTGGGCGATTTATCTCTCTTTTATAGATATTCCCACGGTCGGCGCTCAATGCAAATCTCGTCCATCATTCCACAAGTGATTCCAAGTAGACAAACTAGAAGAGTTCAGGCTGGTCATCCATACATTATCAGGCTCGAGACATGCTGAATTTCTCTCTAGCAAGCATCATTCATCAATTGAACAAAGTTGCAAAGCAAGCAGAATACATACCTCCTATTGGATTTCGAGATCTGCTATGATCCATGAGATCAAATTGTGAATCATAAGTGAAATTCCAGATGAATTGTTTTGTCGTGAGCACTGTATTAAGTTATTTCAATATTTCTTCAGGTTATTATCATTTTATTTCGATTCTTTTGAATATCCACCTCCAATTTTTGAAAGATCGTATACCTGTCAACTGATTATATAATGGTGACTGGCTCATATATTCAATTATGTCTCAAGGGCTCTCACTTGAAAAAATAATAAGATGGATCGCACGGAATACAATGAACAACTGTTAGTCCGGGAGAACTTTATTTCCACATCTTCTTCTATATGTGTTTGAAAATGGCATTTCTTCCCGTTCGAAGAAACGACAGAGTGAAATAAGGTATGGCAGTGATGACACATCATGTACTTCAATTCACTGAAGATTCATTCAAATACAACTTTTTCATTGTCAAAATGAAACTGTTGGACTGAGTACTACTCGTTCTGAATAAACTATGAAACATAAAACAGGAATACTTTCATTTCAGGTTTGTTCAATTGATCTGCAAGTATGTTGAGAATATTATGCCTGGACGTTTTGAACTCGCGCATGATTGAAAAACATAGTGTCGGAAACGAAATCAATCTATGATCAGTAACCATAGATAGTCTTCCTAATAATGACAGTTCATTCGCAGTTGGGAGAGGCAATTTCTAGAATTGAATCAGGTTTTCATGATGGAATATGCATACATTGAAGAAACGAAGCGAATTGATTCGGTCGTAGAGAACAGATCATATATAATACAAGAAAAAAGTATATGTTTCACTCAGTATGGTTGTAACTTTAGCCGTGCAACAAATATACACTGTTTCCACCAGTTACAGAAATAACTATTCATCCTATTTCGCGTTCATGATGAGTTATTAGATACCCAAGTGCTCATGGAGATATCTTCTATTACGAAACTGTTAGTTCATTTCATTTGAATCCATATAACTGAATTGTCAGTCACACGTCTGGTTCGTGAGCAGACGACTACGAGTAAGCCATCATACTATTTTCTGTTCGTACACTGAACTCACCACACTACCCCTTCGACAGATAACGGAATTCCATTTCATACACACAAAGAGCTATGCATCTTTCATGACCTTTCTATTGGCCAGGTGTTCGAGATGGTCTAGCGACATGGTATCATGAGTTCAGTTCCTGGCTGGCCATTGGATTTGCGTTCATTCATGGCTCCAGTTTCTATATAGAAGAACTAGCCCAGATACCACTCGTGTGAGCTGTCAGATTCCTCAACTGTCTCCTCATTTCTGATTTCTCATTTCTGAGAGTTGTTCCGGCAAATAAGCAGAAAAAATAACCCATAAAATGAATGGAAAATATCCCAACGCCCACCGCTCACTTCATTCAGCACTCATTCTCATTACCATTTTCAGTGGAAATTCATATAATCTCATACTTCTGATCAACTCTGGTCGGAATTCCGATCTATCATGATCTACTGGTCTTTTATTTGATTGCTATTAGAGACAATACCACTTTAATTTCTATATAACACTGTTCTAGAGATGAATGATGAATACCTCATTCTCAAGATACAAAATCTGGAAGACAAGAATCAAATTCCATGTATTTTCATCTCATCAATGTCAAAGAATCCACAAAAGAGTTTTCGTCGATTCTTCATAATTTTCATTTATATTAGATGTACTAAGTGCAGAATAATGGCATGACTCCTGTACTATGAAAGTGGTTACGTAACCACTGTTCCAAAAGTCCGGGATATGAAATACAACGTGCCATATGCGAGATATACATAATGTTTTCAATTGTAATTAATTGTGACCCATTTCTGGAGGCTAGCAGTCGACCAGACAACTCGAAAAGTGCAGATGCTCTGTAAGCCTTCAATTATTTTCGTGGCGTCCTCGGGAAATGATTCCACTCTGATAAGCCAATCGCACCTCTGGATACGGATATAGAATATTAAAACTCTGTCGATATATCGATATGAATTGATACATCGATGCATATCGATATGTATCGATACATCAAAACCGACATCGATATGGATCATGTTTTCAATACCGCACACTCCTAGACTGAATGATAAAATTCGACAATCCGGATACGTTAAAGGACCCAAAAATGATGTAAATAGATTTTTCATCGAGTCTTCTCCTCAAACCCAACCATCTGAATGAATCATGAATTTCTATAAATCTAATAGGCTAAATGACTCTGAATTTACTTTCCTTCAACAAAATGCCATTGTGCCATGTAAAACGAGTCATGAAGAAGATCTTGTCCTAATATGTGATGGCTGTAAGCGAAATACAAATGTAAATGTAAATGCTGTGATTGTTCAAAGCTGTCTATTACGAAGTTGAGATGCATGACCTTAGGGAAGAAAAAATTGATATTTTCATGCGATGAATTTGAGCATGGTTTCAGAATCCTACCGGTGCTCTTAAATGAGATTGAAAATTTGTAAGCAAGGATAGAAGAGCTGAAAGAAAAGTCGGAAAGCCAAATAGAATCTCAAACTACTATGGATCCAATGAACTCGGGTGTTCAGTTTCACAAGAAAACATTGTGCGAAAAATGTTTTTTTCAAGAATATCAATGAATCGTCAAATCAGAACAGAGCTGAAAGGAATACAGGAGAAATCCAAACAATTCTTGGTCTAATTAATAAGATCAGCATTAGTGACACTCGTATCAAAGTGCGAAGGATAGGTGAATTTGGAAATGGATTCAACAGGTTACTGAAGGTGACATTTGCAAAACCTGGAGATGCTTAGGAAATTTAAATCAAAAGATAAATTGAAGCCAGTGATGATATTTGGCAATCAAACAAGAAAGCAGAGAGAGTATTATGAACAAGTGAAAGAAGAATCGAATAGAATTATTGCAAATGGAGATAATTCGGCAACAATAAGGTATTTACACTCTGTTCCAACAATGGTACCCCAATCTCTCATTGCAAATTCAAATGATGCAAATAATCCAAAAATCTATTAGTAAAGCCTGATATTCAACCACTACAGCATAATGAAGATATAATATATTTAAATATTCACAGTTTCATCGCACACAAAACAGATATAGTAACGAGCATCGCAATATTGAATCCATCATTCATAATTCTGAGTGAATCAAGAACAACGGTAGACATACACAATTTTGGAATCAGCATAAATAACTACAAGGTAGTACGGTGTGATAGCGAAAGTAGACGAACTGGTGGAGTAATAATATATGTTCGAGTATGAATAGATTATAAAGTTATCAAACCCATTATTATGGATGGAAACAGTCGGATACAGTTCATAAGCGCGAAGATAAAGTCACAAAAGTGGCACATCGGTGGTATCTACCATTCTCCAAGTTCAGATCATGGAATATTTCTAGATACCTTAGAAGACATTTTTGAGACATTCTTTATGGGGAGAAAATGTTTGATGATTGTAGACTTCAATATGGATTATGATCATAATGATAATTTCTACAACAAAGAGGTTAAACATTCATTCAACATGTATGGAGTAGATCGAATTGTTAATAAATATACACGGTGTACTGAGTTCAGCTCTACTCTTATATGCTATGTTGTAACAAATATCGACTCTAATCGGGCAATTGTTCATGATAATCCAAAACATACTGACCACTCTATCATATCTGTGAATTTCTGCAATGCAAATATCATGTTAGGGGAAGAATTCAAGCAAATTGGGAAAAATAATGTAGATACCTATCTTAATATAAACATTGAGCTACTGTCCTGTAACTGGGATTTGAATTCTGTTGATGTTGATGTGATATTGGAGGATAAAACAAAATATTGTCTGAATTTTGTAGATCAGTTAGCACCAGAACTAACGGTTGAAATAAAAGCAAATTAGGTACTATACTATGATAGTGAATTGAAAATCAAAGCAAAGGAAAGAGATATAGCTTATGAGATATTCTAACAAAGTACAAATTCTAGTAAACATATTAATTAGGAAAGTTGAGAGAGAGGGAAATGAGTATGCGAATATGTCGAAAGAGAAGGAAGAGCATTAGTATGAACAGAAAATTGATGGAAATGAACATAATGCTAAAATGTGGAAATATTCAAAATCACTTATGAATCCGATGGAACGTTATGATTTTGAAAGGATAATATTCAATCTCGGCAATCAATAAGAAAATGGATATTTTGTCGATAGTATCAGTGAAATTGTGAACAATATAAATTCTGATTCAGACTGGACTTCAAACAGTTTTGATATAGTTGATTGTGAATTGAATTCATTCAGACAGATGAATTCTTTTGCCCTAGTGGAAAAATATTTTCAATAGATGGAATTGATATATCTAAGATAATGAACAGTCAATTGCTAAGAGACATTCAACACCTTGGGACATGTAATACTGAACTTTATAAATACGTCTCTTCAAACTGGACAATTTCCCCAACACTTCAAGACAAGCACTGTCATATCAATACCGAAAATTATCAATACAATAGAATCGTGTGATTTTCGTCCTATCAATACTCTTTCAACCCTCGAAAAAGTTTTGGAATTAGCAGGTAATGAGGTACTCATCAAATACTTTGATGAAAACGGGTTTTTCCTAGGTTGTCAGTCAGGCTTCAGAAAAAAAAACATTCGTGTGAATCTGCCTCACAGTATACAATATCAAAATGGAAAGAAAAAATTGATAAAGACATCATTGGATTTGAAAAGGGCATCCGAAACAATGGACAGGAATAAATCAATCCAAAAGCTCGAATATTATGGTATTGGTGACATAGTTTTGAAGTGGTTGGAAAGTTATCACAGTTTCAGGAGTCAAATAACAAGAATTAATGGGTGCTACTCGCGAAAGATGAAAAATGATCTTGGAGTACCGCAAGGCAGAGTATTAGGGCGCTTACTTCTTTCCATTTACATCAATGATATCAATTACGTACATGGAGATCATGTAATCAACCTTTTTGCAGATGACACGTTGATATATACCTATGATGAAACCTTGCGAGTCGCTGTTGAAAATATGAATATTTTATTGAACAATATCGAGTTATACCTTGGAACAAATGAACTGAAACTGTATATCGATAACACTGAGGCGATGATCAATAGAAGAAAATATAAACAACATAACATTGAAAGGAATCAAGTTGAAATTGAAATCAATGAAAATGATGTAGAAATTGTGAGAATTATTGAGTATCTAGGATTTATTGAGATAACACTACCTCATTGAATAATCATGCTGACTATGTGATGAGTAAAATATCGAAAAAACTGTATTCTTTCTCAAGAGTGTCATCTCCACTATCAATGTATACCAAAATAACATGCTATAATTGCATTACTAAACCTCATTATGATTTCTGCGGTACTCTCTTATATCTCATTGATGAGATATAACTGAACCAATTACAAAAATTGTAGAATAGTGCGAATGATACTTTGCTGCAATAGAATGACACCTATATGAGATATGCTTTGTAGATCAAGGTGGCTTACAGTTTCTCAATCAATTTATCATCTAACTATGATATTCATATTCAAAATAATGAATAAATTGCAATCAACATATTTAGAAAACCTTTGAACCACGAAAAATGAAGTACATCATCATAATACAAGATCGAATACTGATTTCTACATCCCAAGGACGAATTCACAAAGCAGTATGAACTTATTTTTTTTTTCAAGGGTTTGGATAGTTTCAAGAAACTGCCAAATGATATGAGAAATTCTCCTCCTATGTGTTCATTCAAGAGGGACTTGATAACAATCGAAACAACAAATCGAATCGAAGCTAACTCATATTTGAAATATATCATTTTTATTTTTTATTTTTATTTTTTGTCTTGGATTAAGGTGCATCGATTGCTAGGATCATCAGCACCAGCATTTGAAGAAACAAACTTTCTTTCTTCTCGTATTCATTGTTCAAATTTGTTTGTTGAGGTCAGTTGATATCAGGTGATTGATCAAGTTTTTGATTCGAGAGGAATTCTTGGAGTTTTCTGAGAGATGTTCGGATATAATAAAATCTGCCGCATATTTCTATATCTTCGACAATCACGAATTATATGCGGTACCGTGGTTGATTCAACACAACTATCGCATATCGAGGGTTCCTGCCCTTCCAGAAGAAATGCATGTGTCAATGCTGTATGTCCGAATCTCAGTCTATGGATTTCAACTCTATCAGCCCTGGGCAGTGCCCCTGGAGGTCGCTAAAGCTGAATAGATGGTTTGATTGGCTTGAGGTGTTGTTCACCTGATCCCATTCATGCTGCCATATCTCTTCCATTAGGGATTCATATTCGTCCTTTATGTCATCTGTCATCAGGACCACCACCTCGATTGTCTCATTCTCAGCGCGCTGCTGTATCTGCGATTTCGTTGCCCATTATCCCAACATGGCTTGGTGCTCAAATGAATTAAGCATCTTTACCGATATTATTTTTTTTTATCTGTGGACAACACGAAAGGGAAACCTATAATGTTCGAGGAACATCGTGTTAGCCAGCGGTGGAATTTTGGGAGAGTAGGAGGGTGTTGGATTTTTTCTTGAAATTTTGGAGGTTGTAATCATCAGGAAAGACTTCACTAGGCAAAAATATTCCATAACTTTGCCGTTCTATTGATGAATGATGCTTGGTATAGCGATGTTCGACAGGTCTCGAGTCTGACAGTGTAGTGGTGACCAGCTTGAGCTCGCCTGGTTTGTCTACTAGGAATTGCGCGTGGTGGCAGTTTTCGCAATGGACCTCACATGATCGTCCCATGAGAGAGCACTGTTGGTGGTGACACCCAGCATGGATATTGACGACCTCATAGGAACATATAACCATATAACGGAAGTTTCGCTAGGAGGCCTTGGTGCCAAACTCGGTCGAATGCTTTGGATATATCCTACAGCCATGAGACTCCCCATGTTTTTCGATTGACACCTGCCACGTATGTGTCATATAGGCAAGCAGTTGACGAAAGCCATATTGCCGGTCTTTCACAATTCTCGTGCTCTCTAGATATCGGGTGAGCTCGATGTTGATTACTTTCTCCATCACTTCAGAGATCACAGATGGTAGTGCAATCGGTCTGTAGTTGTTAGGGAGGGAAGTTTTGCCCTTCTTCGGAATCGGTTGGACCCTAGCTTGGTAGCGATGGTTGGCTTATTGTTGGGGTGTTGTAGCCAATGTAATATCATCCTTTGTGAGCGGTGGAAATGAGCTAGAAGTGAAATTTCTCCCGATTGCCTTAGCAAACATCCAAAATGAACGAGAACCATTTGGGCACTCTATGAGCTTTGCTCTTATCTTCGTGTTGTTTGCCTCTTCAGACTCATCTATCTTTTGATTTCATATATTCCTGCATTCAACATATTCAGCTCTAGTTTGCGGTCATGGGTTCTTACGCCAACGACGGTATGCTGCTAGCTTCAGAACAGGTTCTATTGTGGGTCGTGATTTGGTGCTATGTCGTGTGTAAATTTCCATTTTCAGCATGATGATTTCCGAAATCTCTTCAGTACATTGCGTAGGATCTCCCGATTCAAAACACATTCTCCTCCAAGGAAACTCAGAAAAAAACATGGGAAGGCCATCCCAGTCGTCTTAATTGGACTGCCAATTGGTGCATGAGGGTGTTGGACTGCGTCATCCGATTCGTTCGAGAATTTGAGCCAGGTGGAGTTGTGGACATTGGAATCCATCATGATGATTTCTGCTGCTGTGTGATTTCATTGGATGAAATCAAGTTTCAGAGAGAGGAATTCGAAGAGGTGATAGATAAAGGCAGAAGATGAACTTTGTCTATTTGTGGTTATCGATCTTGAGCCACATTACATCGAATTCTTTTAGTTCCTGTTCCTTCTCACTGTGGCATGAGAGATCATTTCTGGAAAAGAGGAATATACCTCCTCTGAATCTGAAATGGGTATGGAGCTCATATCCAGGGCAGAGCATATAGGTCGTGTCAGTTGAATAGATCTCTTCCCATATGGCATTTGTACACGGTGTTCTTTCGGAGGTTCCTAGAATATCTCGCTTCTCTTATAGAGCTGGACATGATTTTTTTTCTGTTGATGCATCGGTATATTCGACAAGTACATTAGGTGTTACGAAATTCATAAAAATATTCAGTCGTTCTACATTGATAATTTATGAAAGAAATCGTTGCAATTGATAGAACACCCTACCTTCATCTCGATCTTACAAGAATGCCTTATCAAGTATGTGTTATATATAGAAAGCGTTCATCACTATGAAACGAAATATTTCAGAAAGAGAATAGCGCATTCATTTCGTAGCATACATAGCGACCTCCGAAAACTGAGGTAATAACGTACTATATGAGGTTACAACGTACGGTGTTTATAATATAAATAGCGCCTAACGCCTTCCAACAATGAACGACTCGATCATAACAAATGTAACATAGCAAGTGTGGTCTGCAATCAAAATTCGGGTATCGGAATCAGAGTCATATTGATAAATACTCACATAAGATGGTGGAAAAAATCTTCCATTCCCATACAAATAATGAAACTACATCACTGATACCACTCTCATGCGTACAACACTCAACTATGATCAGATTTATCTAAAAGATGCTCTGATACAATGTTGTCAGTTGTGAATATGGTAGAGGTCGTAGCGTACGAAATATATAAGACGTAGAATAACCGTATAGCGCCCGTGGCAAACGACGGGACTGAAGATGAATATAGTTTGATGAACAGCAGATCTTGAGACCTCCAGAAGATATTTGACAAAGAGATAGCTAGCATGTAGTATAGTGCTGTACTCATAATCTCCAATAACGGAGGTAGTAACGTAATATATGAGGTACAACGTATGCTGTTCATATAAAATGGAGGCGCTGAGGAATTCAAGAGTAGATCATATCCGCGAAATTGATTTTCCTGCACTGAAATCATATCCACCGCCGATTTTCAAACATATAAATTCTCTATATCTATCATAGTACTCAGCGAGCTTTCTTCGAGAATATAGACAGATCAGAAATAATTCTATTTTCAAGGCCTACTTTATAGCTTGCTGAACGGGGCGAAATTTTGATTCTCGATTCAGGCAAAGCTAAAAAAATCTGAAGTAGATGATATCTACAGTAAGCATCACTCGCAGGTTGGAATGAAGTCGTGGAAATATATATGAAGTCGTGGAAATATATATGAAGTCATTGACATAAAAGCGCTCGAACTCGTCAACCTTGATTTCATATTGCATGAAATCAAGGTTGCATGAAATCACCGTACTACAATTTATCCGACAAATGGGTTCGCAGAGGCAACTTAGAGATCAGCAAGATCTCCGGACTCAACTCCACTAGATTATTGTATGAAATCGAATGTTCAGATGAATCGGCTTTGAAGATCTGAAATGGAGAATCACGGAGGAAATCAATTCAAAATGTAAGTAAGTGGTGGGCACTTCGGAAATTTACTCTGAATATTTTCTTTTCAATGGCAATAACAGAAGTGATGGGTTCATTATTTGACGATGACGTCATACTCACGACACGGATGACGTCAAATGACGAACTTATGTGCAAAATTCGTGCGGTATAAAATCAAGGTAGAGGTGTCCGAGTGATTTTTTGTTGATTGCTCCATAGATATAATACTGAATTTATTCTAACCTGCGCTTGCTCACTGTATATGGTGTCAGTTATTTGCAGGCAAATTTTGGAATTTTTCCTTCATTGATCCATCCTGTATTGTAGTCTGAGGAGTTCCGACAAATAGTTCTATCAGATACTTAGAACTGGACTTCCATCTTGATATCTCCTACAGGAAGGTGCCACTAGGTCAACCAAAAATCAGTAAAACTGAAGATGAAATGATTATTGTGAATGATTTTTCCGATCAAAAATATTGTCAGAAGTGATTGAATCAAGGGTAATATCGGAAATATCACACAAGAAGAATAGAAGATGAATACTTTCCAAAGCATACTAGAGAATTCACAGACTGAGTGTTCGAAGTGATAATAGTGAATTTGGCTGAATGGATTGAATTTGCAGATATTCGATTTTATGGAAATGCTCGAGAGATTAAGCATGTTCCTTCGAATTGACTACCATATTCTATTCATAATAGGAAGAAATGGAATCATAGGATATTCCATATCAACGATAATTTTCCTGATTTTCGGCTGACCTAGATACATCTTCTCGTATCAGTTGTTGAAATGAAACTTCGACCATTACAGCGGTTATATGAACTTCTCAGATGTGCAGGGTGAATCAAAAGAGCAAAGATGTGCCATCAGATAACCAACACCCCATATAAGATATTGACTTTTGATGAGGATATCTTGTTTTTATTGAAAATATATATCTATTTCTAGATTCTACGAGAAATAATTCGGCAATTAGTGTTCGAAAAAATGGATATACTATTCGATTCACGCACAGCTTGGATATCCTCATTCTGTCTCACGTTTTGTTTCTATAATATTAATTTGCCCTATGTCTATATGAATAATATGAATATTCTTGATCTGTCCACATCTCCAAAGAGAGCTAGGTCGTTGAGTGCTGTATTGAATATTTTTTGTTTTCAAAAATCGTTAGACAAGTCTCAAATCAAATCAACATCACACTATATCAACTGTCAGGTGTCAACCTAATCGAATATTCAGGTTTTTTGCAGGACTTTACCCATTGGCCTCCATGTATCATGATCAGGAAACTTGCCTCGAGATGGAAAATACGAGATACATACCCTAGAAGGAGGATTTTCAGTTGTTTGACTGAACTATTTTCCCACGATTTTCCTCAAGCAAGCCCAACAGAATTCAAAAATGTACGCCAATGACCACGACACGGTGCATGTATTGCGAACAGAACAACACACATTCATTCTCACATGATTACATTTCCTGATCGAAGGAGAGAGAGAAGACAGCCGTTGCAACCATGTTTATATACTATCATCCTGGAAGCAGATATCGATATCGATGAAGTAATTCAGAATGGGTTTAGAGCCAATACAAAATAAATATGCGAATAAAGATATTCAATTCTTTTGTTCCGTCGAATTCGATCAGAGCCGTCGCGATGTATTATATACATATAGTTCGACAGGCCAGTAGAAACGATTGAAAAACATACCTACACTTCAATCTGTTCGGTTCTGCAATGCCTATACAGGGTGTGTCATCAATGCTGCACGAAAATTCAAGATCGATTCGTTTCAGAAATGTTTCAAGTGGATTTTTGTTAGGTATCCGATAAGTTATCCGATTTTTGTAAGTATACCTAGTTATCCGATTAGTTTACTGATCGATCGGCTGTAGCTAAATAGCTTCCTCGAGTATCACAGATTTTCTTCCAACAGCTATGCATAAGTTTGGTTTTCATTCTGACTTTTCTCATATTTTGACCCAACAAATCTGACCTCGAAGTTTCGTGCAACAATAATAAAACACCATGTATAAACAGCGGCCGGTCGGGGTGCCAGTTTCCAGTTCTTCATCTTGTTACAACAAATGAAAGCTTGTTTAATTTTTGTTATTTTGTTCATTCATTTAACTTGCTTGATATGATTACAGACAGACAGACACTGGGACAGGTGGAACAAAAAAAAATCTCCGGCCCCAAAAACCTCCATACTGAGCAATTTAGTTTAGAATTAGACCAAAATCAAAAAAATATCTGCCATTTTGGAGCCGCCATGTTGAAGTTTCGAATTTTGACATAAAATCACAATCTCCAACCTCGAAAACCCCACAACGAAAATTCCTAATCGAATCTGACCAAAATCACAAAACTGTTTCGCCCTCGGTTACGCCATTTTGAAGTAATGTTGAATTTTTGATTTTTGACAAATAATCATAATGTCCGACCCTGAAAACCCTCAAATGAAAATTTCGAAAAGAATCTGACTAAATATAATCACAAAACTGTTCCGCTATTTTGGAGCAGTGATGTTGAATTCTTAGTTTTGACAAAAAATTATAATGTCCTCCGAATACCCCAGATACCGAATAGACTGGGATCATTATGAAAAAAAAAATGGTCATTTGAATTTCGGGATTTTGACAAATAATCATAATATCGATATGACCCCGAAAATCTCAAAATTCAAATCTTTAATAGAATCAGACCAAAATAAGTGTTCCGCCATTTTGGAGCCGCCATGTTGAATTTTCTATTTTTGACAAAAACTTCTAATTTCCGACTCCAAAGACCACCAGACATCGATTTTGAGTAAAATCTGACGATAACCACAAAACTCGTCTGCAATTTTTTTCATTTCATAATGCCTTGTCGTAAAAATTATGTCCACCTGCCAAATTCCTAATCATTCGGACGATTAGAAGTGGGTCAAATTCAACTTGCAAGATTTGATGAAACTAAATGAGAGCTTGTATTTTTATTTCGATATTAGGGATTCCTGATCTTCGTATTTTTCTTCTTATACTTACGAAATTGACGTTTCGTAAGTATGTCAACCAATCACCTGTCTGGATTGTATACGAGGTGGAATACGAGAGATCGGGAATACCCCTCATATTCTTATAGATGAAAATTCAGTGCGAAATACCCGCGTTCTGCCAAAGCCATCAAGGTTTATCTCTGAGAAAGATAAATATCGTCAAAGTAGTCGGCTCGGTTCTACCACGCTGCGCGACCCGCGACATAAATAAATACTCACATTGTCTGGATCGAGACTCCAGACCTATAAAAACAACATACATATAATTATCTTGCGCGGACAGTAACAGCAACCAAATAATATAAAACTTCTACTTCGATGCGATCCTAGTATACCGACACCTATTGAGAACATGCCAGAACTGACCAAAAAGGAGGAAACTACAATAAGGCACCAGCCTTAGGAAAATAATCATATTTTATTACGATCGGGCATCGCATCGCCATCTAGACAGAGTTTCAGAAGTAGGCAGTGAATCCCCGCTCTTAACGGTATTATAATGCACAATCACAATCAAGATTCGCGAAATGCAAATTCCATCATATCATCTTTTCAATTCGCATCTTATAAATTACCTTTTAATGGTATAGGATGCAAAGACTGCCTGACAGTTATTATGATTCGATAAGAGGGATGTTTTATGTATTACTGTGAAAGGACGTCTTCATGGGAGATTGGAATTGGATCATGAGAGAAAGATGCCCTTCTTTTTGTGCCAAAATTTATTTTTTCCGTGTCACAATTGTCACAATCTTGATGCATTCTTTCGAAAAGAGAAAGGCTGTAGAATGCTGAAGCAGAATATATAGGTTCCACTATTTATAACTATGACGAAGTCATAAATAGTCATACCTATGACATGGGAAGTGAATTTGAATTGAAAACCCCAAATTTTTCAGCATATGTAGATTTAGCATGTCTGTTTACTTTTTCGTCAATATAAGTACAACCTTTCTGGGATGTTTTCCTCAATTACAGATTTAATGGAAATTACATCCAATATCTCTCATTTTGAAGAATAGCAGTGACTTCTCGATGTACAGACAGTTGATACCATGATCTATCATACCAAACTTCTAACTCCAACAGAAAATCCACAAGCCTATAAGTTTCAAACATCAGAAGATTATTTCACTCATTTCCCAATGATGTCAGGTTTGATGTGTCCTTGTAGAATTGTTTTTATATGAGACTTCAAATTGTATTGCTACGTCAATCCTGATTTTCTAATGCGAATTGAAAACAGATAGATCAAAAAATCTTGATTCACTCATTATCAATCGAATTGCAAGCGATGATCATTTTGCAATCGAATATGAGAGTTGAGATCAATTCATTAACTCCGCTGTTGACGTAGCCGTTGGCGTTGCAGGGGCGGAAAAACTGCTCACTGCTCAATTTATAAACTAATGACATTTTCGCAGCCGCATGCACAGAACGGTTGATTTTTTGACACTATTGTCGGTTATTTGTTGGGGTATGAGAAGCATGATCATTCTGCAATCATATATCCAAAACAAAACCATAACTCAGCTGATCACTCTCTCCTGTCAGCTGTCACTGGTACTCATCTGTGATTGGATGTCCGCATCTGAATGACGTTGCCGTAGCAGCTGGAGATGAGAGTTGGTTATCTTCGACGGCTACGGCAACGGCAACTGCGTCAATTGCAAAGTTCAAAAACGGATGTATATATTTTACATATCATATTTTGGCATGACAATGGTTACGTCAACTGCGGCTACGGCTGCGGAGTTTATAAATTGAGCTAGGGGAGTGATGAGGACGCCCACTCATTTCCACAGAAGCACACCAAGAACACCTTGTATATAATTCATGAAAGAATGAATGATGATCTGGAGTCAATAACAATTCATTTCACTTCAATTCAAACCGGTATTATCGATGTTTCATTTAGTAACAATAATCTGGATCACATCAGAAATATCATTGAAACTGGGATTTTCCAAGAATATCTTTCAGTAATCTTCGGAATGACTCACGTTCATTGAAACGTCAAAACATATCAAATTTCTGATTCACGAAGTATTGACTCGAGACTATCGAAATATTGTTTGAGAAACCAGCTTGGATTATCTTCAAAGTATCTGTTTCATACCAAGCTGAGATAACGAGTTCTGAAATAGTGTGTAGTGGTAGAAATACAACAAGTCAATGAATATAACACAATCGATTTTTTGGTTATCATTCGCATGTGAATTCTTGAATATTTCAGATTCTTACAGTCCTGATAAATATGGTATATAAAGCAACCTGGTATAAGAACTTATATAGTTGTTTTGTCACTGCTGTGGCCATTTCAATTCTGCATATAATGCGTTCGCGCGATTTTTGATTAGATACGTTCCTCTAATATGTAGACTTCGACAGGTGTACTTACATTATTTCCATAATTCCAATTGCTGATGACGAAAAATAATCAGTTATCTAATTGTTTGCGAAGTAACTAGTAACTAGTGCACCAACCAGCTCCATATTATTGATGAAGACCAGTTTTCTAGTGGAATTCATACACCCAATGGAGAAATCGGTATTCATCGGACACAAAAAAGTGAATAAGAAATGATATATCTCCACATATATTGTTGATATACCCCGTATATTATGTGTACCCACTGAGAATATCGAATATTCCAATGATCAGAGATACCAAATGGAAGAACACTTTTTGGTTCTGAGTAGCTATTGGAAGTCAGTATGGAAATTTTTCCAGCTCACAAATATAATAGCCATTCCGTACTTGTCCGTTTTACAAAATCCATCATCCATGAATTGTGTAGAAGAATTGAATATCAATCTGAGGTAGGTAGATGAGTATCGAAAATCCTTTTTATGGCCTTTCGTATCATTCTTTTCTTTGTTCCGATGATGAATCTATTATTGAGGTTCGGTGCACTACTGCAATGTATGATAGCAGCCCGCAAGTTGAATCACCGAACGTAGCCGGAAGGCTACAGCTTCGAATTGACAGCGCATTAGTCACCCCGAATTATTGACATTATTCACAGTGACAATTCAATGATCGGAGTACTAAGTTCCGACGCTCACTTTTCTAGGGAAATTTTCTCTCATCCAGTGTACCTACCGTGCGTGAATGAAAATATACAGATTGTAACTTTTTGTGTATTTCCATGACTATACCCGCCCTGATACCCACCATTCTTCAAATTCTTTTGTGTCTGGTGATGTCGGAGAAGATGAAAAATTTTTCATACTATTAAAAACCATAATATGAATGGGTTGATGTACGATTTCGATTGATTTTTTGCAGTTTTGTAATACCGTAATTTCGGCAATGTCTATTTTAATTGAGAAGTTCATTCAGTTCATCATCATTATCTATACAGAAAAGTTCGATTATCCATTCGTCCAGCAATAAATAATCAGCCCCTTGCCTACTGTGTAATCAAAAGTGAGTGGAAAGGACCAGAATACATTATCATAATGGAAACTTGAAAGATTAGATGTAAATCGAAACAAAAAGCTACGAGGACAATAAATATCAGGTGAATGCATTCGCGCCTTCGAGGCGAAAAACGCTGAACTCAAAAAGAAAGAAAGTTCATAATCACTTTCCGAACTCATTCAATCACATTAATCCAGCAATTTAAAAGAAATTCATTGCTCCAACCTCCTCTGGAGTATGTAGCAATAGCTTCAACTTATTCCTCCATGGAAATAAATGTTCGACGATAAAACGACTGGGAGCTGATGGATTTTGAACAGGAAATATCCACTCGTTTTTCAGAGTCAACTAGGAAAAAATGTGTTCGTTGTAGTAGACCGAGATATTGGAATTGAGTGACGAGAATTAAACGCCACCCACACATGACAAAATGTGAGTGAGAAAAGAAAGGATTACTGAAATGTATTGGAGCAAACGCGATTCGCTTCAAAAGAGACGAGAAATAAAAACTGAGGAAAGACTCATGAAATTATATTTTCTTTCGCATTTATACTTCGAGCAGTCTCATCATACAGTCTCTAAATTTGAGAAATTTGGATTGGCTACAGCTCTGGGGGTTGCCATTTCGAATTCAGGAGCTGGGGTAGCTACCTCACTAAGTATACAACTGGAACTACTAAACTGCATCCCACCCCATTCTGCTGATACGGTTTCTTTTTCAATTCCACCACCCCTCAGAAGTTTCGGAACTGAGGCGGATCTTCAGTAATTTCATGTCTTCGTTATTTTTGGATGACTCATCCAATTTTCTATTGTGCTATATGCGCTCTTTGTAGCAATGTATACAAGTTTGGAGTTCAGTTGGCAAACTTACGCTGAAGACTCAGATCCCATCCAGAGAGCTGTTCGCCTAGACGGTGGTACTACACTCACGGAATGATTGACCTATCAGGAACATTGTAGAAAGATGTCCCTCCCTCTTTTCTAGATATTTCTACGGTCGAGGTTCAACGGAAATCTCGTCTGTCATGCCACCATGAGCAATCCCAGGTAGACAAACTAGAAGAACTCAGGTTACATTGCGCGGCTCGATACCTACCGATCTTCACTGAACCAAACTTCGTATGGTCTAAGATACCAAGCATCATCCGTCGATGGAACGAAAGTTGTAGAAATCTCTGCCCACCGAAGTATTTTCTGTTCCTCACGATCTCTTAACTCTGAAGGAAGAATCCAATACTATCTCCCATTCCCTACATTTCACCGCTGGCTCACACGATGTTCCTCAAACAATATAGGTTTACCTTTCGTGTTGTCAAAAGTGTTGTTTGCTGTTCCTGATGAATTTTCCTGATGAGAGAAATATCTCATCGTCTTTTCCTTCCCTTTCCCTTTCCTCTTCCACTTTATCCAGATATCTACAGAGTATTCCGAAAATAGTGTGCGATACTTTATCAGCGGCTCTTAGAATCAGCAATATGGAGAAAACTATATGAAAACATAGGTCGCCAAATGGCCCCCTACTAGAGCAACATTCTCTTATAGGGTCGCTCGTTTTAAATACCTTCTGGAAAGGTTTGAGCTTAGATATTGCAATATTGTGTGGGTCCTGATTTGCTGATTGGGAATTTTTCGAGTCGAAAAGGTTGTCTCAGTTGAATTCGACAAGATGCATCTATTTCTGAGAAAAATGATTTGAAAATCTCGTGACTGAGATCATCACTATCTCAAATCACTATATCAAAACTATCAAGATATCAAAGAAAAAAAAACAATTTCGAAGATGCATAGTGTGCAATACTTTGCCAACGGCTTCTGCTGTCAGAAATAAGTGGATCTGAGTATTGACATAGTTTCATATCAATGGTTCGAACAAACATTAGTGCAAATTCCCAATACCGCAATCAATTTCTAATATTGATTGAGAAAATCAAGTAAAAATCATGCATTTTATCCATGTTCAACAAGAGTACCCTTTTCATGTAAGGAACAAATCGTTATATTCTGCGGCAAGATTGCAAAACAATGAGCAGACAAAAATTTAGTGCTAAGAATACTCTAGGCCAGACCTCTTTGAATAACCATGAATGATTTCCTTCATTTTTGTTCATATTTTTGCATTCATCATGAAACTCTAGATGAAAACATACGATTGCCATCTTCTATTCCAAACCATTCCGGGAGCAATTTGAAAAAAAAAACCATCTTGAAGAGCTACAAGAGGCTACAAGAGGTCATTTGCCGACCTATTTTCATGTTGGATTTCCTTCCTATTCCTTCTCTCAGAAGCCACTGGTCTTTGGCTTGGAGGTCTGAAGAGTGGTGCCAAAGATTCTCTTCCAGTAAGGGCAGCAGTATTCTTCAATTTCAAGACTTCTAAGAATAAAATTACTTCCAATAACAAGATGCCCAGTTTCTGTGACATTTTTTCATGGTAACTATGACAATATTCTGGTTGTCTGTTTGGATAACAAGAACATATGCTTGTGCCTATACTAACCAGACATTTTTTCGAATGTTGGCACCCACATTGCCTCCCTCTTCCCAGCTATTTTAGAAATTTCTTGCAGTCTCATACTGTTGGTACAACAAAAACAAGAAGAGAGAACAAAATTGCTATTCAGATAACTAATTGCATATAAAAACTCTCCATGAAACATACTCATTGGCCAGACCACAAATCACAGAGAAAAACATGAGAGCATGGCACACTTGATTGGTATGGACACGTAAATTTGTCTGAGCAGACAATTCCAATTATGTTATTACTGTGTTCACACCATGTACCATTACCATATTACATTCCGCCTCTATCGAGACATATTCGCAGTATGTGAAATATTCTACATAGCGTTCTGCGATGGAATTCCTTTCACGAACATTCCAGTTATTCAGACATGTGGTTTATCGAGTAATGCTGAAGGAATACGAGACGAGTTAGAAAAAAAATCCTCATGTAGCACACTTAACAATATCGTTACATCATGAAAAGTACATTTTCTGCGAGGGGACTCGGAAGAAGATTCGACTAGTAAGCTCTCATTAGTGATCGCTTGAAACTAATTCGAAATAATAGTTCGAAACGGATACATTGGGTGTCCCAGAACATGAAAAACGGCCGATTAGAATTGAATTAGGTTAGAGGACAATGGAGGATACTCGATAATATGCATAGGGATCTTTGGAACCTTCAGAGATGAAAAACGCAAATTTAGAGATGACGAGAACGCAATTCACCTCCTCTGAAATGATGATCTATTCTGAGAATTTGGAATTATTCATGGAAAACATACCATTGATGCGTTTTCACCTAGCTCTTTATGATAAGTGGTTCTCCATCAATGTACTTGTCCTTGTACTTGTGGAGACATCCACAGTTGGACTCGAATGAAAATATAGAATATATAGAGTATCAGAAATTGAAGAAGGAACATCAATCAGAATGAAAATCTGAATTAGATTGAATTCGAGCAAGAAAATCTGAAATCACAGAAAGAACCAGAAATCTGGAGAGAATTGTCGGAGGTTGAAGAAAATGTCTGGATATTGCAATACTTGGATTTTTCAAATTCTGACAAAATACAACATTCTATCTCCTCAATGAACCCATATTTTTCAAATCCACGATATCACATGACATTCATACCTAGACGGCAATTGAAGTTACCTATAACAACTGATTTTTCATGAAAGAAATGAACTCAGATTGAACGAAAAATACATTGACACTGAGAAACTGCTGAGAAATAGAATCAGAGATGGAAATATAGGTTGAAGTAAATTCATTATCGACGGTACTAGGACAGTCACACTCTGATTGCAGGACGAGGTTCTTCTTGTGCCCATTGGAGATGGACTTTAAGTGCAATTCGTATTTCATATCAAATTTCAGGTATATTTTTCATTATACATTTATTTTTCCATATCGGATATGTATTTTTTTATGTTATAATATATCAAATATGTATTTTTTCATGTTATAATATATCAGATTTTGAACAATGAACATGTTTCCTGTGAATTTTTTAATACTCCCTTTATTTCTTTATGTTCCACTACCTAATATCAGACCTCTCAAAATCAAACGAGTACCTCATATCTTATATCTATCTAAGTAACTTATATCTATCGAGTATCTACCCTCAGAGTGGCATGCACTTTGAAAAGTCGTCGTAGATACCCACACGACAATAGGTAGGTATATAGATGAAATAATACCTACATAACGAGATGTTGTTGACGTAAACTTAAGGGAATATACGAGAATCTGAAATCGTCTTGAAATTTTCTAACGCGCACTGTGAATATGGCTTTTTCGGGCTCATTACGTGAACTCAACTACAGAATGTTCCCTGCATAAGTATCTGGGTGATATTTCACAGTCATGTCAGAATGTGGGTTATTCTCGAAACTGAAACTGAAACGAAGTTTTAATATGAACTCAGTATAACTAATTCAGCACTTCTTTCAAGTTCTACTGATGTATAGATGGATGGACAAATATAGGTGAATGAACATCGGATATTTCTGTATTCATATCTTTGTTTTTACATGTGTTTTCTCTGCTTACTCAGGAGATGATTCCAACAATGAGAATACCGAATGGAGGAGTTCATTCTACTGAACAAATGAATGAGCAAAATTATAGGCTAATTCATTCAACTGAAATTCATGAGTACAAAGTCGAATAGCTCTATTACATCTTGCCCATTAATTACGAACAGTTTTCCCTCAAATACGAAGTCGAAAACTTGTCTGATATCAACACAATACGGCCATTGTTGCATTGTTCGAGCAACTCACGGCTTCGAGAGAATATATACGCTGTTCAGCAGTAATAAACGTGTTATGTTATAGTTGGAGTGAATTCCTGCGTATTCGGAGTTTCGAAGTACCTGTCGGTAATCTCCATCAAGACAAACAACAAATATAGTTTTCCGCCGTCGAGAGCACACAAGCTGAAGTTTTCACAGTTTTAGATTCAAAATCGGTCAGCGAAATTTAGCTGAATCTACCGTTAATAAATATGATTCGTAGGTGATACTATATGAATATATGATAGCGAAACTACGTTGTCTCTATGTATGTTTACAGGTTTGCCAAAATTCGACTCTTATTGTAGGAAATATTGTTGAAAAAAATTAACAACTGAAGACTTGGTGGAGATATGTAGATGATATTTCCTTTCCATTATTTGGCCACATAACCGTATAGAACTAGATAATTTTCACTAGATTATTCACTCCAAAAATAGAATCTGATAATCATTCACCATATTCAAATGTCCCCATTGGAAAATCAGATAACATTTGGATAACAAGTGTATGTAGTGAAGATACACATACCGACAGATACCTCGATTTTCAATCAAATCATCATACAAGTATAAAGAAATGAATAATCAAATCACTTCATGGTAGAGCCAAATCCATATCATCGAACCACCAAATTTTCAATACCGAAATGAGCCATAGAAAAGATGTTCTACAACTCAACACTTATCCGAAACATTTCATTGATGAAACAATACACCAAATTGAGAACAGACAGAATATACAACAACCACAAGAACGACCAACACTGATAACAAATAACATGATCCCATATCTACATTGCCGGAATATCTGAGAAAATTGAACGTGTTGCTGCTAAGTTCCGAGTGAAAACAGTGTTCAAAAATACAGTGAGATCGATTTCGACTGATACAGAACCAAAAAAAATCAATAATAATCATCAAGAAATTGTATTTGGAGTAAACCATTTGGTTGTGGAGAATATTATACCGGTGAAACTAGCAGGCCTCTATCAGTAACAATGGAAGAGGATAAGAATAATATAGAGAAATGATGTACCGACAAATTAGCTGAACATAACCTCACTGGAAATGGACAACATATGGCCGATTGGAGTAATATCGAAATCATAGGAGTAGAAGACAACAACCGAAAACGAAAAATCAAAGCGTCTGCTTGCATTATTCTGAACGGAGACAATGATAATATTGCTTCTTGTTCAGTTGATGTAGATAGAACTTGGCATTCAATTTTCAAAACTGAATACGAGAATGGAAAATTCAATACCAATCAATAAAAGACACCTTGTTACTAGAATTCCTTCGTTCGTCAAATTTTCACTTCTCAGTGTCGAAAGAAACGGAAACATTAAAAAAATTTTGTGAAGATCTAATTGTGTTGAAAACAGAGGCAGATTTGTTCCCGAATCGTCCACTGAGATGAGTAGGAGTTTCGTTTTGAAAATATATTCGTATTTCCAAATTTTCCATCAAACCAGGTGTCACACACTCTGGAATATATGGAAATGATCTGTGATAACTTCTACTTTATTTTTCAGAAACGAGGAGAGAAAATCCCACAGGAAAGCTGAAATATGGAAAGAAAATCATCCCTTAGTAAGGATATGGAAAGGATATGGTATATTAGTGTTGCATCAGAGGAAGTGAATGCAGCAATCCGAGTAAATTCATGGAATCAATTCGGAGTCAAACTCGCAGAGGAACACTATTGAGCACGACTTTCCGAAATGCGATCGGATCACGCAGTAGAAGACAAGGACAAATTCACTCTGAAAGTCAAATACTTCGTTCAATACGCTTCAATTAGTCTCGTATTTAATGTATGTTTTCAAATTTGCGCACGTTTTTTGACAGCAAAGATTGAAAACGAAAAGAGTTGGCATTAGTTTTTTGTTGACATATTGGCCTCAGTCAATCGATGCTCGAGGCGATTTCCGTAGAACACAGTGTAAATCTGCCACGATATCACATCATCATATCATATCGCACTCACGCATCACCCTCGCAGATTTAATTATAATAGTCAACGCCATCGAGTGTTAAATTCGTGAGCTCTAGGAATATACCGGAGGAATCCATATCCATTGGGGCCATAATGTTTCTCCGTCAAATCAGTCTTATACTCGTGAATAAAGTTACCTTCGTGTTCACGTCGGTACAATTCTTCATTCATTACATATTTCTCAGCCTCTATCAGCCTGAGTTGGAAACAGTGAAGTGAACATGTCTATCGAAATGTCACTATTCATAGAAATAGAATATTGTGATATTCAAAAGTGGCCGCTGATAGAGAGAAATATGGATACAAGCAGTTCATTTCGAAGGGCAAGTTCCATATAGATTCGTAACGTATAGATTCAAAAGAGGTGAGAACCGATACGTATCTAATATTTCGCTATTCAACCCTCATATTGGCATTCTTGATATAATTCAAAAAATCAATTTGATGGAATATGGATTTCCATTGGTAGATTTATTGAATCGGATCAAGTCTCAGAACAAGCATGTGGCAATGCCTGGAATCGAATTCGGAATGTGAATGAGTGAAGTAAGTAATTCATTGAAATAGGCAGCCTACACTACGAAAATTAGATGAATATGATATTCTTCAAAATACAAATGAAATAATGTGAAGGTATTTTATTCAAACATTGGAAAATAATTGATAGATAGATAGATAAATATATCAGAAGGAACAATTGGAATTTGAATCTCAGTATTTAAAATATGTTCCAGCAGTAATGACTCGAAAGTTCCCAAGTTCTCACGATTTCGGTAACTAATGGAATTCATTTAGTCGTTAGAAAAATAAGGAATTCTTACAGTGTTTTGAATTCGTTTTCTCATTATGGAATTCACTTTTCGACCTTGTCACAGCCATGATCATTGCTCCATACAACAAACGTATTGGAATATTGTGGTTGGAAACTCATCGAAATTTTGTTTATAAAAATCATTTCCAAATCATATAAATTTTAGCGAACTTTTCGATATAATATCGATCACATTCAAGAATCATTCTCATACAGCTTTTTGTGATTTCTGTAGTTCAGATATACGCACGTATAGTTATAACACGTATCTGTCCTTTCGAAGGTTATAATGATAATCAATGTCAACAAGGGCGTGAATTGCTCAGTAATTCAATATAAAGTGAATTCTTATTTTCGTCCACTTCAATTCTACTGGAGTGATATTCCATATGTGCTTACTGAATAGAACTCCGCACCCATAACCAATAGGAAACGTTCATTTTCTCACAGCACTCAATCACCAAGATCAACAGCAAATGTATCTTTCCGATATTCAATTCAAATATTTATTGAAGAATACAGAAAATTTTCATGGTAGAAATAGTACATGATATAACAAGTGTTATGAACATCATTCAGGTATTTATTACTATATGGAGCCCGGAAGTTTGTTAACATCCATCTTATATGAATATAACCAGTGATTGATCTTGACAACTTTCTTTCCGAATTCTATAGAATCAAATCATCCTTTCCGTACTCCACTCCACAATCACATGACTTGAATTATCATCCGTTCTCTAGATTGTGAATCTGACAATATAAATCAGTCATTGAAAAAGTCTCATATCCATCAAAAGGTCCATAATTGTCCAATGATGCATTGAATGCCAAAAAAATCTATAATCAACCGTCCTCCAAGTCATTACCAGATATACTTGCGCCTAATATTCAAGTTCGGTATTCGCCAATGAAAAGTGTTTTTAACAACGCCTAATTCATATAGTTTCAACGTGTTGCCTTGTAAATCTACTGTTCCATTTAACTTCTAGAATGAATCAGTTCACCCTCTCAGTTCTCCCAGGTAATTGCGTTTAGTATCTCTTGATTAACCTATTCCATTTTCATCGCAAATAGAGTCATTTATTCAATGCAGAGTTAGAGCGTGTAGTGAATAACTGCCACAGTAATTTCGAGATACTTTGTAATAGTATCTTCAGAGCATGTAAGCTTCGCACCTGTTAGGAAATTTATACAAGGTAAATTACAGGAGAACACACTTTCCTTAAGATTTATAAAGGATACTTTGTTGATATAATTCACTCGTAACATGTGATGCAAATCTGGATCCATTACTAATGTTCTCTTGCTTATATTATACAGAGCTTCCTCTCAATTATGTGAAATTTCAATGACTGAACTTCTAAGGACATGTGTAGGAAATTGATGTGAATATTCCGTAACGTCATTCATCATATTATTCCTTGAACACTATTCAGAATGGAATTTTGAAATTTGGCATCAGAGGAATATGAACAATAGCAGATTCGTTTCGAATATCCATCGACGAGTCACTTCTGGTTGTAGATGCCGACTTCGTTATTGCAAATGAAATACCTTGTATCTTTGATATTTTTTTGATTCCTCATTGGATTCCAACTGAAGTTTGTTGGATATTCTCCATACGAGAAACCTTCTTCAAGTTATCAAATATCTGCTATGAGCATCAAGATATATGAGATTGAATGATTGAATCCTGGTTCCGTCCTTCGTATACTACTCTGAATCTCCACCAGTTGGTGAATCACAT
Organism: Gastrophysa polygoni; assembly: GCA_963576655.1. NCBI lineage: Eukaryota > Metazoa > Arthropoda > Insecta > Coleoptera > Chrysomelidae > Gastrophysa > Gastrophysa polygoni. The sequence goes on from OY755082.1 coordinate 18,126,098, forward strand.
GAGTTCTCTTTCATTGGATAATCTCGCTTGCTTTCCACTTCACCGATACCTCGACAAAGTACGAATTATCCCGAGTCGTCCGATGTGGAGCAATGAAATATCTGGCGTGCACTTGCGAGTGACAACAGGGAAATGAGCTTTTTGATCTTGAAATTCGAAGTCACGTGGAGTGCATAGTTCAATGTGCTGTATTCTCGTTGGCATATTTTGTTCCTTCGATGAATTGAAATAGCGGCAATCAAAGGAATTAGAAGACTTTAGAGTGGCGTTGGGGAGATAAGGTGTCAAAGAGGGCAATTAGGGATATAATGCAGAGATTTGGATTAACTGCTCAACTCAGGCATTCTCTTCAAGTATATGAGGGGTAGATCTTGAAATGGGTATATTATTATTCGTTGGAAGAACAGATTAGTGATATGATTATCAGTTCCATTATCCAACTCTCACGATTTGTTGTGTTGTGAATCATGATTTGAAGTGAATTCTGTGCAGTACATCGCAAAAATTATACAGGAAATGATTGTTGAGAACATTATCTTCATAATAATATCAAAAATGCATCTGTTTCAAAGTTGTCTTCAATCTATAGAGGATACAAGTAATATAGATCATATCATAAGAACCGAAAATGCACACGAAAAGATGACTTCATTCAAGGCTTTACTATTTTGAATGAAGAATAATAATATAATGACCTGAGTATTCATATATAGGGTGAGGAGGAAGTATGGATTATGAGGGAGTATTGATCACACCGCTTTTTTTTCACTTCATCCCGTTGCTGGTGCTTCAGGATGAGGAATTTAGATTCGAAATATAATTCAAGATCTGGCAAACCAGCTTTTTGGAAAAATATATGGATATCCTTGCATATCTCCAGAACGACATGTGATTCCAATGGAATTCAGTACCTAGGGGTTGTTCAACCTATCAAATTCTGGAATCTCATCGACGATGTTGCCAGATCTTCTGAGTATTCTGTAGATCTCGTTCATTCCCATTCCATCTGATCGTTGGTGCTCCATTCAACTTCGTCAATGCCTTCTCTGAATCCGCCAGATCGAACAGACCACAGGCCATATCATCCATCGTTACTGAAACTACCATCCCAACGAATATTCGTAGTTGGGGTTCCACTGAATGGACACAAGCAATCTATCGCAATGAGAATAGATGACGTGTCATATTCAGAAGAAAGTTGTACAATGCACAGAAGAAACTCAAAAATTCGGCACGATTGTAAATGCGACTTTTCAATCAGCCTGGTTGAACATCGTCTAGGTATAGGATTCCATCGAAATCACATGTGTCGTTTCGGAAATATCCAGAGTTTTACATGATTCTTCCTAACCCATATGACGATCACAGTTCAAAATCGCCAGGGAAGTGCAGGTGGAATTTTTTTTTCAAAAGCAGACCCCGAATAGTCACTAGTTACTTTGTTCCTATTGATCGAATCCATGAGTAGAATTCATTCTGGTCGCTACGGGCTGAATATGAAGCAGACAATGACAATATCTTTGGACCAGTAGACCTTCATCGGATTTCAGATACGAATGATGAAAGTTCAGTTTAAAATATGATGGATTACAAGGTGGTGGACTTTTCGAAAGAAGAAGTTCTTTCGTGAATATCTTGAATATTCTTCACTCAATTTCATTGTGATTTGTTATTATTTGTCGTGTTAGGAGGAAATCATTCAGCACGACTATTGAACGAAGATTTTTGACTGAATATACGCCACTGACTCTTTTGTGATTTCCATGATTTCTTTCGTATCTTGCTTTGTTTTGGAGAAAAAAATATAATCTACTCGGAAGCTGATCCCTTGACCACATGAGATTCATGTGGAAACAGGAAGAATAATTGAAGTTTGTCTTGGCAGTTGTTTATAATGATTCTTGTGCAATCGATATAAAATAATATTCAAGATATCCATCGAAGGATTTCATTTTTCCAGAAAGTTCAACACCTGGTATTACGAGAACAAAATAAGATAGGAGTCATGCATATCTGAACTTTTTGTTTTGACATCACTCAAAGAATCGTATGTTGAACTCATCGTGCATATTTTAATGACACCCTGTATATGCATGAGAATGATACCTTTTCACTTGGGACAGTGACAACTGGTTCTAGACAAAGGGCGCAGATTGATATAACTTGATATATTGAAGTTAGCGGTGATGTGAGAATGATCATGTTAACCAACAAGTCACTATCAGCACCAAACTGCCTCAACCAAACTCCCAATCAAAATAGGATCGTCGTCAACAAAGCAATACTTCTTAGATTGTTGGAGATGTTTAGAAAGATAATTTAGATACGACCCTAGTCGACGTCTTATCAGGACAGGGATTTGTCAGAATGAAATTCAAGATCTCCCTAACGAGTGTTCTGCTCTTGAGTCATTCGATTAAATACGAAACAATCAATGGATGAGGCAGTGGAGTGGATATGCAGATAACCTCGGGAAAGCGTTCACATCGAACGTATTTCATTCTTGAGATAACATAAACGAACACACTGAGTCAAAGCATTAGCGTCTTCGAATGCATTGCTTGTGGTGTGGAATGTTCCCGGGGTGAAAACCCAGATACCTGATACAAAAATGATCAATGGTATCATTGGGTTGGTTTCCTTCTCTCCAGAAAGAACATGGACGATTAAATTTTGGAGTGTCTATATTCTGAGAAGCATTCCCAGAATTCTCCAGATTCTCAATGATATTGAATCATCATGAAGTTGATTCGAATGTCAATTCCGAAAACTTGATGTAAACAGGGTATGAATTTAAAATTTTTGGAAAAGCTATAGCTCTGGAGATCCAATTTATTTTTGGACAATGGAGGGAAACTATTTCGGCGAAATGAAGGAGGAACAGAGGTTGTCGAATGACCCCTGGAGCTATAGTCATTCCACGGTTTCTATATTGATCTACTCTCACTTCATCTCCTTATGTCTCGTTGATAACTCAAACTCCAATTCAATATGATCTATCACTATATGCTGCACATCTCTAGCAAGATGATCTCTCTTATTGAGCAAAATGATTTTTTTCTGAGCAAGATGGAACAGAATGCGTACCTCTTCAGCGCTTTCGTAAGTGATCCCACTTATGCTGATACCACCAATCAACGTAGGCTCGAACTACATTTCGTGTGTGGGTATCGGTTGAACATTTCCACCACATACTATTATGTATTGAGAAAATATTCAGTCATCGTGTCCACACTTTTTTTAGGCTATCAACATCATGATCTGACCCATTGCTGGTTTCTATTCATCATAAGAGAGATTGCTTTCGTACCCAGACTATTGTATTGGTGGTTCTTCTGTATGGCAGACAAGAGAAGCTGGATAGAAATAAACACAGACCCGTCTACATTAGGTGGCGGTTGACAGGAATCATACATGAGCTATCTGGATTCATTGCTTGGATTCATTTATACCTTCAATCTGTGACTAATCAGAACTGAATGAACTCTTTGTTTTGGTTCATTCAACAGTTATGTCGGCACTTGGGACTATCCTTCTCATCTTTTCATCTTGCATGCTACACCTCACTTGACTCACTGTCAAGCAGTGATTGAAGCAAAACTTCACACGGAGTATTCAATCTGGATACATCTCACCAATTCTTGGGAGCTTCCAGTATATTTATACGACAGGGTCCAAACCACGTACATATTCTGAAATTGAGCGATCGCTGTGAATTGGGGCATGGTATTTCAATCTCTTGGTGATATTTTTGTTCTCATAACGTTCCATGACCATATAGATTTGACGTTCGCCATCTATCCAAGAGAAAGAATTCCAGAACGTTCAATGGACGTCCTTTCGTCCAATTATGATCATCAATATTTGGCTGGTGTAACGAGTATTCTTCTTTTTAATAATAATCCTTCTTATTGACATTGAAACCTCTACATACTTGATCACTTCTCACGAGAGCCACACCACCTCATTCACATATTCGTCCTAACTATCACTTTTCATGTGTGGAGATGAGAGAGTGACATAGTTCTGGGTAAAATCTTAGAACTTCAGCAGTTGTTTGGTAACTGGATGTCAAGCAGTACTCGAAGGCAGATGGAATTTTCGCATTGCAGATCATGAGGAGTGCTGAAGTACATTTCTGCACAGGAAGCTATTTTCGGGATTTGTCTTGGGAGCATGGACTTCATTAGCATCAGGGAAGACTCAGAGATTGGGCAGAGAATTCTACAAATTCGCCTTTTTATTGATGAATCTGAGAGATATTGACGGCAAATTCACTGATATTCTTGATGTCCGGATGACGAATCCTCGTCCTGGAAAGATGCCAAGAAATTTCGAGAGGTGAAAAGGGATATCAAAACAAGCATTCTTGCTTACATAAAATTGTGGTTCACAATGGCTGTTCGAAATGATGATCTTATTCACTTCAATGTCAAGATTGCACCGTCGGGTCATTGCCTCGTGAATCCATTGGAATTTTCCAGGAATAGCTTCTACATGGATATAACTCACCATTATCCTTGCTAGAAGATCTTCCTCATTGAGAAAAAGTGTTTTGTAGACTTCTCAGATATCTCCAAATTAAATAATCTGGGGAGATAGATTCGCGCATAAATGTTTATATAAACAAAAATGCTTCTCTTGATATCCCCTGGTGAGCCTTGAAGTTAGTCGGTATCTTTTCGGGACACCCTGTATATGCTGTTGGGTACGTTCTTCCGTATTGAAAGTTATCCTGGATCATGGTACACCATGTGTCCTTCGTCAAGATGAATCTTCATTTGGCCAGATCATCGAAGTTTTGAATTTTCGTTCATTGAAGATTTCGACACGCGTATTCTTGAATACTTTCATCTCTGGATAATATTTCATGAATTTGATGATCTACAAAGTTCACAACCTTCGAGATCATAACTGAGTATAAGTAATATACAGTGCATTGTGAATCTAGAATATTGGATAGACTGGAATTATAATTCAGAAAGTACGATTTGGATTGTTCACGGCTTTGTGCAGCCGATATTATTCTTTCACTTTTTTGATTCGAGAGGGATCATTATATTAATGCATCACATGATATCAAGAACGCATTGACCGTCGAGTAATCCTTCGATTGATTGACAATTATCATGATAACGGGTCATTATTTTCTTGTGGATGAGTTGCTTTTGATAGCGACATTATAGACAGTTCTCGAAAGTTGAATTATTTATATTTCCTTCAAAGACAAATGGGTCAGTAGCATTGAGTATTTCCCATTTCGATCATTATTATCCTCATGAATATTCTCGTGGTTATAACTTTGAACTGTACTAGAACATAGTGTTTGAGTTTGAAGAAATTTTCATCATTCATGATCAATGTTGTCCTACGTTTACTGAATATTTCATCGCCACCATCACTCTTACAACCATTTCTTGTTGATTTGTGAATTATTCAAGAGTTGAATCTTCTGATATTCGTTTGAACAACATTTCTAGTAGTGCTGATCAAACTCAACAAAGGGATCCATTTTCAATGTTCCTCTTTCAGTGACTCAGTGACTCGGATTTTGATATTATCGGTCATCTGAATATAGAATGAATTACTCACTCACCCCATTAGCCAAGAACGAAATGATTTCGGTCGATTTTGAGTTATTCAAGTCATTTCATATCAAAGTACTACCAGGCTGTAGAGACCAATATGAAATGTCTCTGTCTGAAATGTAAGCCGATATCTAGAGAGCTGATGATGTCTATTGTTCATAGTGAGATGGATATTTCAATTATGCGTGGAGGAGACATTCCTGATGTCTGAGCATCTTCTGGCTCATCATTACATTGAAATCGGGTCCTTATAGATTTTTTGTGGTCGCCAGAGGATATACCTCCAATGTCGTAGGAGCTGAAGGATAACACTAGTACCTACTCGACCTAACTCGATATTGGCACTCATCCATTTTCATAACTCGGTTTCCACTCTCCGATCCGTTGTCACTGACTGAACTTCGCCCAGTATCTCTAGTCAACTTGTCAGCCATTGTGACATGAACTACTGAATGCAATACACTTTTTTTTGTTGATAACTAGATCAACGAGAATCACCAAAACGTCCTATGAGCTGCTTGAACATAAAATCTCGATTGATATCAATTTGTTTCATTTTGATTCAGATTTCTCCTAATATCAGCTTCAGAATGGTACGTCATGATGCTTGCTCACAATGACCATGATTGAGAAATTGATCATTAAAAGAGGTCATCACTCTATAGACAATCAGTATATTATGTGATGATATATTATATGATCGTCGATATTTGATCTATGTGTATCGGTTCAGAGCATTGTGTATTCCATTCAATGAGTCACTCAAAATGACTATCAAATGATTATTTCCGAAAAAAATGGAAATAGGTAGATTCAGAAATTGAATATAACTGAAAATATGAGGACATGATAATTTGGAAATTCTGTTCTGGGAAAGAATAATCATGAATCAAATTTATCCATCTTATGAATCACTACACATTTGAGAACATTCGTGACTACCCTTGAGGAAGCAGAGAGTTATGGTATACACTAAGTGTAAATGCCTGTATCAAAACGTAGACCAATTAGTGTATAATTGAAAATTGCCATTGAGAGAGCTATTCAGGTGGACTTGTTTCGAATTGAAATAACTTGTATGTAGCTTTCAGACTTTGAGCTCCATGCTACATGTCTTATGTATTTTAGATTTCAGTCCAGAGAGAATTTCAAAATGCCAAAAATATCGGGTGATTTGTGGGATAATTCATCCGGAGGAAAAAATGTACGATATTTGATGCATTGATGAATGTGAATGTGTTATATTGTCATCATATATCATCATCATCGAAATCGTATCATTATCACACGAATAATTTAGAGTAGCTAGTTCAAAATGCACTGTATATTTTATTTCTCATGTTTGTTCGAATTGAATGCACTCAAGCTGATTTCATACTTCACTACTCCATCCTTCAGAACGAAATACGAGGATAGTCACGAGTCACACTCAAAGAAGAATATACTGTTTTCTGATGGGAATGGGAAATATGTCAACGGCGGATATGTGTCACCAAGTTATTTCTGAATGAACAATATTTGTTGGGTCTTGCAAGTAGTATAATCGAGATAAAGGGTGTTCAATTTTTCATATATCTTGGTGAGGTCCTAATACACGAACTACGCAATATATTATTTTAATACGTGGGTCGATGGTCCTCTCACTTGAAAAAGTTGTCACAAGTTGGTTCTCAAGTTATGGCCCCACTAAAAAGTCACCGAAATTTATAAAACAACATATTATATTCCGCTGATGGAATTTGTGAAACCCAATGAATATGGTATATTCAGAACCACTTACTTGGTTAACATATACAGCGACCACTATCCACCGTTGACGTTTCTCTGGTTACCAATGGATAATTCGATTTGCATTTTTTTCCAAGAATTGATACATTTCATCATAACATCAAAACAATAATGATATTGAAATATGTTGATATTCCATAGTAAGGAACTGGCGTATTCCACAGGCATACGAATGCGGACAGCGAATATCAAATGGAATTTCAATGGGTTGTTAATTGCGAAAATTCCATGATCGAGAACAGAAAACTATCATTCAGGAGTTCGGTTCCACGATTCGAATGTTTGTGCTCTATCCAAATATGTGAACGGATTTCGAAAATCTGAAAATACAGGGTGTTTTTCCGAGTACTCAAAAATATATACAATTTGTGTTACTCCAGATCCTGATTCTTCTCCTTGGTGACATGCCAGTCGCTTGGGTAGAAATAGGAAACATGTATCCCAAATATCAATAGAATGTCCTTCGTGGTTCATTATTTATGACCCCACAAATGAATGAATATATCTGATATTCAACTAGTGACTCAGAATTATTTAATACTTTTCTACTCACTGAAGGGCTCCATTTTTACGAAGTAACGACCTGTGTTACTCATCAATTTGATAATCATCATTCACACCGTAAATGATATTTATTTATGGTACTAGTGTGTTATGTTGAAAATAAGTCACGTGAGGAAGATTTATACCACGAGGCCGTCAGGTCGAGTGGTATAAGTTCTTAAGTGACTTAGGAAACATAACACACGATAATAATTAATAAGTTTCGTGATCAAATCAAAGCTACTTGCGTCTCAATACCCTGTATATGTCAGAATGACTTGACAGTGACTTTTTCACATTTTGGTCAAGGCAGGTTGTTTGTTTAGTTGCCACGGGCATAACACATTGTTGCAAATGTTTAAATAAATTTTGACACAAGTTTTCCCTACAGTAGAAGAAACCTTTTTTGAAGAAAAAACGTATAGAACATGGAGGAAATCGATGAAAATTACGTTCCTGAGGATATCCTTACGGAAGCGGAAGAAGCAGCGATGCAGATTTTGCCAGAAAAGTCCCGAGATGCTTACGACAAGGAGTTCAAAATGTTTGAGTCTTGGATGAATTCACGGAAAATAAAAGGTATCGACGAAAATGTTCTATTGGCTTATTTTTTACATTTGCAAAAAAAATTAGCCCCATCGTCGCTGTAGACCAAATACTCGATTCTTCGCTCGACTATTCACCTTTTCGAAATATGGCAAACTAACGAGCTTTTTGAAAAGCAAATCACAGGGATACAAACCAAAGAAGTCCAAGACATCAGGATGACCTGAAATAGAGGAGTTTTTGAAAGAATCTCCCGATGACGAGTACTTGTTGATGAAAGTGGCTTTGATAATGGGGATTAGCGGTGCTTTTAGATGCGATGAATTAGTCAATTTGAAAATAGAAAATATTCAAGACAAAGGGAAATATTTTCACATAGTTTTGCCAGACACTAAAACCAAGAAATCGAGAAGTTTCACCATACTTGAAGAAGGATTTCCAGTCAACCCGATCAATTTGTGTGAAAAATACAAGTCTTTGAGACCAAAGAATACTAATTCTAGCCGCTTTTTTGTTTTTTACAAGAATGGGAGGTGTACCAGCCAGTGTGTGGGAATTAATACGTTGTCGAAGATACCTTCAAGAATTGCAATGTTTTTGAAATTGGAGGAACCAGCGCTCTACACCGGTCACTGCCTGAGAAGGTCTTCGGCGACTCTTTTGGCCAATGCAGGGGCTAACATGACTACTTTGAAGCGTCACGGAGGATGGAAGTCCTCGACGGTAGCAGAAGGATACCTAGAAGAATCGGTGCATAACAAAATACAAATTGCAGAAAAAATACAAGGTTATAATGTGTCGGCGTCTTCCAGCACTATCACAGCTGTACCGATATGGGAGCGTCTGGTTCCAATGAACCAACCAATTTTACAATAACTTTAAATTCGAATAAACCGTCAGCTTTCTCCTCTAATTTCAATATCAATGTGAATTCTGCTTGAAATGGTAAAAAATAAATAGAATTCTACTTTAAATATGAACGTGAGTTACACTAGTGTGTTATTTGATGGTTTACTTATCCGAAATGACATTAATAATGACAGTCATTACTGTCATGTGTTGGATAAACGAATTGATACGTGTTGTCAAGACGATCATTAGTCCACCATGAAAGTTATAATGAAGCATAATAGGTATCTTGCCATTCGAAGAAGTGATAATTTCATTTCTCACGTATTAATATAACTTGGAAAATTCTACATATGATTATTCCCATACTTTCGCGACGATGTATGGTAAAAATCTAACGTTCGCCACAGTGGAATAATTCTCACCACGTTCTCATTAGATTCCAAGTTTTTTCTATATTCGGATATTTAGCGTAATGAAAGAACCTTGTAACCCTCAAGAACTCAACAACTCTTATCGCCATACAATATTTTTGCTGAAAAACTGCGATATGCGCAAGAAAACGGTATTTCACATTCACTTCACAATAACTACCTGATTACGTGACATTGACATTACTACCTACCAAGCGCATGTGCCATTCGAAAGCGGCACACGTAAAAAGCCAGCTGTCGCCTCTCGTTGACTCATTCATCTCTGCTTATATTTGCGTCTGATTCAGGTGAGAGCTTTGAAATTCTCCAGTTGTCATCACGAAGTCGCCGTATCGATATCGCTCCAACACCTCGAACACGCTGCACAGCAAGTAACGCTCTTGCTCTTCGCCTATCTGGCGGCCCTCCCACGCGATCGCATGCATGCACTTCACCCACGCTCACGCTGATAATGATAATTGCGCCCATCGCGCCCAACGACCTGTCGACGCCTTCATCGCTGATACCGCGGCCTGTTCTCTCGATGGATAATGGCTCCAACGATCGCTGGACGGTTGCCGCTGAGCGTTATCGAGATATCACCCCGGGAAGCCGCGATAAATTCAGGTGTTCTCGGTTGGCGCTCCTGGAAACCCGACCGACAGAGGGATTTTTTGTGGGAATAATTTCCTGTTGCCCGATGAATCGAAAGTGGGCGTTTCTTGGTGAGGCTACATGCGTAGAATTCAGATTGATTCAGATCTGATGTAACATCATTCTATCGACGATAATCGCCTGGAAGAAACAGAAATACTGATTTCTGTAATCATCAGTGAGTTTTCAACTATAACTGCTGGATTTTCGGAATTTTGTGAACTTGTGAAGTTTGTATGATAAATGGGAATGTGCTTCCTTCCTCAACTCCAATCATATTCTTCAACAATAAATGAAACTCACTCACCTTCTCCAAGTTCAGATAGATACTACGCCAGACTAAGGCATCGGTCCACTACGACATGAATTCGACGATTATTCTAGAAACGTCGATGCCACGTCATAGATTCAGCTCAAAATATATAACCTGAACTTTCATGAACGTTTATACAAGCGTGTGTAAGCTTCAAGAATTCTTTGATCTTGAGAAATTTCGACAAATGGACTACAACATTTATTGTCGTCAACGCAAATCGAATGATAATGTCATATTTGGATAATTTGAGCTCTCGCCTGCGCTGTTCAATTTCTCCGACATATTTCTTTTTTTAGACCTTTTTTCACATCTTATGACAATTGACCAGAATAAATTAGACGTTTTCAATTCTTTCAGTTATTTCAGGTCACGAAAACACGATTTTTTCTGCAATCCAATTAAGTTCATCTGATATAACAATATATATAAGAATACTGTACCAAGATATTCGCATTACCTTATATACGTCATGTAACTGACTGACAAAATTCGTCATGACAAGCCAGTCTGGGTATTTCAACGTCGATGAATTCAGGTGTTGCCCGATGGATTGGAAGTGGATGTTTCTTGGTTAGATTACGTGAAATAGACGAATGATGCCAGGTTTACTCAGGATATAATTGATGAAAATCACATGTAACATCGTTATCATTAAATACAGACGATAATTGTCTGGAGAACCTGAGAAACATTGCTTTTTATAATCATCAGGGAATATGTTAGTAGTATATACAGGAATTCCAAAGTAACGGTGAGAATAACCCACCACTTGCAAATTATATGCGCGAACAGAGTTAGTTACTCATGCAGACTTCTGTTCGATGCATTGGTCCACTATGAGCAACCCAGCGATGAGTTACTAGCTAATAGACAGATATTCAAGAATGCGCAAGATTCAGAAACGTATTCTTCTAAGGCTCTGACTTCTAATATCCTATCATGTCATCAGAAATACGTCTATGACTTTGAGGAACACCGTCAAATGGCCTCTAACATCTATTGGGCATACTTCTACTTACTAAATAGAAAGTCTTCTGTGGAAGAGGTTTCGCTAACGCTAGACAAATGACAACGTAATGATTGGAGAAGTTGACCAAGTCATCTGGTGACAAGACATTCAACTAGTTCCGCTAAAGCCACAGCGATAAACTGTGCTCAACCATAGACTCACAGGTTCAAGCCATAGACTTATTGTCTCCAGCGCTCTGACAGAATTGTGTACCATCCAGGTTTCGCGCCTATTATGAGAATACACTTATTTCACATATTCTCTATTCGCTGGATGAACTCACAATCAGGATGCATCAGTGAACCGATAATTTTCCGGTGTATGTGAAATGGAGTAACCTTCGAAAAAAAAAAACAATTAAAGTGACGTTCATCAATTCCTCTGTTCCTCTCCTGGAAACAGAGACAGAGAGAGGGTTTTTTGCAAGAATAATTTGATGGGCTCGATGAATCCAAAGTGGACGTTTTTTGATCGAGTTAGATGAATCCCAAGGTCAACGTAGAGAAGACAATAATGTAAATTGAATGTACTCCCATTGTTATATCGAAGATATTCACCTGAGAAACTGAGAAACAGCAATTACTGCTCCAGCTCATTATGGCATGAATGCGATGATTACTCAAGAAGCATCGATTCTACATCATTTATTTCACTCGAAATCCACCATTCTTTGCATTATCTCAATTTTTCTATAGGAAAACGAGCAAGAAGACAGAATGTGCAAGTTTGAGAAATTCTTTCATCTTGAGAAACACCGACAGAATTATGATAATAATAATAAAAAAAATAATAATAATAATATTTATAATGATAATAACAATTGGGGGACTATGAAATTGGAATTCGCCTTCATTGTATACATTAGGGATCTGACTCATCAAATATGTTCATTTCAACGTCGATATGAATCCAGATGTTCTCGGTCCGTGCTCCTGGAAACTGGACGAGGGGATGTCAACGTAGAATATACGTCTTGAATTTGACTAGCGAAATACGTCATACCAGTCTCGTTATTTTAACGTCAATGAATCCAGGCTTTATCGGTTTATGCTCTGGATGATTTTCTGCCACCCCATTGATAGAAAAATTGGCTTTTGTCAATCAGGCGACGTGAAATTGATGAATACCATCAGATGAATTTAGAGTATACGTCATGAAGGTAACTTGAGAAATATGATCGATACCAGTTGTCGTCAAAGTGCACTAGGGGGCGTGGAGAATCTCCACGTTCTGATCCGATCTACTGATAAGCTTTTGAATACTGCTAGAATATTTTCAAATTGTGATCACCAAATCAATTCCATAAAGGGAGAAATTCGTTTCATGTCATTGAATCTCGAACATGAGCCATCCAATATAACTGTCAGTACTTTTCCGCACGCATTTTAGTGCGCAGAGCTACACTCCTCCGCACTGAGAGGGGAAAAGTGAAATTTTTGAAAAATCTCATTGGTAGGGAAAATTCATACGCATTACAGTAGCTGGAGATTATTCTATGAGATGTGGGAATCCGTTGTTATCTTCTTGTTGCCTGGAAGTCATTGATATTATTTCTCAGTAGTGTATGTTTTCTCACCTTCCAATGTTATGATTAATTTCAGAATTTCAGCCCGACACAAAAAGAAAACTAGTATTTTTGAGTACTGATGAATAACTACCTGGGTATGATATAAATGAATTGACCAGACCTGCAATCAATTTGTCGAATAACAATAATTGTTCTTTGGTCTTAGATATTTCAGAGCAATGATCCAATTTTCTATTACTATTTCTTTTCACACGGAGAAGAATGTATAGTAGATATTACCAGAAATATGTTACTTTCTACCAAAATTTCTGGTAGTACATGTGACAGCAATAAATTATGGTAAGCACTAGAAAACAATGGATGTGAGAGAAATATTGTAAGCATGAATATAAATTATTGTAGAGAATATGAAAATGATGTATATTGATTCTCAGTATATGTTTCTGTCTCTATCCAAAATATTTTATCTTAGTCCTTGGTAGAATCGTAAGTTTGATTGATGCATATATTATAATCTTCATGATGGAAATAATGTTATTTTCATAATGCATCAATGCATGTACAGTCTCTGCCATCCATCAATTACACAAAAAAGGAATCTTTCTCGAAGTAGTTATTTCACAGAAAATGTCACATCAATCAGTCTGTAGATAACATCTTCATCATCTCATATACGAACTGTATTGATATCAATAATTGATCGTGTACCTATCCTTGAACAATTCGTTAGTGAGTAATTTACTTATAATATAACCAAACACAAAATCATTCGCTTGGAATAAATTTCAAACTGAGGATATAATATATTTATAATATATTCAGGAATATGTTATGGGATCACTATATAATTGTCATCATTCGATATTGATGAAGAACTTTGTGAGATACTGCAATACCTATTCGAAAAGTCGACATATATAACAATAGACAGTAATAATGTTGAATACGAGATTGTGAAGATATTTTTTGTATGACTGATACTCACGATTTTCTGTGAAACCACTAATAACATGGTCTTTCACAAGCTGCGAACTGTATGCCAGACACTGTAAAATCAGATTACGTGAAAACAAATCAATGTAGTTATATTTCATCCGGAGATATTCGATGAATACGAACACACATTCTGCTTAGCCTCAACGTCAAGAAGGCTATGGGGCCTGACGGAATACCGCCTATTGTTCTCAAGAAATGTGCCCCAGAACTAACACCAGTTCTTTGCAGGTTGTTCACCCTTTCGTACAAACTCGGCGTATTTCCTTCTAACTGGAAGAAAGCTAGGGTCCAACCGATTCCAAAGAAGGGCAAGAAAACACTCCCTAACAACTATAGACCGATTGCACTACTATCTGTGATCTCTAAAGTAATGGAAAAAGCAATCAACATCGAGCTCATCCGATATCTAGAGAGCTCAAGAATCGTGAACGACCGGCAATATGGCTTTCGTCACCAGAGGTCAACTGGAGATCTGCTTGCCTATGTGACACATAAGTGGCAGGTGTCAATAGAGAAACATGGGGAGTCTCTGGCTGTAGCCTTGGATATCTCCAAAGCATTTGACCGAGTTTGGCACCAAGGCCTCCTAGCGAAACTTCCGTCATATGGTTTGCCGCCCCAACTGTGTCTTTTACTATCGAGTTTTCTTGCAGATAGATCACTCTACGTGGTGGTAGACGGGGTCTCGTCTGATACAATGACGATCAATGCTGGTGTTCCACAAGGCTCTGTCTTGGCACCAACTTTGTTTTTGCTCCACATCAATGATTTGTTGAATGTGACCTCTAGCCCAGTTCATAGCTTTGCGGATGACAGTACACTTCATTCCGCCTTTTCCTCTAGAGCCCCTATATCATCCAATGAGGCCAGAGGTGCAAGGCGAAGACAGGTTGATGCTTTAAATGAGGATCTGACAAGAATTCTGAAATGGGGATCTGAGAATCTAGTACAGTTCAATGCAACTAAAACTCAAGCTTGTATGTTCACCAAGAAGGAGATCACACAATGCCCAATTTGATGATGTCGGGTACCACTGTTCCTATGAGGTCGTCAATATCCTTGCTGGGTGTCACCACCAACAGTGCTCTCTCATGGGACGATCATGTGAGGTCCATTGCGAAGACTGCTTCACAAAAACTCGGTTTTCTTCTCCGTGCGAAGAGATACTTCACATCCCAGCAACTGCTTATGATCTACAAAGCACAAATTCGACCTGTCCTGGAGTACTGCTCACATGTTTGGAGCTCAGCCCCCAAACATACGCTTAAGCTCTTAGATTCAATTCAGAAGAGAGCTATTCGCCTAGTCGATGATACAACACTCACCAAATCATTGACCTCTCTAGATCATCGTAGAAAGGTCGGCGATCTCTGCCTTTTTTATAGGTACTTTCACGGTCGGTGCTCAACGGAAATATCATCTATTATGCCATCACGCGCGATTCCTAGTAGACAGACCAGACGAGCTCGAGCTGGTCACCCCTACACTGTCAGGCTCGAGACCTGTCGAACATCGCTATACCAAGCATCATTCATCAATAGAACGGCGAAGTTGTGGAATTCTTTGCCTAGTGAAGTCTTTCCTGATGCTTACAACCTCCAAACATTCAAGAAAAATTCCAACACCTTCCTTCTTTCCCAAAATTCCACCGCTGGCGAACACGATGTTCCTCGAACATCATAGGTTTCCCTTTCGTGTTGTCCACAGATAAAAAAAAAAAAAAAGAACTGCTACGATGGGATACTATGGAATACTGACTGGTGTACGTGACCAAGCAGGCGTTGCCCCCACTTTGTTACACGAAACCTTATTACAAAACATTTTGTCAATGCTCAACATATAAAATATGCTATCGAGAGAAAACATTATTTCAGTCCAACAGGTGGATGTTTATCGATCATAGATTATATGGTTGACAAAGGAATATTATTTTGTCTGATATATAATTTGTTGCCATTCTGAATAAAATATATTTGAAATATTGAGTCACCTCCAACGCAAGCATATCCTGATTGTGAAGACTGAGAGACCGTCTTTTATATAAAAAAGTTAGTTACGAAGAATAAAAAGGTTTTGATGAATGACATATTTTATCTCGTAAATTGGTATTATTTCTCTGCAATAAAATATGTTCCCCATATTTCTCTCCGTGTAGTTTTCATTTTCTCAAACTACAGGCCTCTCTTTCATGTTCAATTGGAAATTATTGAGATTTTTATATTCTTTCTCATTTTTGTGTTCCTAACACGTGCACAAAATGCTTTTTCCTTACGCGAAAACTTATACGACCTCCTCATCGCATCATTCGCCCAACTATATTCGCGTGCGGAAAAGTAACACTTTGCGCACTTGTTGATATCATACACAAGCGAGAAATAAACAAGATCTTGGAAATGATATATGCTGATGATAACAATGGCCAAAGTAGAGAAGTTTGGATTCATCCGATTTGAAGTAAACCAGTGCCCTCTATCGGATACGGATTCGATAACAAAATCATAGTGCGATTTTGAAATCAATAAAAGGCTACATCAACAAAATTGTTTTCTTTAGTATTCTTGGGCAAATTTTGACCTCCACCTTCTACAGTAGTTGATCGTATGGATGATGACTTTGATATAAAAAATAAAGAATCAGCATGATAGACTCTTCTAGGTCAAGGAGGAACTTTTCCATATGACACGAGAGGCAAGTACATCAATCAACAACTCAATGGGAAATGAATGAGGTCCCGTTCCGTTCCAACAACTCCATACTAAGTTTCCTGAGAGACACATCAGAGTATTTCGCCGATGTGAAATCAATAACGAACCTGGAAAAGACATATTGACGGATTCCTCTTTTCTTCAGATGTTTTTTCACTCCATTTACGATTATTTCAACCATATTCAAACATCGACTGCAGATTATCCAGTTGAAGAACTTTCCTGCACATATTTTCCATCCGCATTTCGCGTCAGATATATCGGCTTGGAGTTTCGGAAGGAAAAAACATTACATAAAACGTTTTGTTTGTGGAAGGCAGATAGGGGTTATTTTAGACTTCACGAGTGAATCACGGTCATGAAATACGAATCCGTACTCGACCTTCGATTTTCAAGGGTATTTCCACTGTTTTGTTTGACGTTATTTCTGTTTCGAGGATAAAAAAGTATGCGCAATAGAAGAACTCTTCCAGAAATATCTTAAAAATCAGGAGTCTCATAATGAAATAAACAATCTCTAATTCTCCCTGGCATTTCTGATTCGGAACTCCTAGATCCATTCATGGAAACATGGTTCCACAGCTCAACCTATTGGAAGGTGAGAGGAGATTATACATACAGGGTGTTAACAGATCAGTGTTGCAACGGAAAACTAGATTTCTTATGAAAAAAGAGACATTTTTTCCTTCTTCGAAATTTTCCTCTGGGTTCCGGTTTCCAAGATACAGGGCGTGAAAAAAATGAAACAAATCAGTTGTCTGCTCTCATCTCAGGAATCATTTGAGCTACGGAGCGAGCTTCTGTACACACTTCACCATGAATAATAACTACTTTTGAGGCTTCCAATCAATTTCTTCGGACATGTCAGTGACAGATAGTTCAACGCCTCGTAAGGGTTCAATTCCACAAACGTTCATGCTTTCAGAGGGATGTAATTTTCAAGCAGATTCTGAAGCGACAGTCGCTTTCACACATTGCTCCAATGCTCTAAAGTTCCTGAGAAAAATGGGTTTTCATGAATGAAAAAAAAAACTTGGTATAATTCTTTTCTCGAAACATATTCAATTTATAATTGAAATTCTAGTTTTCATCAAGAATATCAACAGCAACCATCAACTTGACTTGATAGCAATTCCTTCAACACCTCAACAATTTCAATATCACAATGGTGGTTCAAAATTACGACCCCCGACTTCAACGTAAGCATTGCATCTACGAACCATATTCCAATGAACTTTCTGTATAATTCGAGGTAAGAGCAAAATACTGAAAAATTCCAGTTTTGACGCCCTGTATGGAAAAAAAATGCCTTCTTTATGAGGAATCTCCAGTTTTCCGAAATTTATTTTCCAACACCCTGTACAGACTGACCAAATTCTATTCGTATGGGATCTCCTGAAGCGTAATAGAAACACGGTCAACTAATTTGTGGCATATGACAAATGCATCATTGTCCGAACGTTAGATATGCGCCCTCTTGATGATTTTTCGGAAAGGTCAGGCATGGAATGGTACTCACTTATTTCTCTTGAGTATGAAATATTGCAGCGCGAGTCTTCCTGAGTACTGAAAACTTCCATGAAAGTGAGAAATTATCATTCCGTACGAGATTCCTACTACTATACGTTTCCTAACAGAAACAAATCGAGCTCCAAATTCAATTTTAAAGTTGTCTGTAGTTCCATATTGGTGTTGTTATTATTGAGTGCAATAGCGACGCAGTTGTTTCTATGATGACATTGATGACGTGCTATGGACGACTTCTACGTCTATGTTACAGAATTGACATGTGTGAAAATCAGGAGACCTCTCGCATGTGAATGAATTTTCTCATTCAGAAAGTTACAAGTGATCGATTTCCGTGCCAATCTGCCTGCTATTATCTCATCTTCGTCGGTTATAGCTCAATCGATCAAAAAATATTTTTGATTGATTCGTTGCTCAAGATACCAACGTGAAGGATAGTTTCAGTTTGTTTTCTATCCTGTACCAATTACACTGTATTTCTCATCGGTTGCGATGACAGTCACGGATAAGAATGGGTGTACTATTCGATAAGAGGTGTCATTACCAGTGCAGGATTCAATAGCTTAGGACGTCACTTCCTTGAGGGCTTCCGAAATGATTTTTTGAGTGATGTTTCGAATTAATGTTACTTATATCATTTTTATGTTGAATTCTGCTGGTATAGCAGCAGTTGACTGTTGTTCAGATGCAGAAAACGTTTTTGGAATTGTTCTAGGAATGAACATTTTCTTCGAACACCTATATATACATGGACAGTAGTGTTTTCATTTCCATATATCATTCAGAAGTTTGGGAATCCTTGTCAAACACCAGATGAAGAACACATTTGATATCCACAGTACAATACTTGATAGTTATGAAAGAATGACTTCTGCATTGCATCAGCTGCATGGTGATACTGTAGTGGAAGACGAAATAAGGAATCAAACCATACAGAATAAAACGCAGAGTTTGGATTCATTACCATGAATCCAAACTCGTGGAGTTACTTGCTGGATTCATTTCACAAGATTAGCTACTGCAAGACCTTATGATTCTAAGTCTAGATGTATGTAAGAAATTGAATGCTCCACTTCCGGATTTCATTCCAGAGATATGTTCCACCGTTATTGAGTAGAAGCAAAGGAAGAATTGCCTGATATTGATCACAGGAGAAACAACTAGAAGAAGGCATATCAATGATGAGGAAGATGCTCCAGAGAACTTCGAGCCAAGAGACAAGTTCAGAATCGAAACATTTATACCTTAGATGATGCATGAAGCAGTAATCCAGCATTCTTCAATGTAGAGGATTATTAATTTAAAGATTATTTCGTACGTCGCAAATTGCTCTGGAAGGAATCAGCGGAAGAGTTTAAAAATGATTCAAGAGCAACAAGGACTCAAGGTGAATTAGGTTTCCTCGCTCTCATGTAATGGTAGTTGAAATGGTTCGTCGATTCCTCTCCGTATTACTGATTGTTTCGGATTTCAAGAATTTGTTAGAGTGTTTCTTCACGTAGGATTTATTTTCTGGCTTGAAGAGTTCTGGCGAATCGCGATTTACGTCAATCTTAGAGATGACTTCACTTTCATTGTCAATCATTCTTCAATTATTCTTGAATACATCAGTTTGGTTATGTCTTCATGATCGTTAATGTATTCATTCACGAGGATTTTTTCTGAGTTCAAATCGAATGGGTCTTCATTATTCATATGTCCATTGATGATGTCTATTGGTTTGAGTCTAGAGACGGAGTGAATGGAATCACTATAAGCCAAGACAGCATATATCATTTCTACCGAAATAGATGTTTTCACGAAGCCTTTAGTATTGTAATCGTATATGTTCAATAAAAGTAGGATGGAATCGTTCGATTTGACCGTTTGACTATGGGTGATTCGGAGAACAGAAATGAATTTTAATTTCATGAATGAATGAATATGCTTCATTGTTGAAAGATACGATCTTGTTAACGAAGTGAGGGCCTGATATCACCTCAGATTGAATAAAAATACACACACAAAAAAAGAAATGGAACATTAATTCGACACCGACATTGTACTATATTTCTCATACCTACAACAATATATAAGATCTAGCACATGGGAAACATCTTACAAACTTATTGGAACATATTATTAACAAGTTCGAGTTAGAATGCATCATAAAAAAATTCTTGTGAGACATGATAGGGTTTATCCAACAGGAGTGCTTCCACTCCCTTTCTGAAGTGTTCTACGGATCTTATTCCTTTGATGTGTTTTGGTGAGGAGCCGCTCTGCTTCCGAAACAACTACGTACTTTCCACTAATTTCGATTGTCGATGAATCGTTAATACGAAAGGTATACCTTCCATACGGCTGACCTCGACAATCCTATCGACCGGAGGACTCACTTTGTAAAAACAAATATTCTATTGGAATAACGAATATAACGAGTATATATAGCTATATTATTTGATAGTCTGATGATTCTACTATAGCAATACGGATTGAACGTATGAATTACAGAATAGACAACTGTGAACAGGGAACCTCTCGAAAATTAATGAATGGTTTCCTTTTGTACATCTAATTGATCTTAGTTTTGGATTATTCATTATTGTTCTATCTGCTCCGATTATATTTCTGTGGAGTGACAAACATTATTACTTGACTGTCTAGTTTTTTTTGTGCGCTATTAGTTTATTCCTCATTGGTTGCATTCAGTAGCTTTCAGAACTAGTCTGAACGAGAAATAATTGATGTCGAACGTGTTGGGAGGGATGTTAGGAAGAGTCATATTCTTTGAGTGAAGTCAAGATTACTATTCCCTCGGAAACTCAGAATGATCAGTTCACAAATAACACTGGTTCATTATTTTTAATAAAGTGATTGCACAATATTTCGGTTCTGTCAAGTGGAACAATTCATGAATTCCAAATGAGACGGAGATGATTAGTAGTGGAATTAGGTGCCATCTGATTCAAAACAACTCATCAGCTCTGATATCTGAGAGCTCATCAGACATCTGTTCACACCAGTCCCTCTTCCTAAATAAAGATGGAAATCACCCTAGTTCTCATTCATCTCACTCATTTTTGATTTTTCATTTGTGCTGTTCTTCCTCATTCCAGATAGACAATTATCAATTCGACAAGATGAAATAGTATGTCACATAACGATGGTTTGTGGAGAGTGACATATTTCACACGAGTAGATATTCAGCACGAGCCATGTAGCGACGAGTGCGAGAATGTAACGAGTGCATGAAATACATTTTCCAATGAATGAACAGTTTTTCTCCTACGACCATGAATATTCAAATTTTTATCATCGCAAAGTTTCACCCCACTGTTCATTGTCATTCGTTGGAATTACATGAAATGCGCCTACTAGAAATTGAAAGATATTCAGAGTATCGCTAATCAGATATGACGTAATCCAGAATGAAGCAGTCAGGAACGAGAGAACTCGAGCGCAGACAATATTCATATTCATGTCGATAGAAGTATAGGAAAACATACAATTGTTATGAATTCCGCTACCTTGCGATATCTCAAATGTATCATGGTAACCAACTTTTCACTCATCTGAGTCAACATCAACTGTGTTGTTTTTCTTGTCATGATGAATGAAAAACTGAAAACATGAATTTCTCAGGTACTTCATTTTCAATTTGAAATTCATATTGTAGTGGATTCATTGAATCCACAGAAAAGGTAGGAAGTAATGGTAACATAACCAGACGCTCCTCGGAGAAGAGAGGAAGGTAGTAGCTTCAATAATTTTCTGGAAGATAAGAGTGCAAAATCAATCTGAAATATGGGTACCATATGTGACACCAGAGGTAGAATTTCCAAGTGGATCATCATCATTCTCACTACTCGTGCAATCGTGCGTTTTACAAATATTTCCAAACTTATCTGTATTTTGTCAGATCATTATGGATAGAAGAATTCTTGAATAATTCGTCCGATAATACTGTTTTTCGTCTCATAGGTATCCAGATGGAATCGAATGATATATATGCAGAAATATTCCAATCTGACCAAGAATAGAAATCTCATGATGGAGTTTCACTCCGAATTGAATCACATGCCACTGTGACGATACTTATCTCTTGCTATATTTCATCTTCTGTTTGCCTGAATCTGAGACTGTCTACGCTATTCTGATTCCTATTCAAATATCCCATCTATTTAAAGACGTGAAATCGGCGACAGTTGAACTGGGGTATCAAATTACAAATTCTCACTTCTCACTGCTCACAAATGTATACAACGCCAAGCTCATCCGTTACGATCGACGAGAGAACCAGTTAACACTCAATCCCCGTCTTTTTTCTAACTGGAATAGTCATTCACAGTTTCTTTTCACACCTAGTAGACCTCGACATCCTTTCTTGGAGATTTTGGTGTCCGGTTTCAATCAGTGGTGGAAAGTCAGAGATTCGAATGGTTAACCAACTATATTATATCAAGCGGGAATATGGAAGTTGCTCATACTTTTTTCCGGAGAATATCAGTATCCTACCCAAAAATTGTCGAACAGTTTCAATCATTGGAGTTTTTCAGTTATTCCAAGAGATATTTTGAAATTTCCAGACTGTCTATTTCTGCAAAAAGGACGTTCATATTCAAAACATCATTGAAAAAAAAACCGTTCTCAATGTGTTCCTGTTCGATCCTAACGTCATCGCTGTTATGGTCCACATAATCGTCCTTCTGTGTTTGCTATTCATCGAATCGTTGGATGGAAGCTTCGAGTTGATTTCCACCATTTAGACAAAGAAATCGAGAATATCAATACTGTGAGTGCCAAGGTCAGATGAGTTGCGAATCGATCAACTAATCAACTTTTTGAGAACTTGGCCCTTCATGAATAAAAACTATATGATTCATAATCTGTTCACGGGTTCTATCATTCGGATATGGATCAGAGGTTACTGTGGGGATGTTGAATATGTGTTTCTTATGATTTTTTCACTGATCACTTGGAATTCCTGCCCAATCATGTCTATTGACATATCCATGGGGCCAAAGAGTTCCATCTCAAGAAGCTATCACTTGGCTAAATTTCTTTCTACTTCTTCCTGGATAAACTTCTCCTAATGTGATACCGGTTTCTTTTTTCTTTTTTTGATTTCATTGACAGTTGGAAAGTGAATTTCGTAGGTCAATCTGATCGATCACGAGTTATTTTCTTGATTCTCTTCAAGTTACAGCGATACTTCCAGTTTGACTCTGATTCTAAAGAGCTTTCTGAAATTTCTAACTCACTATGGATCACGATATGAGGGCCCTACTGAATGGATATTCCATGAGATTTCGTAGCATCCATCAGTGTTTCAATTACTGTGGATTTCTCATGCTTGAGACTGCAATGGCTTGGATTGAAACCGAGTGTACATTAGCTCAATCCAATGACACTGTCAAATTGTGACCGGAATGTACTTGAAGCTCTCGTAATCTGCGGCATTTCGATGTCTCCGATGTCTCCGCAGAAACCCATAAGAAATTCTCTATTATATATTGTTATGTTCGTCAGGTATACGTTTCGAACTATAACTACATGGTTCACAAAATGATATACCATACCAGAACTGAACTCTTTCAGGTTTGAAACCATAGGAATGCTTGGAAATTTGCTGAACTGTCCTTCATCCGTTTTTGAACGTTTGCAATTAGTTCAACCATCAAAGTGTTACCAATAAAAGGTAATTGTGATTGGCATCAAAGTTTGGCTTCGTGAAGGAACATGATACCTTGATAACTGTTCATGAATTTCTTAATTCCACTTCTTTCGACATCGCACGGATATTTATATCAATCAGTTTTAATTCTTTCATAATCATCCATGAAACTCATACTGTTGAAATGATGACGAGAATTGGTGTCTCGATCCTACGGGGACATTTGATATCCTATAAGATATCGAAATTCAATACTATAATTCTTCTGAAGTGGATATTGAACAAATGATGATAGTACATATAACTGTTCACATTTTCGAAACTGATATTATATTTCAGTGATATATCGCATGGTATCTAGACTCTGTTATTAATTGATACGATTATATCATGCTCATTCGATGATAAGCATAGGTCTCGATTTCTTGTTGTAAAGAATTCTTGGGAGAAGAGTATCGAATACAATAGTGAATGTTTCATTCCAGATGATGCATTCGTTGGAAGAACGATGTACAGAAGGCTGGTGCAGTCACTGATGGTGTTTTGTTGCGCCAAAAACACTCCTGGCATTTTCGTCCAGTGTTTTTGGAATTGGGTCTTTCAGGAGACGGTGACATTTTTACAGATTTCTGTACACAAAGTTGATGTTTTGGAATTGTTATCATGGATTGTGATCAGTGATTGAGGAGTAACCTGAATCACTATTTCTGAATCAACGTTTATATAACACTGATTGTGGGATCATCGATGGAACTGACTTTGCTGTCATTCTTTTGTCGTCATCTAACAATTGAGTGATTTTCCACTATAACGAATCGAATGCTGTTATGAAGTTAGCTGTCCGTTAGAGTTTCGATGGAAGAAATTAGATAGGCAATAAGGCAGAGTAGCTGCACCATTGTTCCTCACATCGTTGTTGAAAGAAGTTCAGAAATGTATATATCGGTATAACTAGGAGTAATAATCATCAGTCTATCTTGAGATTGAATTTCGAACGAAGTTTCATTGGTAGGTACTGATGGATAACCATTTTTTTGTGATTCTATCTTTTTTCATGATGATTTCTATGAATGGTCGAATGATTGGAACGCCGTTGAAATATTGGTGCCATTCGCAAAATTACCAAAATCCAAGCCTACAGAAGCCTTCAGAACACATCCAATCGGAATTCCGTACGAATATTGCAGCGACCTATCGAGACGATCGAGAGTCGATCTTTCAAAAATTGACATTGCCAAGAGAGAGCCTTATTCGTATTCCGAGACGCTTTCATCAACCAACTCTTCGTGGAGGAGAACATTTCCTGGCTCACCTATTTCACGATTCTC
Source organism: Gastrophysa polygoni (assembly GCA_963576655.1). Taxonomy (NCBI): domain Eukaryota; kingdom Metazoa; phylum Arthropoda; class Insecta; order Coleoptera; family Chrysomelidae; genus Gastrophysa; species Gastrophysa polygoni. Next base: position 18,151,544 of record OY755082.1, read on the forward strand.
TGATTGTGGATCTAATCATTTCGGACATATCCTTCGAGTATTGGAAAGCAAGAACTTCTGTTAGTCCATCCGATCATCACCCCTATCGAGAGAAAGCACGGCCATGAGAAGCATCAGGGCCGTCTTCGTAACAATACGCCCGGTCCTGAGGACCCAGCCGAATGAAGAAGAAGTATTGAGATCCATCAACCTAAACGCCTGAAGGGTTCAATTTCTGAAAGTTGTCGACACACACCAACATCTTTTCAGCAATTCAGCTCTTATATTAACTTTCCTGCTTGATTCATCATCTCAAGAATATCGTATCACCGCTGATCTCAAGATTGTCAGCACCTCGAGATCCTCTTTTCGAGAGACCAGAACGACCATCGGCAGTTCTCTTTCCACAAGTCTCAAGTCAAGGCACAGTTTGGTAATGACGAACTATTATTCTCATCTATCATAAACTGTACTCAATCGAATGAAATTCTCTCTACAATGTACAAAGTGACAAATATGGATGAAAAATAATGTAAAACTGGTTTCCGCATCCTTTTTCCGACATGCTACAACACGATACACACTGCTATGTACAACTGTTGAATACAAACTGCTAGCCACACTTCAATATTTTGTGGATTTACTGAGGTTCCAGTGGGATCATGGAGATTTTGTTGTCTCGCCCTAGATCTTCGAGAATAACTTCGATATGAGATCGATCTGACTATCTATCACTTAGATGTTGAAGAATCACACAGATACTTCAAGTCTTTCTGTTCATTTTCTCCATTGACAGTCTGAATCGATACGATTCTCAGTACAACTGGGTCTGTATCAGAACTGTCAGGAATCGGTTGTAACGAACGAACGAATCGCAGCATATGATCGTTGTTCTCAGGTTTTTGATAACTGCATATCTCAAGGATTCTATGTTGCGTACAATTTAGCGGTGTAGATACTGGAGATTGGATTGAGGCTCCAGTAATATGTCTCATCACAAATGGAAGATGCACTTCTCATGTCCTCATTAGATGTTGTACAATTGGTGTGAATTGTTATCGCATCCCTGTTAATCTCTATGATAGTCTCTTATTGAATGATTTCTTGAGGCTATCATATTCGTTATATTATGTACTTTCAGAATGTAGGAGTTAAGGCAGAGAACAGCTTTCGGTGTTTTTGGAATATATTTTCAACCAAATCGTGGAGGAGTCCACCAATTATTATACTTGTATGTAGTTCTACCAATACACTCAAAAACGTGTCTGGTTTCATGTCATATTTCATCGTTATAATATCCGGAATATTGTTATGGTTACCATGAAGAATTGTTTGAGCACCGAGAAAATCTGGTGGTGCCTCTATACCAATACTCCTTCTCTCAAAAAATTCCATTGCTGGCTAACACCACGTTCCATGTACATCACATGGTTTCTTCTTGTTTGGGAAACTATGATTTTTTTATGGGCAGTTGGACTGTCTCAACATAATAACAAACATGGGCTTGTTCAGAAAGAAAATCTCAGTCCATTGACATAGACTGGATTGAGCATCCTTTGGTACATTTCCTCCGCTGATGGGTATACTATCGAATCCTATTCTGGTTTTTATGAAACTATGAAATTTATATGAATAAATCATTATCACCTCCCCTTCTGAGATTTGTCATTGATCAGATGACATTCAGCAGTTTCTCACAGTCAACAACGAATATTTCCGAATGTTTTTTCCAGGAGAGATCTTTGTCAAATATCATCCCTAAGAATTTGGTAGGATTCCTCCTATTCTCTTTTCGTATCGATACATGATTATCAACTGTGCCGAAAGTTCTATGGTACACGTATGTAAGTACGGCAGTACTCTACTGAATTCCCATCGGTGTAGTGTTTCCAGTATTTCATTCCATGTTCATATGAATTCAAGAGTTCGAATCCAGTCTCATCAATGACAGAAATTCTGTGAACACGTGTACCGTGTAAGCACTCAATTCAGAAATGATACGCTCCTGATAACGAGATGAGTATCTCGAAAGAGGTTACATAACGTGGTGGCCTCTATCAAGAATCACACAATTTGACAGTTGTACCGAGATGGAATATGGGGATTATCTTGATTGATCACATGGGAACCGGAGGGGTCAGTGGCAGCTAACATGTTTCTTGCTGTGTTCTCGAGAAGCTGACACTTTGTTTCGATATTGAACGGTACATCAAAGAACATGATTCGAATTTCAGTGAGATGTCCATCAATTTTGTATGCTCGATTTGAGGATAAAGATAATGAGGTGATATTAGTGTTCGGTTATATCATGTTCATTATTCGATGATACGTATGAGAATACACTTTTCATAATTATTTGAGCATCCTTCATTTGACATCGAGTGGAAATGTAGGCATACAGCATGGTCATTTGATGAGTAGGAACATCAGATACGGTATGCCTCTTCAACTCATAACGGGAATCCTACCTTAGGGAATTGGATATTCTGGAGCTACTTTCCAATGCCCAAACATCGATAGATTTCTCAAGGAGGATATTGTCTCCACATTGCTTTTCATGGGATCACCTCGGACACTCCCCCACCAATACAGTCGTTGAATTCATCCGTATTAGCAGAGATGAATCAGAGCCTTCGCAAAGAGATCCGTCCAGTAGGCGACGATTTGGAGAGAATCGGAGGATGGAAGCATTCTTCAACTTTCCAGTAGAAACATGAAGGAATATTCCATCGACGAAACTCAACGAAGCATTGTCTGTTGAACATCATTTCTCATGGGCACAAAGATGCTAGTAGAAGTACTCCACTTTATTGTGAGATACTCATACATCGCGTCTAGATTCCAATTCGTGGCAATATAATATCGCAATTGAAAGAAGAAGAGGTCACGTCAAGTGTGCCTCAGCAAAACTTAGGTACATTATTTTCAGCATGATTTTGAATGATGTAGGAACATGTTTGAGCGATAACGAGCAACTTTAGGAAAATATCACCGATTCTCCTGACTATGCTGGGCTTGAACTCAAATTGATGTCAAGCCCTGACGAATAAGATGATATTTTTCATTATAATATACTTTCATCTGCTATTATGATATTGAATCAACGGATACAATTATATATCATAGAAAGAGTGTAAGAAATCAATCATCGATGAATTCGAAACACACCGTAATTTCCATGCGTATTTATCAAACTTAAAAACTCATGATCTCAAAGAGAATAGGAGAACGTTTCTATCTGATTCGTTTCTCAACAGTACGTCCAAGCGTGTTTGAATTCAACTTTCGATATATATATATAAGAGGTAGTGACATAGTGAGATCAATTATTCCTTTGATATCTACTATATAGGAGCTGGTATCTACAGTATTGCTGAATTTATAGTCAGGTATTTGATTGACTAATTCTTTTTTGAGTATAGGGGACACTCATCGCTCAATATTTTACATTTGGCTCTGAGACTACGAAATTCTTCATACATTCAATGATTACCATTTTTATACTCTTCATGAACACTATTTTTGTGAGTTATCAATCTCCTCAGCTCCGAATTGAACCAAACCGGGAAAGATGTTCCAAAGTGCTGTGTGAATATTATCATAAAAATGTGAAAGTTGCATATTGATGTCATCTTCAGAAATATCCCAGTTGGTGCTTGCGAAAAAGTTGTTCATACCTAAGTACTCGTGTTTTTGAAGAGCTAGTTCCGTCTCTATCCAGCCTGAATACCTCTAATTCTTTCAATCCCAATGCAGTACTAGCAGAATTTCCAGTGAGCCATGTTTCTATCGAAATAATAACATCGTGAACCGAACATTATATAGTATGTTGTGATTCCAATAGTTCAGTTTGCAATCCCCCCACATTTTGATATTAACAAGACACTTCATTGTTTTTTACTCCTTTGGAGATTGCTTGACTATCTGAGGCATTCGATTTCTATATCTGATGACTAAATCATCTTCACTTTTCTGTTTCCTCTCTTCAACTCCTTGTTCCATTCAATTCCAGTTATTCATTTGACGAGGTGTCAAATCAGCAACAAACAGAAATCATTCTATTCTTTGAAGCATCCTTCTCTGTTCTTCTGAGTTCCGAGAAAACTTTTTTGCAGAATTGAATTATCTTTCCATTATGAGAGGAAAAAATAAACTGCTATATTCATGACTGCTGGTTTTATAGCGTATGTCAGTCCATCCTATGGGGGCAGAGCTTCAGACAAGAGTATTTTTGAGCAATATCATATAATTGAACAGTTGAAACCCCTCTCCAGATGAGGTTATGGTCGATGAAGGGTTTTTGATTGAGAATTTCTGTGAAGAATATGGTATCAAAGTTTTAAGACCACCATTTCTGAAGAAGAAAAATCGATTTCATGAAAATGAAGCAACTATGTATAGAAGTATTGCATCTGCTAAAGTTCATATTGAAAGTGTGAATGCACGTATAGAGGATTCAAGGATATTTAGGGAAACATTCCCACTACATTTGGTATCAATCATTGATAGTATATTTACAATCATTTGTGGAATTGTGAATTTGAGTGGTCCTATCTTGAGAGATGATCTGTTCCTGAGAGAATCAGTATAGATACAATTTTGACGTGTACATTCTTCTTATCGAAAGAATGTTTTCTTACAATTCACAGAGTTGTATATCAAAATCAACCATAATTCATCATCTGAAGATATCAGCTCTATGATAATTTCATCATGAACATTATGAGGCTTAGATGAATATAATGAACATAACACATCATTCAATATGACGAATGTACACACATAATTGCAAGATGATAATTCTAAAGAAATGAAATTGATGAAGACATCACAAGTATTTTCATCGATGGGAATGGTATTCTCTAAAAATCTTGCCACAAACATAATTTATCATTTTCTCAAAATATTCTCCTGACATAGTTTCAATTAACTGTTTTGCGAATGTTTCTCCAAATGGCACAGGAATCTGTGATTATTTATGATGAATGCACATCACTGCAAATTCAGCAGAGTCATTCCAAATTGAATATATGCATACTATTGCTCTTCCTTCAGAGTACAATCCATATTCAGGTATTTCAGGGTTCGTACCACCTCAGGTCCTGATTTGATTTTCTCTAAAAAACCATGATACGAATATGTTTCTACTCAGTATTGGCACATGTTACCTAAATATGGGCACTTGATTTCAGAGAGTCTGCTTGGTATTCCATGCTCGATTATAATTCCATCTGTAGAATAGGCAAGCCAAGGATATCTTTCACAGATTGAAATTTCAAGTTTCGTTATATTGTGATTGTGATTCATTTCTCTACGTCAAGGCCATGAGATTACTATTCCAATTCCAATTTCCTTGGTTTGAATTGGTTCAGAGGATACAAAGTTGGCCAACATTTTTATTCAGTCCTATTTCTTCAACGTAAATATTGAATAGCAGAATCTACAGAAGCTATGAATGGTGATTGAAATCAATTTACTGCATTTCGAACAAGTTTCATTAAAGAAGCATTATGTACCTGTGATTTCGTTTTTTTCTTCTTTTTCCATTCTGATGTTCCTTGTTGGCAACACATACTCTCTAGAACATTTCCTTCACTGAAAGATTTCGACAAAGTTTCGCAGCAGATTGACAGTGGAGGAATATTCGAATTCAAATGTTGAATGAATGAAGAATCTTCAGAATGGCTGAAAATTTTATCTACATATTATGCAACTTCATGTATGATTTTCCTACTACGGACAACGTTCTTCCGCCGACCTCGTCTGTGAAGATGTTGGAAATTCAATCAGGTATTTCCATCTAGATATATAGAGTCTAGTAAAGATTTACCTATGTGAGCCGAAGGAAAAATTTGAAAGCGTTCAAGAGGCCATCTGAAACATGCTATCAATTTCTCCTTTTGGAAATGTCAATTTTCTGGATCCTTCTTGATTGGTTTGAAACAATCAGTGTGATTGAGTGGCTGAGGCGAGTATTTATCGATCACTATAGATTCCAGAACTTCCCATAACCATTCTGTATCTGTACAAGATTATTCTTTCAACTCTTCCAGGGGTTTTCTGAGAAGAAAAAAAGGAATCAGAAGGTAACACAAAGTGAAGAAATGATGCAGAATCTTCCGCAATCACTCGAGGCACGATAAATCATTATGAAAATCAGTCAGAATGAAACCTCGAGCAGAACAAAAGATTTGGGGCAATATGTTTGCAGAATTCTGAAACAACAGCTTCACAGCTACAAGTGAACGTTTCTATATCCACTTTGTTGTCTGGAATGATAGAAAATATGCCCTTTATTTCATGTGGATCCCTCTATACTGCACTTATTCGCAAATTAATAGATCTGTTCTCTTTCTTCTCTTTCACTTCACAAACAATGATGTGGTTTGTTGCCAGAATAGCTTTCCCCTCAACGATGCTTGGGGAAGCAGACAAGTACATAGAAATAGTGGATAATGATAACACCATCTCGATAGCTTCCAAACGAGTGATTAGTTGATGAAATTCCAAATAGCAACCACAATTGACCAACTATTCACTCTTCTATCATTTTTTAATATCGAAAACATATGATTTCCGACAGAATGACAGCGAGGTGAAAGGGAGGTTCATTCATCAATTTTTCGCTCTATATATGTTCATTCTTGATTCTGATGTTTCGTTGATCATTATTGCTTCCATTCATTGAAGAAAAATACGATTCATTAGGATGTTATGTGAATGAACGTCAATGTCAATGAAAATGATGAAGTTCGTCACCCTCATGAAGATTTTGTCCTGCGAAAAGTTCAACAACTATTTTGAGCTTGCTTTATGTGGGCAACTTCATATTCAATATTCTAAGTAGATGGAGAAATCAACTTCAGGTTTCTGTAACACATACAGTTCTTTCGTCATACGGTCAATACAAGAAAATATTGATTTCAGTTGTTTTCTTGTCGAACCTATATAACCTATAATTATATATAATAATATTTATAATTCTTGTCTACTCTCAGCGTGGTTCAGTCATGGCATAGTCATGGTCACTCAAGTTCAGGACTTATAAAAAGTTCAAGCAGTTGAGTGGAGACCGAGCTCTCCTATACAGCCCTAGATGATACATTGGAGTTTCACGAAATACGGAATTTCTGAGCATCTCGGAATGGTTGCTACAGATACCAGAAGGGTCCCTGATTTTGTAACGCTCAACACCTGAATTGAATGAGAGGTAGAATCATCATCAGTGGTGTAGATTATAAGCTTTTTACTATTATTATTATAATTTTATCATCTGTAACACCCAATATCGAATGTATCTACTTATGTCGCAAAGAAATATCAGTTGGATGGGGATGGTTTCATATACTCTGGATTAACAAAAAGGTACAGCACAAATAGGAGGAAACATTATATCCAATAATCAGAATGAAACTGAGAATAGGAAAGTCAGAAACAGCGAAACAAAACTTCGTGAGCGAAGTACAAACTAACCCAACGAAATGGCGAAACTACTATACTAGGAGCACAACACAAATCTATGAACAAAAGAAATAAGAGAAAGATGGAAATTGAGAAAGAATGATTTTTTCAAGCAAAAACACGATACAGGACACAATTTCACAGCACAACTTTCGACAACTTCATTGGTGTCACATAAAATTTTGAGAATTCGTGAGGAACAAGTGAGAATCATTTCGTCTAATACAGTAAAGCTATCGCATGATCATATACTCAACTGAGTGACAGATCAGACAGCTCCCTAGATTTCTTCTTCAAATCTAGTCGAGAATTGACACAACAACCGCATTGAATGAAACGGATGTAACGGTTTTCAAATGTATACTAGATGAAGTCGATGAGAATGATTCCACATTGGAATAAATTGATGTTACTGTACACTTGTGGCATATAGAATGTGCCCTGCTATCATGAATACATGAAAATCATGCTATATGAATGTATTCGTTGTATCTCAGAGTAGAAAGATCCGATTCTTCAAGAAGTTCACGAACTTATCAAATCCTATCGAATGCTTGAAGAATATAGTTATGGCCTTTCGTGATTGAAATCACATAACACAATTCAGGGAACTATTTCTCATGCCTTCATCTTATTTGAACTGTTGAATGAGTCTAATTTGCTACGTCTCACAGAACCCCTACCCATTCATATCATCTAGATATCATATATGGGTTGATTGTTGAATTTTTCGATTAATAAATCCATATCGATATAATACATAGCTGCATCTGCAAATGACTGTAATATTTCATGCAATACTCTGTGGAATAAAATATTTCTGAATCTGTCTAGCGTTCTGCGCCACGCAGCATATTAGCATCTGCTGGAAATGAACTTATATGTTTGTTACTACCAAATTGCTCACTCTGATTCAGTTCCCATCAATTATCCAGGAGCACATTCCATTTGGCAAGGTGAATCCAATTTGTACTCCTCATCGTCGAGAACCATAAAGTTACATCAAGCTTTGTCTTTGTATTTGTAAAAGCTCTACCTTTGATGATCCTTCCAGAACTGAATAGCGAATAAGTGGGCGACTCGTCCCTTCAATAACAATCTATTATTCAACTGATATAAAACGTCCAATTATCTTATTCAACCTGCAGGTTTCGGCACCTGGACTTCTCATGAATTGGTGATGAGATCCAGGAAAGGTAGACTGTATAAAGTCCACTTTATTTCGATTGTGATATCACGTAGGATTTTTTGGCCAGTCATGACTGACTGAAGTCTAGTTAATTGGATGGAATGAACATCGTGAATATGAAGAGACACATTTTGTTTCACGTCACCGTCATGAGGGAAGATTTTTCTATAGGTCACTTATCCTCCCTAGATTCCTCTGGGAATTTTTCCCCTCGTTTCCAAAAAAAATGAAATAGCAGCTATAAACATTACTTCAATATATTCGTATCGTACACAGGAATGATCATGGAAGAATCTAGCAAAAAGTAAAATGAATGAAAGTGATCGTGAAGGATATATGATGTGAATTATGAACCATCCAATTCAACCTATCGTGAAGCATTCGATGAAGGTTGTGATATTATGACAAGCATTGGAGGGAATTTCCTCTTCGCTTATCACAGAGGTTCATTGATAGAATCAGCACGAAATGAATATTCGTTTTCGAAACAATTTCAAGTTCAATTTTGATTCCAGTTAGTTCATGAAATTTTTCTACAATATCATTCTTCTGAAGCGGCCTCATTTGAAGAATCGACGTGTTACAGAAGAATGCAGATGATATCCGAAAATATCCGTTTAGGAAAAAAAGATGGAGCTTGTTGCATTAACTCGCGCCTACAACTGGAGAATTCCATCACCATCCATCTTAGTCCACCGAAAAGATGTTGAACAGGTGACGGTTGTCTGCGCGACTGTTAATCCTATACCACCAGATATGATCGGCATAATCAGACAGACTGAAAGAGTTGGGGATTCATTTAAGTGTAAGGACTTTGAAACGTTTTTGGTGTACAACAGACAGACTAGATTAATGGATCAGTTCAGTGAATAAGTAGCTAATATTCAGTAAGTGTTCTGATCAGACAAGCCCGGGGTGAATGCTTCATATATGATGAATCGAAAACAGTGGGAATGTATATTCTCTCATGCACATCGTCCACGAAAAAAATTTTAGACACGTCGGACACGAATTTGATGACTCATTTTTACGGTCATATCAGAAATAAGCCAGATGATCATTGTTTATTCGTGTAAGTCGTATCAGAGGTTATTATTAGAATTGTGATATGAAGTGTTTGGCATTCTTCAGACGTAAATCACCAATTGTAAGGTCGAGTTGGTTCTGATTGGAATGGAGAATTCATTCCCAGATAGAAACCGATATACTAGAAATGAAACTCGGTTGATCCTCACGAAGTTGCTGATTTCGATTCCATAATATTCCTTTCTAACGTATCTCTATTCAATCTCATTCAACTAGGAAAAGTACAGCTTTGATCCGCCAGTTTCAATAGAAAATGTTGTCTACAAAAAAAGGTACACCTGGTCATGAACTCTAAAGTAGATCGTTTTCGAGACGAATCAACTTTCATGTTGAAATACATTAATTTCATTCAATCGTCAGAATGAGTAGCGAAACCAAACGTTAACTTGCGTCACTGCGAAATACAATAACAAATCCATACTCAGTTGAATTATGTGTTGAATATGTCGACCGTTATCTTCCACTACTGTATTCTACCTCAACTAGTCAGTCATAGATTATGCTCCTATATATAGTTTCAACAAGAAAATATAAAGAATTCCATTCTGGAGAAAAGCTTTACAGATCATTACCTTCTAGCAACAACCGTTATTGACTCAGGTTTTATGAAAAATCTATTGTGATGCATGGTATTTCTTATATTTCTGTCGATATTTCGACAAAATCATGAATATCTAATATCTCTGGGAACATCAACAAAGGGTTCACCTAATATTCCAAATTATAACAATGATGGAGCTTCAATGAAATGAAAAATTATGAAGACAAAGGAATCTTCGGTAACTACTAGTATTGTTCATGGAACGAAAATACTTGAACTCCCTCAAGATATAATTCACTGAAAGAATATTAGTAGAAGGATAGCATGGAGGATTCAAATAAATAAGATATAGAAATGAATATTCATATTGTGAAGAAGATCAGAATTGAAAATCATGAAAATTAAATCCAATGGAATGGGAAATGTAACGAAAATTCGCGAGAAAATCAACAATAATTCCGATTAAACTAATGCATGCTTCAAATGCATAACAATGAACAAATGTCATACAAAAAGTTGATAGGTTCTCTATCGATGTTGGAGGAGTATCATACTTAGAGAATAGGAATTATTTCACATGTGGTGATTAATTATCATGTTATACTGGTATAGTGGAATTATTATTGACTGATACCTCTAATATCTCCAATTGGTCATATATTCGATCAAGTTATCAGAATCCTCTTCAGTGACTATCTGAGTAGTTGAACGCTTCGAGAAAAATTGACAATATTTTTTCATGAAAGAATCGGTCGTGCTCAGAATATCCTGATATAGCCATAGCCAGACGTACGAATTCGATCATGTACAGATTCCGATACAAAATCATTCAGAGTGATGATGAAGTCGGTTCGAAGGAGTGCTCATAAAAGTCATGGCACTGACATGGAATGAAATAATAAGCAATGAGTAGGGGGAAACATCAACAGACTGACAATACAATGTTTTCAATTGTAGTTCAAGAAGATTCAAATAGTATTTCAAATAGTCGATCGGATGCCGTCAGCATCATATCAGTATCAGAACTGGTTGTTCAATTTTGAAATATGTCTTTTCTATTTCAGAAATGGCAGATTCCATTCAGAAATAGTCAGCTATTTGTATTTCGAATTCATCATTCGAATCTCAGAAATAATGTGATTAATTTCTGAGGATTCGAATTGATTCTGACAACTGATTTTTTGTTCTCAGAACGGTGATTGATTCTTCAGAAATATCGAATAGATTTCATGAAATATCATTTTATTTGAGAGCGAAGCAAAGCGAGCAAAGGTTTGTACCTTCCTATGATAGAATGTGACTGAGGTGGTTAGTGATATTTATCCACCCTGTCACATCATTCAATTCGAGTTACGAGAAGAATCTGAAGGACAATTATGATATTCTTCGAATTTCAATATTGAGAGGGAACTTGTTGAATGCTCTTTTCTGCAATCACTCTCTTGTAGCGGATGCAAGATGCCCTCTATGTAACATCTTTCTGATGTGTAACCAAGCTTATGGAAGATAATGAAAACGAGATTCATTATAGAGGTGGTCGTGATCAGATGATCAAGAAGAAGGTGATGACCAAGAATTCTTCCTGAACAGTCAAACATTAGAAAATTTGGGAAAAAGTGTTCGGAGACTCCCATCTTTCTACTCTGGGGTAATCACCTAGAAGGCTCACTCTCTCTATCGAGTACTTCGTTAGCTGGTCACAATGAGCAACAAATAAGATGTTGAAGGTATATTTCTTTCGTACCCGCCGAAATCATATCCAACAGGGCAAACAGATAGCGAGTAGCACTGATACTGATAGTGCCATAGAATTGCTACCAGACGCAATCCCAGTAGCACAGATTATCAGCTGGAAATCGGCTCCGCATTATCCAAATATATGAATATTTGTCTGTTGGTTGAATGCTTTTGAAATAATAGGGATTGAATGAGTAACCTGGATGAATCAGTACGAATACAATATAAATTTTCTCACCTTTCTTCAGATCTAAAGAATTTCACTTTGTATCAACATTTATAATAATATTTCCTATGGAATCCATATTCACATCATATCAGGAAAATATATATATATCGATTTTCATATACGTTCATGAAGCATATAATCATTCAATGTTATCAGAATACATGAATTCAAACCGAATGTTGGGCCTATATTGATTTGATGTTTCCTGAACAATGTAACAAAGAACAGGTGGGTTCAATATCGTGAATCAGATTCACAACATCACTTCATATGTACGGATCCAATATTATCTCTACTCGATTTTTCAATGTTAGCCAAATTTTCGTCTACATTGGCAGAGTATCGGGTCAATTTGAGTTTGAATTTAGGAAATGGGGCGAATATACGTTCAATGGAGGTATCGTTGCAATGGATCACTGCTAGATGAGTAGATTTCACAACTTCTCTCTACAAGAGAAGATGGGAAAAATCAATTTTTTGATCGATGATATTATGTGATGATGCTCCATTTCACTCCAGATAAGAAACAGCATTGAATGGCCCTGCTGGAACTATTTTGGAATCAGCTCCCTACTCTTCTATGTTGAACACGATCGACAATATTTGGTCTGAGATGAAATTCTCCAGGAAAAATCACATGGTTGTTTCATATGCAGTGCAGAGGTTGTTAATTGTGGATCAAGGAAAAAATATGACGTTTTACGAACCGGCATTGTGAGGCGTGATGAGGTATGCCTGTTGGACAATAGCTTTTTGTTTCGCTTCTTTGTAACATAAACTTATATGAGTAGTTATCACATATGGTGTGACAATTTGAAAACTCACAATGGGCTATGTCTCACAAGCAAAAGATGATTGGGACTGTTCCTAGGATAGGATAAGATAGGAAGGGAAGACTGAAATGACATGAAATAGAACTGGTTTTCATCAACCCCCTCAAGTCCAACCTTTCCCAATTGAAAAAAAGTGAAATAGCAAACTCCTTCTTACTCAATAGGAGTTGGCTATTGAATTTTTTGTAGTTGGGGTAGGTGGAGCCTAGGAGAGTGATGGGGGTGAGTTTTTTCTCATGTAATTTTTGATACATTCTTTGTCTGTGAGATGTAACCCATTTTGTTTCGAATTGTCTTACCGTATGCAGATTGCAGTAGTTTGAAGACTAATCTAGATTCTTGAAATAACGAATTGAATTGGAATGATGAATTTTGATATGCAAATGGAACTTTCCAAAATGATAAGACGAATCCGAAATACATTCGAGTTATTTTGGAATTGAAATAATAATTTCGATGGCAGTATCTCGAGGGAAATGGTTTAGGAGGAAATTATATTGCAGAGAGATCACCAATTTCAGTTCGTTCTGAAATATACTCTCTCAGAACGCCAACAGATACTTATTTTTGAAAACTTCTCATAAACACTCCTTTACAATTCATGACTGGATTTTGATGTCTGGAGAATATTGAAAGTTCTGACGATTTTGAACAGAATTGGCTCATCTCAATAATGCGTTGAGAATAAACCAGTTGATTAGTCCCAAGATATTACTGATACTTCACGAAGTCGCTTCACAGTAGGAATGTATTGAATCGTATGAATGTGTATCAGTGAGAAATCTCTAAGCGCTAGCTACTAATTCTATGGCATCTGTGATAGTTGTCAAGATACTGCAGAGTACAGTTGAACACTCGACCTCGATTGTTATTTCAGGAGTCAGTAAATAGAGATCATCCGAGAAGATACGGAACGTATCGTAGTAGAACGACGTGAGCAATAGTCATTGGAGGAAAGGAGAAGTGAGGAAGTGATATTATGTGCAAGGAAATGATGGAGAGAATAGATTCCATTGGTCAAGCTACTACTACTACTATTCAATAGTATCAAATGTAAGATTCCAATTTCTCTCTAATTCCTAGCCAATGAACCATAAAGTCGTCAAACCGTTGATACCTGCGTATTTTCACTTCAAAATATATCCCATACATATGCCGGTTGATGACAGCAAGAATTTCGGTTGGGTATGATAATTATTGATGATATTGATTATCATGAAAGTGATGATTTTCATCAAGAATGTGGCGAAGGTAGGTGAAAAGCAGTGTTGTATCGATGCAAACTATCCAAACACTTCGTTGGTTTCTGTAAAAGTTTTCCTACGTTCGCGACCAATCGCAAATCTTGTGATTCAAAAAGTACTCACTGATTGAGACAAAGGATGAAGCTTCAAATTCAGATCCTGCTCACCTGACACAGTTTCAATTTGTTCTCAACTCTAACTGCCAGTTTTCAGGGCGTTAATATTCCCAAAACTGATGAAATACATCCACCGACGGAGCTTCTGACATTATTTAACATTCAGAAAGGAATGCAAATTCATGAGAGATGAGGTCATCTTAGCCATTGGTTTTTCACTGCACCCATCATGTCAATTCTTCGAGTCATTTGTTTCGATATCATTGAGATGAATTGAGACGAACTGAACCAGATTCATCGCTGAAATATAGGAAGTTTTTTTTTTCATTCTGGGCGAATCTTTACGATAGTCCAGAATAGTATACGGTAAAACGAATACGAATGATACCCTTCTTCAAGAGAATGAAATGTTTTAACACGAGCCTCACAGCAAAACATTGAAATTTGAATGATTGCAGAGAAGATACTTCTCTACGAGCGTGCGCAAAGTAGTACCTTTCCGCACGTATTTTGGTTCGCAAATTCACTCTTCTCAGCACTGAGTGTGGGAAAGTGAAACTACCCTCCTTCAAAAATCTCATTGGTAGGGAATATATATATATATATATATATTTATGTATTATAGTATTATGGTAGCTGTAGACTGTAGCTGTAGCTGTAGACAATGTGACGATCCATTACTATTATCTAGTGAAGTGTAGTATTTTTTCAAGTGAGTAATGATATAAATTTAATTTATTCGCAGAATGTCAATAATTCTTCTTTTGTTATATATTATTAACAAATAATCGAATGTCCTATTATTATTATATCATTGCTATTGAATGTTGGGAAAATATCTCTATTGATGTTGCTTTTATAGATTGCCATGGCGACGCAGTTGTTGCAATGTTGACATTGGTGCCAGGCAACTACAGTTGCAGTCACCACAATTGAGTCAAGCAGGTTACAGAATAGACTGATGTCCAGTATTCCCGTATTGTATTCCAGTCTCATGACAGAGATGTTTGGTCGACTACATATCTCACGATCCCGACGTGAAGATCGACTTCTATGTGGTTTTTATCATTCACCTCAGTTCATAACCCACAAAGTTAATTCATGGGATGCTAGAATAGAGCTTTACACCTCAATTATAATTCCGTCACTCTTATACGGTATTGGTATTCGGGGTTTATGCTATGGGGACATATCAGAACGTGTGCAGGTCAGTTTCTTCAAAAGGTTGCTGTGCTTACTGAAATGTACTCCAAACTACATGATCAGACTGGAAACTGGCTCAGTTAAACTGATTTTTCTCATATTCAAATCGGCCCTGTTCTGGCTGAACAAGCTTAAAGCTACAGATGAGGTATTTATCAAAACGATGCTTCCTGCGACTAACACAAACATCATGATAATATAGAATATAACTTTTTATTTCAAATAAAAGAAAACTTTGATTTTGCGGGCTGTGGTAATCTATGGACAAATTATCTCTGTAGCAATTCAAAGAATCTATCGAACCAAATTCTGGATAGTTACAAGAATAAACTTTTAAGTGTTGACTTGTAGAAATTATCGAGCTCATCATATCCCCGTATATATCAAAGTTTATCTACATCCGTCCAGAGCAGAAGTTACTCACTTATGGAAATCAGCTCCTATATACATTTTGAGAATGATTGCTCAAATTCGCCTATGTGGTGAAAACCGTATCAAAATAACCTATCGAGGTATAACTTATTCCATAGATCCTACACTCTGCAATCTATGCGTAAATGATTCACTCTCACATGTCCTGTGTGAGTGTCCTATCTACACTGGTATTAAAAATAATGAACTATTCTCAGCTGTTAATTCTTTCAATAATTTAACTAATGAGTAGGTAAGTAATTCATTCTATGTAGCTGTTATTATCATCATCATTGTTGTTATTACTTGAGAATATTGCCTTAAGCCTGTACCCAATAAGTATACAACGATTCATAGTTCAGTACAGTGTAACCAAACCTCTTGTATTTTCTCAGATACAATAAACAATCTATCTATCTATCTATCTATCTAACTATCTATCTATATATTTTCCACTGGTTGCCATTACAACTAGTGAGGAATGAGAATTCGTGTGGAGAGTTTGGCAATCACTTTTCAATAGCAGGTATTCTCTTGTATTGTTTGTTTCAGAATCCCAATTCCTGAAATCTTTTATGTTCATGTAGTCAATGTATCGTAATCATCAGATACTTGAGATATAACTCGCAAAAGAGTCACGCAAATTCCTACTCATAGGAAAATCACCCGAAACTCATCACACCAGGAAACATTTACTGTTTCGTCAGTTTTGTTTGGATTCATGTAGCTATACTGACACGGTGAGGTGATGTTATTTTCTTGTACAATATTGTCTGTATCGAACAGGATCCTCTGGGAACACGTGTGAAAACAGTGTGTTTCTCAAGTGTTCAGAGGGATTATCTTGTTTATTTTCAATCAAGTTTAAGTGCCTCACAGATGGGGAGGTGTTAGCCAAGACCTGAGTCTAAAATGCTGCACAATATTCACCAATTATGTCGGTATTTCAAGATATAAATAGTATCAGTGATATTTGTTTTGTCTCGAATCTTCTACCCCTGATGGAATTTTCATACAGAATACACGAGTTGGTGGCTGAAGGGAATTGGTTGATTTGACAGTTCTATATTTGGTACCTTTACATACTTATATGAAAACTAAGAGTTTCTTCCATTGGCGAAACTGAAGATTCGTCTATACAGGAGAAGTTGACATTGAAGAAGATCTGCCACCATTTTCTTGTCCCGGGTTTTCATCATCATTAACGGTATCTCCAACTTTGAGAAGATCAATGAGAGTGAAGGATATATCTATAATAGATATTACACATTTCATACCATCTATAGGCAAATCGGGGAGGTGGTATAATCATTATCACAGATCGTAATGAATAGAAATCATGAAAATTTTCTCAATGAGGTACTCTATAGTTAGATTGATTGATGATCTGCCTCAAAATGTCATCGCTGTCGCAATTCAACCTCGAGATATCTGAAAGTTTCTATTTATCAGTGTCACGTTGTTCGTTAAAGAAAAATTGGAAAACAAATATATTTAACGAATATCAGAATTCCTAGTTATCTCAGTAGTGGACATTTCGGAAACGAATCTGCTTCAAAGATGAGTAGAATATTTGTTTTTGATGCATATTTATTTGTATACAAATTTCGTTTCAGAAGGAGGTGTCACAACGAGATAATTTCTCTTCTAGGTATCGAAAGGTTGAATTCCAAGCGCAGTGACATCTTGGGGCAAATCACAAATCTGCCCTTCCTACAAATATATTGAAATTATTTCTATTTTATTATTCGAGAATATTATATATCGAGAAATATGGATCTGCTTCTGTTTTCCGACACAATAGGAAATGTTGGTAATACTGACATGAAACTGATGTATCGACTATGTCTCACTATGAATGCGTTCCGGAAATGAAGCAAATTGTAGATACATCAAAGATTTCATTCAGTTACGAAGAGAATTCAAAATGAACATCATTTTCATTCCAGACGTGAATCAAATGAACCCAAACAACAATAGAATCAGGCAACGATAATTTTCATTCAGTTCGAATGCAATTGAATTCCAAATTCTTATGTCCAATTCTCCATATTTGAATATCGTTAAGTAACATCAGTTTATCGGAACGTTGCTTTCTGGACATATTGATATTATATGGAATCAAATTCCTTCAGAAATATACCGAATGAACAAAATAGTGGAACATGCGGGATGACTCGAGATATAAGACATGATTCCTCAGCTCATTTTGATGAAGGAAGTTCATATGAAAATATATTCCCTGAACCTCTCAACTTTGGAGCTGAAAGGTGTTGAAATTTAAAGAAAATTGTTTGTTTTCATATCATAACTTCTGGATATTCCAATGATATTTGACATTAACCTAATATGTACCAATAAGCATTTTCCGATTTAGGAGATTTTCCAATATTTCTACCAGTGGCCTCCAAATTGGATGTAAAGTAGAGATTTTTTTCAAAATTTTTACCACAAACTCATGAAAACGGTGAGTCGGATGGAAAAAATAAAGAGGTCAAATTGTTGCAAAATCAATCACGATTTCAAAAATGATTTTCATTCTCGAAAAAGAGCAGGAGATACGATAGTTGTTCAGAAACATCTCCATTACACATCCCATACGGAAGCCATTGGTGGAAAACCATAACCAATATTTCCAGCCGTCAATAAAATTACACCCTGTATAGTTAGTCATTGAAGGAAAACGATATTAATTTCAGATTATATTGTTTCGGTTTCGTTCAGGAACTTGTGTGACCAACAATTCATCTTGTTTTTGTTTCCATTCACAAATACATTTCACTTATGATGATATCTGAAAGACATATGGAAAGTTCTTCGAAATTATTCTGAACGATATCATCAGTTTCACAATTGTATAATTTTCCGAGGTCAACTACTGCTCTCAATTTCTAATCCTCCGATAATTCCAGAAGAAATCTTCGGTGTCTGCATAATCTGAGGAAGTAAGTAGATTTATCATGATCCTGAGTTTCGTAATACCACTCGATGCAACTGAACTTTCTCACTTCCACTTTTCACTCTACCGAAACCTGCAATCTCAAAATAACTCCTACTTGACCATGTTCTTCGACAGCAATCCGACCCGTATCTTCTCGAATGATCTCTATTTACTGACGCCTGAAATAACAATCGAGGTCGAGTGCTCAACTGTTCGCTGCAGTATCTCGACAACCATCGAAGGTGCCGAGAAATTGGTCGCTAACAACTGCTGATTTCTTACACATGCATAAAAGAATAAGAGTGCCTCGGTGTGAGTTTCCCATTCATGGATTTCGTTACTCTCATTCTAGATGCAGGAGTATCCACCGAGTATGAATTTTTATTTTTTATTATTGAGTTTTGGTACCAGTGAGAAATTCAAATAGTTTCGATACTTGAAGTTACTAATCAACAACAATCAACAAATGGATTGTTCTTTCTTAGAAAATAAAAACAATATCAAATTATTTTTTTCTCGTTGTAGAAATCAATTTCGTCCTCACATCAACTCACGATGAGTAACGTAAGTCAGTATTCATTTATGTATTGACAGGATCTAATGAATGAGCATATAATATGATGATATCTTGTCTCGAATTTATATTCATAATATTCTTATTAGCTCTCAGAGATTAGATTTCTTGTAAGAAGATGGTTTATAACGGTCAGGCGATTCGTTAGATCCCTCTAAATGTTTGTATAAGATATAAAACTCTGATATCGTATCTATTCCTCTGGAGGCAAGTTCTGAAATGTAGCAAGGTAACAAATTCCTTCGAACTTTATTAATCATATCCTCTCTAGAAGGTTTGACTGCTAATCTGTTGCAGAGGTCCTCCATAGCAAAAATATGAACAATTTCTCTCGCATAACTTCCTTGGGTCCCATTAGCAATTCCTCTATTCAAAGATTCATCATAATGATATGGTAAGGAGTCACTTTCCAATTTCTGAACCAAATCATCCCAGTTCACAACACGAGATCTGTTATTGTTAAACCATGTCCAGGTATGATCATCAAACAAGTCCTGAGCAGTCAGGAATTATTGATCTTTAGGAACGTTTCTCGAGAATCTGAAAGACAGGCTCAGAGAAAGGAAATTGCTCAGCTGATTTGATTCGGATACGTTCTCCACACTTCCCTCACGATGGGTTTCATGCATTTTTTCACTCATTTCAACTTTTTGCGATCGGTTTTCAAGGTTATGTCTTTACATAATCATTAATAATCATATCTGTGAATTATCATAGTGATATCTGATATAGTTCTATCTACTGATGATAGTTATGATGTGATCGACGGTGGAGACTTTCCCTTTCTATTCGTTCCTTGATTTCAATAGCTATTCAATAGATTCCATGATCGATTGCGAAGGATATGAGTTTCACACATACATAAATAATATCTGATCCTCAACTTCCTATTTTCGAATATGAATATGCATTTCTCATGATATATCTTGATATTTTCATGGAATGCTTGTTTGTCATATTCATATTAGAATATGTTTCTCATTGGAACAGAAGAGTTTTCCCGAAATATCTGAACATATTACGAACATATCAGCAGACAAATTATATAGAATAGATGCATGAAATCTAGATCAGTTCATCGTGCTAACACTGCAGTAGCACCCTCGTGACTTCTTCATGGGCCGAATTCATCTCTCACCTAGGTTTGATGTTAGCACTATCAAGAGCCCACTTCGCTTTCGAAAATTCCAATAAATATCATGAAAGTTGATGTCTATCAATATATTCTCTTCGCGTCCTTTGACGGCATGATGATCTGTTAGCTTATTACGTTCAGATGGTAATCGTTTCCTATAAATGAATTTTTTGAGTCCTAATCAAACGTTTGGAACGATATATCATCTGAAAGTCATAAATTGATACTTCACCACGCGTCTTTCAAAATTCACCAGCCGATATCCTACCCTACAATTAATCAGGTGATATTTCAACATCAATATTATTGTTCCTGACAACGAGAGCAGTAAATCAAAACAGTAAACCTTATTTACTTTCATTTCGTCTAATAAATACCTCGAGCTGTCAAATCGTGCACTATAATTTGCGTTTTGTAGATGAAAATAATAGGGATTTACTGGTCATGCCCCATCCGGTATGACAACCAACTTTGGGCAATACAAATATTAATGAAGATGTTTCGATGATCGAACATTGGCGTAGCAAGAGAAATCAGCAATTATTATGACTGATGTGTAGTGTAGGAGGTATAGGTTAATATACTGGTACTAAGTATGAGTTATGTTGCTGGTGAGTAGTGGTTTCATTAACATAAAGGATATTATTATGGCAGCTTTCGGTTGAGAACACGCCTTATTCACACTGCAGCCATTGTTGTAAGCCAACATGCTGGGTTTCCAATTCTGGAAGAATATATGAGAGAATCCATGTTGGCAGCTATGATAAAGTGCATGATATTCTAGTAGTTGGAAGGTTCTATTTCATTGAGAAATTAGCAACCTAATATTATAATATTGATAAACTATATTGACACATGAAGGCCATTTGAGCATCAGTTATGAGAAATATCCATCTGTAATGAAGGAATTATGGGAGAGAATTACACTTGAATATCATTCAGTAGTGCCTGGTAGACACCCGATTGAGTTGATTTTTCCACTCCATAGGAAGGAGCGAAATCAAACTAGTTGACTAATAACTGGTGATCAGAATATATCTACTCTCAGCAGTTCTGCTTGGGTTTTTGTGATTTTTGAGTAATCTCCTTCTTTCTTTTCTCTCTGTCGAATGATGATAATGATACAAATATAAGGCTATGAGTTCTATGATAAAAAAATACATTCTTTCAGGCTCAAGGATATTCTATCCTTTCCTGACGATGGAAATAGAAAATATGATACATTCGACTGACTGACTGTCATCAAGAAATTTCTCTTTTATTGATGGTCGAATTGAATCTATTTGCACATTCATTGAATAATTCCATGTCGACAGAGTTATCTAGTTTGTCTAGATCTTCATCTGAGTATTGCGCAAATTTGTTTTGAAATATATTTGATGAGCGGGAAATCTTTGATTACACCTAGTTTTTATTGGAAATCATACTAAGAATTCCTGTCCGGAAATTGACTAACTACTCGCTAATTCACAGTTACTCTTAGGCGTAATCTACAGTATGCTCAGTATGAAATTTCATCCGATCTATCGCACCATCGAACTCAGATTTCGATTCAACAGGAAGTTCATATGATGGATGCTATTCTGGAATCTTCCTCCTGACTCTTGACTATATGTTTAGTTGATATGTTGCATGCACAATTTTCATTCGAAATTTGAGTTAGGATCCCAAAAATTCATCAAAAGTGCTGACTTTCAATTATCTTGTGATAGTCTCCAATCCCACTCCAGCTATGTTCAGATATATATAAAAATGACAACAGTCCTTTGATTTCTGACTTGTTCTGTTCCATTGTTTTCCAACGTCTTTGTACGCTATAGAATTTGTCGGAGGATACATGAATATTAACATGTGATGTACCTGATAATGGGTGTAACTGTTTATCAAAAAAATTTCAAGAAAACTTCCTGCAAGAGTTGATCCTCTCATTTGGATTTGACAATCTCATTGGATGATCAAATTCAAGGTACTGATGGTTGTACGACAGACAGTTGAATGAACATATTGAAGACAGTTTCTCAAACTTAGGATAAATTTCAAGATTGAATATTCCATTTTTGACTATGTAGATATTCCTCTTTCTGTTTTGATGTCATTATTTGGATATCAATCGTTGTTATGTCCGTTATTTCGATGAGTATCGAGTATCTGAAAATGAGAGAATAACAAAGATGTACGAGAAACCGTAACTATTGATAAGACAATCAGCAGAGACAAAGTAGAATAGGAGTGGATTGTTGAAAAAGCTGAATAACAGAACCTCAGAATGATAATTAGAAAACTTTTTGCAAGATATTTTTGTCCTTCCCAAGAATGTTTATCAGCTGATCACACCTATCTGGAGAACTGAGTTTCAATATTGTGTTATTTTTTTTCTTTCTTTCATTGGTTTCCTCTTCTCACTCATCATTTCTTCCTATCGTCATATTGCATGATCTAATTGTTCACTATGATCGAAGGTTGCAAGAGATTTTGATTTTTTTTCGATATCTTTTGCATTCAAATGAGGCGCATACACAGCTTTGAGGAAGGGGGAAGAGGGTAGTTCGTGAAGAAAAGTTGTCAGTTACAGAAATATTCAAGAGGAAGAAATGATCTCAAAACTATCGAAATTCACATATCTCCATACTAGAACTTCTGAATCGAGTGTAAACTTCAGCGACAGTTACAGACATCGTACTCGAAAAAAATCGAATCTAAACAAATAATAATTATATAGCATACAATTCAATTCACCCTTGATTAATCCAAATTCATATCAAATGAAATACTATGGATCCATCCTCTGATCATTCACATATCTCATCTGATGTTCGTTAATGCAACGTTTGGAATTTCCTCATCTTAGGGCATGACACAAATTTCAATTTCATCAGTTTCACTCTTGATTGAATTGTAGCCACTCATAAAACTTCCCATGACATCGACTTCCAGTGGTTCGGAAATGATTTGTTTTCTGAACTTTTTTTTTAACATCTCTGCTGACTTGTGAACAGGATAGATACACCAACTCAGCCCGCCACTGCCACTATCAGTTCCATCTCGTCCTCGTTTGTTTCAAAATACCGTTAATAACAGACATATGAGACATATATCTTCGAAAGCAGACCAATATATGAAATATAATACCAGCCGGGCTATTCGTAATTATACAAACAGAAGCCGTTATTAAGGCTCTTAGTATTTTGTAAACAGTGCGAGGCTCCGGGGTACAGATAAGACGTCCCTTTGAGGCATTAGCTAATTTCTTCTTCTACGTCTGCCAGTAATTGTGGGAAGCTGGGAGAAGGATGATGAAGTCAGATTGTTACAAAGAACGTCGTTCGAGAAGGGATACATCCTCAATTTCATTACGAGCTCATTAAATATAATGTGCTTGTTGATATGGATTCGTGGATTCGCAAACAAATCGTTAGACTCGATGAAATAATAACAGGAATCTTCTCGTTACTGAAGAATTTCGGTTGAATGAGTATATCAAATGAGGAGGGTAATATAATGCACGCGCAGACTCGAATTCTAAGGAAATAGCTCCGATTCAAGATTATGATCTGCTGATAACAAGAGCTGGAATGAATTGAACCATCTCTGATTACCAAACATAGTCTTGCTTCGAGTTAGATTGAAAACACCTCAATCGGTTGAACTAGCATATCTTGTTGGGAGAATACATAAGGCTCTGAAAGGAAGACTATTCGAAACCTTGAAGTTTGCCATGGAGTAGGTATGTATCGAACTTTTATCCTCTCATTAGGAGCAGAGAAGCCCACAATGATTGTGAAATGTTACAATTTGATTTCCATTCGTATAACGATTTGTTTAACGATCAACTAAAACGAATGGGAGAGATTAAAGGTACTGGGATTCTCCTTGGAAGTTATGAGGTCGTGAGCATCTGGAAATGATTCACAAGGCGGATAATTTCCTAACTGTGCCGTTCTATCGATATTGATGAAGAATGCTTGGCATAGTGAAGTTTGACAGGTATCAGGCCTGACGATGTATTGGGTGGCCAGCCTGAGTCTGTTCACCTAGAATCGCTCGTGATGTAATGATATATGATATTTCTGATGAGCACTGACCATAGATATATCTATGAAGCAGGAAGAGATTGGAGAATTTGTGACCTCGCTACGATGTTCCAGAGGGGTCAATGAATACGTGAGTGTACTGGCACTAACATTAACTAGGTGAATAGCTCCATTATGAATAGAATCTGAGGTATGGGAGCTGAACTCTTAACATGTGACCATGCGCTTTGTAGATCATGAAGACTTGCTGAGATGTGAAGTACCTCCCTGCACGGACAGAACGTACAGAAAGCCAAGTTTCAGCGAAGCAGGTGTAGCATTCCCCATGAGATACCGCTGTTGGTAGTGAGTGATACCTAGCATGAATATTGATGACTTGAAACACCAATAGCAGACACCATCATATTGAGGATTGTGTGATCCCCTTCTTTTTTTTTTTCAACTGTAGACAACACGAAAGGTAAACCTATAATGTTCGAGGAACATCGTGTTAGCCAGCGGTGGAATTTTTTGAGGGAAGGAAGGTGTTGGAATTTTTCTTGAAAGTTTGGAGATTGTTAGCATCAGGAAAGACTTTACTTGGCAAAGAATTCCACAAATTTGCCGTTTCCTGATGAAGATACATGATTGAGCTTTTGTTGCTCAGATCTAGATTTATTGTATCGACATGTCTACTTTTTGCACCTCTGGCCTCATTAGATGATGAGTGGGTGAGTGAGTATTTATTTCACAGATCTTGTGAAAGTGAAGGAATCATCAGATTGCAGGCTTGATATGAATTGAACCTGCCCTCATTCTGAAGAAATGTAGATATATAGGCTGATCGAACTCAAGTCGGCACTTATGCTAACTTCTTCATCATTAAAGATACGGGGTCGTTCAAACCAGAAAACTACTATAATTTTTTCTGCTGATGACCGTATTGCTAACAGAAGAACAATTGAATGACGCATTCCTGATTCAATCAAGAAAATATTTTTGTTTCAATGGGACACTGGAAATCCTCATATCACTCAATTGTCAACTTTATCTGGAACATGAATGACTCGTATGAATTTCATGCTGTTCTATACAAATGTGAATAAACTTATTATTATCATTATTATTATTATTATTAATCCACAAATAACGGAGTTATGCGTCACTCATGGTTTTCGACAAGTCTGTCATGAAATTGAAAATCTATTGAAAATAATAATGTCGGTTGCAGGAAGATCAAGATGTCACTTATTCATATACAATTTTTGAATATTTCTATACGAAAAAATATAGAGAAGGATTCCTGTTACCATTCATCGTGAATTGATCCCCAGGACATCTCTCCATTCCTTCGAAGTGAGAAACATACATCGTTTTAATTTTCCTCCTCACTGTTCAGCCATGTTTCAGGAATCCTGCACTCATGAAGCTGTTGAATTTTACAACTTATTCCTTATCAATCACATTCATTCTTCTGAATATAAAATCGAAAAATTTTTGAAAGCAATATAGATTCAGGCTATATGTTATATGTTATAGTTACATGTTCGACAATCATTCATGTGTTTCACAAACTACCTCTGCTTTGACAACTATGTTTCTTCATTCCATTACCTACCTACCAGGAATGACTCTCTCACCCAAGAGTAGCTCTAGCTAGACTTGTATCGAAGATGATTCATCATTATAAATATTATTATTATTATCATCATTATTATTATTATTATCATTATCATTACCATTATCCTTATCATCATTATTATTCTATACTTTTGCAACTTACATCTCACCCAACTCAAGTAGCTTAAAAATACAAAACCTATTGGGAACACTAGAGACTGATGAGTGCCTCTATGAGAGTAATATACTGGTACTGGGTGATTTCAATGAACCAAACTTTGTAAATCGAGCACATGTTGTGCACGTTAACAACATCAACTTGATGAACTCAATACTATAACGAAAACATCCGAGCGTTTATAAGATTTATTTGTTTCCAATATGGAATGTCATATCACGCATGACCAGCTGCCAATGATTTCGGACGATAATCACCAACCCTCTATTCGGATATCACTGGTAGTTCCACAAACGTCCATAATACGATTTAATGTTGACTCAGTAAGTTTCAATTTTAAAGAAGGTAATTTTCCTCTCCATTACTTTCATCTCCTCAATATGAATTGGGATTTCTTGGAAACTCATTCTGATGTCAATGAAGCTGTGTCTGAATTTCACAAAATGATTTACTCTTTACTCGATCTATGCGTACTGTAACTTTCCAATTTTGTCAGAAAGTACCCACATTGGTTTAGTGGATATACTATAAGAATAATTGAAGTAAAGGATATAGTTTTCAAAAAAACTGAAAACATCTAACTCAAATGTACGAGGAGAACAATTTGTGGCACTGAGGAAATCTATTGAAACTGATGAAAAAATATCACATAAGCAATATATAGATGAGTCCGAGAAATTCATCAAATCTGATCCTTCAGAGTTCTGGTCATTTATTCAGAGTAAAAGAAGGACTTCTAGGATTTCTGGATTTATATGGATGACATAGAATGTCAAAACCACTCAAGTATTTGAAATGCATTTGCAGATTATTCTAGCAGAGTATATACAACCCCAATCGATGATAACACCACTGAAGACACTACCCTTGAATACACTACCCTTGAATACACCAACTATATCACTCGAGAAATTGAGTGAAGATGAAGTCCAGGCTGCTCTGGAAAAACTTAAATCGCAACATACCTGTGACTATGATAATATACCTAGCTTTTTTGAAGAAGATTGTGCTTTTGTTTCTGCAAGACCCCTCCAAATAATGTATAACAGATCATTGAACACATGTAAATTTCCCAATGTTTAGGATACTTCAAAAATATGCCCGATATTCAAATCTGGACCTATCAATGAAATAAGAAACTATTGTCTCAGTACTTCATTGTCAAATTTCGCGAAGGCTTTCGAAATCTCGATCTATAATAGAGTATTCCCTACCGTGAAGAATGAAATATTACTTGACAAACACGGCTTCATCAATTCACACAAACTATCGGCAATGCCAATCAGTCTCGAGTCGATACCATATACACAGATTCTTCGAAGGCCTTTGAAGAATTGGACCATAAAATACTAGAATCCAAATTGAATGATCTTAGCTTCGAAACTCACCTACTGAACTTCTTTCAATCATACCTCAGTAATCGGTCACAATATGTTGAATACCGTGGTCATGAATCGCAAATTTTCATTTCTACCAGTGGGGCACCTCTGGGAAGCAACTTATCCCCTCTTTCGTTTTCATCATTCGTAAATGATATAGGTGAAAATATAACAAGCAGCATTCTATGATGATGATCTGAAATTATTCAGAGTCATTGAATCTCATAATGACTGTAAGGTACTCGAAATTGATATAGACCATCTAGCATTCTGGTGTGAGGAAGATAAACTTCCCCTGAATAAACAGGAATGTCATCACACTACCTATACTCAGAAAATCAAACCAATCGAATACACCTACTGAATAAATCATTTTTTTTTTTTTGGTAGGTGTGATGTAACAGAAGATCTTGCTTGGTTTGATTTTCAGCAATTTCAAAGACTTTAAAAATGAAGATAGCCTCATTGTTGTCTTCACCTCATATGTGAGATCACGCTCAGAATATTGCTCGCTGGTTTGGTTTCCTATTTACTTGAATCACATTCATCTGCTCGAATCAATTCATCGGAAAGTCATGAAGTACATTGTATATATTGTATATTGTATATATTATATATTATATATTGTTCATAGGATAAATATATAGAACTGAACAAGATATATAATAACTCATTATCAAACATATCTTCAATATTGTCTCTGGAGGACCGTAGAACTTACCACTCTTGCATATATATCTATAAACTCACAAACAATCTGACTGATTGCCCAGAGTTATTATCTCAAGTGAATACCAACATACCCCATTTGAACAGTAGAAGTTCACTTTGTTTTCATTCACCTACTCCAAGAACAAATATACCATTGAAATCTCCAATTCATTCGATGAGCAAAAAGCTCAATCAGATATACGAAAAAACTGTTATATTGTCGACTCCCATTGGAAATTTCAAAAAGGAAATGAAACATATTTTCCTTACCTTTTGATGTTTACGAAGCAAATATGAAATATGAAGCAAATATGCTATCCATTAATACATGTTATTCTGTTTCCTCCCATGTATTTTTCCATTATCATTATCATTCACAATTGAAATCACTCTCTACAACTACTGAATGATTTATCGTAATAGTTCTTGTTCACAGTTACATGTACACATTGTAAAAAGCTGTCCTGTAAGTGGGTCTTGAACCTGTTTGGGCAATAAATAGTTTCTTCATTATTTTTATCATCATTATAAATGTTAAATTTTTATCGATTTCATCATTATCATTATTGTTATCATGAGTATTACATGTTTCGAGGGATATTATGATGTATCCTCCTCTCATGTGTGATGTTGAAGATGAAGAAATATAGTATTTGTTCACATTTTTTGTTTGTTTGCTCTGTTGTATTATATGAATCATTTTTGGCCCATCGAGTATCAAAGATATCACCTCACCAAAGTATACCATACATGAGTTGATAATGCACGCATCCGTAGTAATGAGACATTGAAGCTTCAAGATTCGTCACTTGATGTTCATTCATTCGTTCATTTGATGCAGGGGCTCTATAGGAGAGAAAGGTATGAAATATACCACCCACCGCAAATCAAAGGTCACATCGAACAGATGTAGAGCAAAAAAAAAGTAAATCATGGTCTGAAATGGCAAAAAAATCGATTGTACATTTTCCGATTCTGAAATCGATCAGAGTTCAATTATAGAAGAGATCTTCAATTTCTGAATCAAATAAATCAAAGGCCTCTAACGGAAGGAACGTTTATAAAATTGCTGCTACTCACGACTGACGGAGTATTTTTGATATCATATTTCATGGATGAGAAGTCCATTGAAAGACCTGAAGACGCCGTTCTTCATTGATTCATAATACTTTCTGACGAATCAGTCTGATACTTCTGATTCTTCCAGTTTCAATGATTCTTCATTGAGTCATATTTGTCAATATCTCATTCTCAAACAATTATATCGGTCATCCTAAGAAACATACCCTCCATTGAGAACGATTTTTCTCACATAATGTCCAAGTTGAGGATAATGAGGACCACATATCTATGCTTCATACGTCAGTTATCTTTTGGCTACCCTGGTATCATGCAGCACCTATCGTGATGATGATTTTATTGGAGAAAACTTCAATCCACTAGAATTACGGGAGTGTTAACAAAACCAGTTCCTTGCAATGAAAACGAAGAATTTTCAGATCGATAGCCTGAGGCAAACAAGCCAAGACACTAATCACCAATTACAATGAGAAAAAACGTCAAGAAATCTAACCACACTTAATCCCATAATCCCATGTCGTACAACTCCATCATTAGGAAACCATTATAATCTTTAATAATCAATCCTCTACTTGACTCTCACAATGAACGCCTGCACTAAGGTGTACCTTCATGGATTCAAAAAACGTTTTCAATATCAATCACGAATGAGACGGAGAAATCTCCCACTCGCCTATGTTAACGTTGTAATCAACGAAAGTTGTACGATGAGTAGAAAGAAGGTATATATCCACGGAGGATGACGTTCAAATTATATATCAATACCCATGCTATGGTTCTCTCCTCCGAACAACAAACCCACTAGAAGGATCACAAAACGAATATTCTGATGCTAACATGAATTCCCAGAATTATCATAATATTAGAACAAATCATCGCCAGTGTTGTCACATCCATATCCATCAAAAAGTGAAGAATAGTTCATAATATTTAAAGTCCTTTATGAATTCATGTAGTTCAATGCACAAATATGATAATAAATTTGGGTCATGACGATTATGAATCAGTTCTGATTAATAGAAGATTGCTACATTATTCTGAGACTTAGCAATTTTACTTTCTTGGAGGCTCGAGGACCAGCATGGGTATCGTGAATACTTTTTGCTCAACGTTGCAACACCGCAATTTGATATTGACAGTCGACGGCGATTATTGATTTGTTTGGTATCTGTCATTATTCACGCTTTGATTTATCGATATTATTCGACTTGTGTTCAGTTTTGTGTACTCAGAATTCATCAGACACTCAGTTCATTTCCTGTTTTGGTGATTTGATATAATGGTGAGACGTTGTGAGGTGTGTTAAAGACAATTTGAACCGGCGATCAAAACACGTCATTTCATAGGTGAGTTACCATTGTCGTATCATTCGAGATTTTGAAGCATTTTCCCAAATGGAATGGATAAAAATGAATTTATCCAACACATGACAGTTATGATTATATGTCATTATTAATGTCATTTTAGAGGAGTAAACTCTCAAATAACACACTAGTGTGTTATAATCCATAACTAACTAGTGAGTTATGGATTATAACTCACGTTCATATTTAAAGTAGAATTCTATTTATTTATTACCATTACAAGCAGAATTCACATTGATATTGAAATTAAAGGAAAAAGCTAACGGTTTATTCAAATTTGAAGTTATTGTGAAATTGGTTGGTTCATTGGAACCAGACGCTCCCATATCGGTACAGCTGCTGATAGTGCTAGAAGACGCCGACACATTGGAACCTTTTATTTTTTCTGCAATTTGTATTTTGTTATGCACCGATCCTTCTAGGTATCCTTCTGCTACCGTCGAGGACTTCCATCCTCCGTGACGCTTCAAAGTAGTCATGTTAGCCCCTGCATTGGCCAAAAGAGTCGCCGAAGACCTTCTCCGGCAGTGACCGGTGTAGAGCGCTGGTTCCTCCAATTTCAAAAACATTGCAATTCTTGAAGGTATCTTCGACAACGTATTTATTCCAACACACTGGCTGGTACACCTCCCATTCTTGTAAAAAACAAAAAAGCGGCTAGAACTAGTATTCTTTGGTCTCAAAGACATGTATTTTTCACACAAATTGATCGGGTTGACTGGAAATCCTTCTTCAAGTATGGTGGAACTTCTCGATTTCTTGGTTTTAGTGTCTGGCAGAACTATGTGAAAATATTTTCCTTTGTCTTGAATATTTTCTATTTTCAAATTGACTAATTCATCGCATCTACAAGCACCGCTAATCCCCATTATCAAAGCCACTTTCATCAACAAGTACTCGTCATCGGGAGCTTCGTTCAAAAACTTCTTTATTTCAGGTCGTTCTAATGTCTTGGACTTCTTTGGTTTGTAACCCTGTGATTTGCTTTCCAAAAAGCTCGTTAGTTTGCCATATTTCGAAATGTCGATTTTTTTTATAAAGGTGAATAGTCGAGCGAAGCATCGAGTATTTGGTCCACAGCGACGATGGGGCTAATTTTTTTTGCAAATGTAAAAAATAAGCCAATAGAACATTTTCGTCGATACCTTTTATTTTCCGTGAATTCATCCAAGACTCAAACATTTTGAACTTCTTGTCGTAAGCATCTCGGGACTTTTCTGGCAAAATCTGCATCGCTGCTTCTTCCGCTTCCGTGAGGATATCCTCAGGAACGTAATTTTCATCGATTCTCTCCATTTTCTATACGTTTTTTTCTTCAAAAAAGGTTTATTTTACTGCAGGGAAAACTGACAAGTGTCAAAATTCATTTAAACATTTGCAACATTGTGTTATGCCCGTGGCAACTAAACAAACAACCTACCTTGACCAAAATGTAAAAAAGTCACTGTCAGGTCATTCTGACATATACAGGGTATTGAGACGCAAGTAGCTTTGATTTGATCACAAAACTCATCAATTATTATCTCATAAAAAAATGATTCCTTCCACTTGTTGGATAAAACATTGTATGCCACTCGTGTGTTATGTTTCCGAAGTCACTTGAGAATTTATTTTTCTCACGTGACTTATTTTCAACATAACACACTAGTACCATGAATAACTATTGAATTGGAGTGATTAGATTATATTGATTATACCCATAGGTCAGCTGCGACAGTGTCTTGTGGTAAAATATGTAGCACTGATGAATGCTTCCTTATTTGTAGTCGAAATATGCGAAGCTGCTGAAAAATCACTGAGAATAATGATGAACTCAATAAATATTTTTGATAGAAAATATAAGGATATTTCTATACTTCTTCTACACACAACAATGAGAAATTTACCGTTGACTGTTTTTGGAACTAGTCAAACTAATTTGGAGAAATATTTCACTGTAAGACTTCATCATGAGGCAAATAAATTGAAAGATTCAACGGAAGTTAGAGTGAGAAGTATGTTAACAAAAACAATCCTATTCAAAAATCAATCAATTATTTGTGTGATTATCCATGGTTGTTTTTCATTTCAGTCCTGTTTTAAATAAGAAACACTGCTATTCGCTACATCTTCACATGATTCATGATTTCATTGTTGATATAACATCTCGTCATAATACTTGTCAACACATATTCATTATCGATTTTCATCTATCTACATGGAATTAAATAATCAATTTTTTGTGTCAAAATGTATGAATTCTGCTCAAGATGAAACCTCCTTCATTTTGACGATATCGTGAAATGATATAAACAAGTTTCATCTTCAGATTTGAAAATTACTTTCAAATATGCAATCATATCTATTCGCCTTGAAAACGAGTTTTTCACCTTTTTTGAGAATTATTTCCACTAGTAGGTACTAAACTTTGAAATCGTAAATATACTTACATGAACTGTCACTGATCGCCAAAGATATAAATGTCCATTATTGAAATTGAACGTTATTTATGATGAAGTATAAGTAGACAACTATATACTGAATAGTAAGTATATTGTTTCATATGGCGTTGAGAATTGAACTCTCCTTGTGACGTGGTCATAATAAGTTTACTGATTACAAGCAAGTTACAAAAATCACCATAGGATTGTATATATTCGAATTTCTCGTAACAATGTGAAGGAAGTATAAAGATGTTCATTTTCCCACCAAGAAATGCTAAAAAGTACCACTGAAATTGTTACGGATTTCCAATTTGGTTTCATCATGAATTAATAATAAATTCGACCCCCTCTGACAACACGGCACTGGTGCTGGGAGAATCAGGTTCTGCTATACTTGTTTAGATAGATACTATAGATGTTGCTTTCAAACAAACTGTATTGCCAGGGGTGTGGATTACTTATCTAGTCTGTTCAATGATCGAAGGTTCTCCCACTCTGAGTTGAGAATCACGTCATTGATGAATGATTCGTGCTGATATTACACTACGAAAAATACTGGTAATATCCAAAATCAGCCTTCTGCGCTACCTGTTCAATTCGGCAATACTGCTCAACGATGCCAGATTCATTCCAGACAATTTTCGTATAATCATCTGATCGATGCGAATTGTCTATCATGCGAATGATAATCGAAATTTCGTTATTTTGAGTCAGTCCTCCTGCTCAATTTCTACAGGTAGGCATCTAGATAGGTCCCTAAAAATTTAACTCCTTCGGACTATTGAATATCATCAATTGAAAATACATCACCTGGGGTATTGTTTCTTACGTGGAATTTCACAGATATTGAATTAGAAGTATTCAAAATGAGCTTATTTCCTTGACACCATGCACTGAACTGCTCTATAGCGTTGTGAGATTTGCTAAGGAGTTGTTCAATATTTTTGCCAGATAATGTTATAGTAGTGTCATCAGCAAACATTGTGACATATCCATCCATAATGTGTTGTGGTGAGTCGTTTACATATAAGAGGAATAGTAATGGTCCTAGAACAGAGCCCTGGGGCACACCTAATTTGACATTTCTGGGCCCAGAGAACACGCCATTACAGGATATGACCATATCTCTGTTTGTCATGTAGGACTCAATCCACTTCATCACATTACAGATATGTGGTCATATTTTCGTACTCCATAATAAAAGCGCAAACAAGAATTTTGTATGCCTTGTAGGCGAAGAAAATCTTCCGATGATAATGCGGGACCGTAAATACTGTCACAATGAGACAGTTTTGAGAAAATCAGAGACTCTCATAGTTTGAGTTTGGGGTTTGTAGAAAGGATATCTCGATTCGGATATAATTGTCTCAATACGTTGTACGATGATTGACACAAATAACTGATATGTTTCCTAAATCTTAGATCTGAGTCCAACCAGAGTCCCAGGTTTTTGCAAACATTCACGATACGGTGATACGCAAAATATCAACTGCAGACTCTTTCACTTCATTAGGGCCAAATTGCATCACCATAGATTTCCTCGAATCAAGCTTCAGGTTATGAACACATAATGATTGTGATTTCTGCAATGAATCAAGTCATTATTAATGAGGTTTGTGATTTCTGCAGATCAGGGGGTGCGAATATGAGATAGATCTGTGCATCATCTGCATAGTGGTGTATTGTGAAATTACTAGTGAATTATTGGAAAGCACAAATATACAATTGAAAAAGTAGCGGCCCTACAAAAGATCCTTGAGGTACCCTAGAGGTTACATGTGTTACTCCTGTTATTTCTCCGTCTTAAATCACTTTTTTTGTACGATTCGCAGAGTAATTCGAGTTCAGAGAGAGTGCCGTTAGGGCGAATCCAAAAGAACTGAGTTTTTTGCAGAGTATATCATGATTGATTGTATCGCAGGCCTTACTGGAATCTAAGAGAATCAGAAAAGTGATTTTCTCAACATCCACTGCTCGAAAAATGTCGTCAGTTATCGAAAGGACAGCAGTCTGTTGATCTTTCAGTACCATTTCTGAGGCTTTTGATATCGCAGGTAGGATACTTATCGGTCACAGATCAGAGAATTCAGAAGATTTATTACATTTTGCTAGAGGTATCACTAGGGCACGTTTCCAAACGGAAGGAAAAACACCTGAGGAAATAATTGAATCGGAGATGGAAGTTATGTGATTCAGCAAGTGTTGTTCAACAAGTAGAATCATTTGCATCGCTATTAATACGTAGCAGGTACTTCCTCACCATTTCGACAGAAACAGGAATAAATCGAAATCGATTATCTGCAGGCACATAGCTGTAACGGTCAAGGAGGGATAGTTGAGAGTTGCTTTCATCAGGATATGTATATCTACTGAAGTGATAGTTGATGCAGTTAACTCTCTTCAGTTCATTAGCAACGTCTTGACCCTTTTTTCGCGAGATTTCGAGTGTTCTGAGAGTATTCCAGGTTGATTTTGATTTTTTTTTGCAAGAATATGGTC
The DNA here is from genome assembly GCA_963576655.1 of Gastrophysa polygoni. Lineage (NCBI taxonomy): Eukaryota > Metazoa > Arthropoda > Insecta > Coleoptera > Chrysomelidae > Gastrophysa > Gastrophysa polygoni. The sequence goes on from OY755082.1 coordinate 18,187,487, forward strand.
AAGATATCCCTGCGAATTGCTCCCGTTGTGTAATTTCTCAGGTCCCAGTAGCTTTCCCAGTCTGTAATAGATTGTCTTTTTCTGAATTTTAGTCTCGCTCGATCTCTCAGTTCAATCATTCGTTTTATTATATTATAAGTGAGCCATGGTGTAGGAGATTCACTAACTCTCTTCGTCAAAAGAGGAGCATGTACATCAAATATATCAAGCACATTCTCATCCAGAAAATCAAGCATCTCGTCGATATTTTTCAGTGGATGAATATAATCCCATTCTATATCAATCAGAGTTCAAATTCAGGCTCAAAATGTGACAAGTCGCGGTAAGTAATCATCTTTACTTTATTTTCCTGTTTGAGTATTTTGATCTGACAAGATACTGCCATATGATCGGATATTCCATTGATATCATTCTTCTCAACAGAAGTCACTTGTTCAGTGTCAGGAACGAAGATGAAGTCGATTGAAGTTTGACAACTGTCAGTCATTCGAGTAGGTTTGTCGATTAGTTGTTTGAATTTGAACCAACCAATCCATGTTCAGGTCCATGCCAACCCATAATAGATCACTCAATGGGAATAGATTCATTATACTGTCTTCCAATTCATCCAAACATTGTTCAATATTTGCTGATGGAGGACGGAATGGAGCTCCAAAGATAAGTGTTCTAGAGTTGGAGACAGTAGATATCCAAAGTTCTCAAGATTTGAACTGATTCGTGAGATTACAACATCAAATTGTCTTCATCTTTGATATAAAGAAGCTACTACGCCTCCTCGGTTGGCCTGTCAGCTCTTATTAAATGATCAGATTCAATTGAGATCAGAATCGATCTCGCTGTTTCACTTCACTCGATCCACGCAATATCCTAGGTCTTTTACCTGTGCCGATGCTATCTTCGAAGGTTAGGTCTCTCAAAAAATTTGGATGAGAGGAGATATCCTCAATTGGATATTTCTTGTTGTTGATGACAAGACAGAGTCTTCTGATGAAGGCTATGATTCCGTTTTGTTTGGCAGTATTGAGATATACTTCCAGTTCTTTGTGAACAGCCTGATCATCAGCACTCGAATCGTTCGCAACGAATATGTTCTTATCATTGAGTTCGAATAATCTCAACTTTTGTAATATATGATAGTAGTTCGATTTTCAGTACTTTTTCTTTCATCATAGTGGAGAAGAAGTATAAATTCTTCATTTTTTCAAATCTTGAGGTCCACTCCTTGGGATCCACTGAGAGATTTGAGTGACTCGTTTGAATTTTCGCATTCGAGGTCGAAAACGACAATATTGTTCCTGCGTGAAATTCTTTCGAGATCAACTATTTTCTTCCTCTTATTTTTTCATCAACTCCGAGGGACGATATTCTGTTGTGGGAATCACGAATTTTTTGTTTGATATTATTCTCAGGAGTGCAATAAGCCAATTTGTGGAGAACACACAATTTGAATGTGTCTCAATTGTTTTTATATGCGAAAAGGAAATGATATTTGATTTTCATTCATGTTGGTCCTCAACATCATGTTGTCATCAGATTATTTTTATTTTTTGTGGCTCCCCTCATCCTTTCATTTGAATATCAAGATGTTTCCATCTCTTTTTTTCTAGGTATGAATTCGTACATATTTTACGTGTCAGTCGACAGTAGGAAGGGTATGGATGACTTGTCCAATACCTCGAATATAGCAAGATAAAGCTCGTACATCAAATCTGATATTGATCAGATCGATTGATTCTTTTTTTTTCATGAAAATTCTATATGACTGATAGTCTATAGAAAATAGTTACGAAGGCTGATTTCATGATAGTTCGCGAAACCACGTTGCTTTGACAACATGCCAACGACAAAGACGTAAATCTGGCGCCCTGAAATACATGCTCCAGCGATTAGTTAGGAGATTATTTGTTTTTGAAGTCTTCAATGTTCCAGTGTTATTGATATTTTCCTACAGTGCATAAGGCAAACTGATATGAAGTGATTCAGTTCGATGTTCAATTAGTGGAATTGATATTGAAATAGTGATTCTATCGATTATTGCCGATAGAACCTGACATCACTGTGATGTTATGATCCAGTGTATCCAGTTATTTGATATGGGAACTAACGCCTTTCAATAAATTTGATTTTGGGTAGAAGATCTTCATGATGAATCCAATTCAACAGAATATACTCGGTTCCGAGAGGAGTTCATCTCAGAATGAAACTGTTTGACAGATCGAGTTTCAATGTTTTCCGTTATATATTATAGAAAGCCACTGCTGATACTTCAGTGCTCTTGTTTGCATCGTTCTAGAACCCTTCGTTTGAAGTATCCTGGTGGAACGGTATTTCATACTATTCATGGGCAAAGTTCATAAACGTCGTAAACGTTTCAGCTCCAATTATTTATGGGCCACAGGCACAAACAACTCCAGCACCTGTGATTTTTTTCTATTTCGACGCATTGTTCTGTAATTATGATCGATCTTACGCCTACATCGAGTGCAATAAATTGTGTCGATTACTTGAGCATGTGGCACCACATACTGTTTCAGAAACAAATGACCGAATATATTACTTAACCATCAAGCAGTCATTCGTTTCGGTACCACCGCGAGCTATTTGGGTGGGGACAAGGCAGAAGAATGGAGGCGGGGCATTTTTCATTCCTCTGCTATTCAGACGTATAAGCAAAGAATTCATCCGTTGGAACGCATTATGTATTCAGATTCACCATGTTGAGAATTTTGATGTAATTATGCTGAGATAATGTTGAGGAAGCGTTAAATGAAGCAGCCAACCGAATTCAGAAGTTGTAGGCGCTGAGTGGGGTGCATACATTATCGTAACTTTCGAGCTGAAGTGCGTTAGCACAGTCAAATAGCCTCCTTAATCTCCAAATATCTCTCGAATGTTATATTTTTCGACAATTAACTTTCAAATCTTATGATTTATTCAGAAACATATGCTGATGGTCATCGGAGAAGTTTAGATGTTATCATTTGTCAACTGAATTGATTTGAAGAGAAGAATCTTTATGACCTGGCACTATCGTAGAATCAATTGGAATTCTCGTGATTGATATCGAATATCTTGGACACACCGGTTATCCTCCTGTGAACTTGTAGTGATACTTCGAAGCAATTTGACAGTGTAATAATCATCCCAATTTGAAATAGGAGCAACCTGATTTATATACATTTGTATGCAGGCACACGCTTCTGATTGTTGCTCATATCCATGTTGTGGAAATACTGCTTTCCCAACTCCCTATCACCAGCTACTAGAAAAAGTTGTAGACTTCCTTCTGATTGGTTATGTCGAAATTCAATACCTCACTAAGGCTTTTTAACACCGACACTAAATAGCGTCACCACTGCTGATCTCAATAATCATCTTGTCATTATCACTGAAAGACGATCGTATCCTCATCTATACTCCAGCGGTGCGTCCTCAGTAAGGTTTTTCGACTGGACTATATGTTTTGGAAAAAAACAAATGAAGATTGCTCATATCGAAGGAGATGAAAGTTTTATATCATTAAATAGCGAATCAAATTATCGGTGGTATCATCACGGAGAAAGAGAAGGGAAAATCAGTTGATTTCAAACAATCTTCGAATCGCAAGCACACTAAAAAATATTCTCCCACTTAACCCTAAGCAAAGCCTGTGTATACAAATATTCATGAATAGTTAGTACATATAGTGATTAGTAGTAGTGATCAGTACATAGCATTTGAATGTATATAACAACAGTATTCATTCCAGGTTTAAATTTTGCAGGTATGAAAGATGTTTTTTGTGAAAAATTTCGAAGTTATGAGCTGTTTGAGTTTTTTTAATATTCAGTACCAGATTGCATAGCGAGTGGATTGCATAGCTGAGAGATCGTCTAAAATATTCAGTTCTGAACGGCGGTATGGTCAATAACCCCTTATTTCTGATGTTCAAGTTATGCACATCTGTACGATAGGTAATTTTTCTATGGAGATAAGGTGGTAATTTTTTCGTGATGATTTTATGGAAGAGGCAAACAGCATGAAATGTTCTTCTATTATGCATATTCAGCCAGCCAGTTTCGTGAAGTTTGTGTGAAATCTTTTGCTGTCTTCGATTGCCATAAATTAAACGGAGACACGAATTTTGAACCTTTTGAATTTTTTTCTCGAAGTGAGTTGATAAATTTGGCTCATAGAGAGGATCGGCGTAATTGAATATTGAGAGAACTAGTGATTCACATAATAACTTTTTGGTTCGAGTAGGTAGTGAATGGCGATTACCGTGAATTATTTTGAGATCACTATAAGCTCGTTGTAGTAGTTTATTGATATGTCTTTCGAATCTCAAATCGAGGTCCATAACTACTCCAAGATTTTCAGCTTCCCTCACCAGCTCGAGTTGTTTATCATTCACAAAGATACTCATTGGATTAACTACTTTTCCACAGTTTTTCCTACTACCGAATGAAATGAATTTAGATTTATTGGGATTGATGAGTAGGCAAATGTTCGGTAGCTGCCCTCACAAAGGAATTGAGATCATTATGGATCAATGTGCAAGCTTCACCTACCTCATTTAGGCAAAAACTGTTGTTGAAGCTGAGTATCGTCTGCGTATAAATGAATTTTGCATGTTTGAATATTAGTTAACAGATGAGACGAGTATATTGAAAACAAAAGTGGCCCAAGGATAGATCCTTGAGGTACACCTGATTTAAGTGATGAGTAATCGAAGCTCACTCCATAGATACTATTTCATTGGGTTCAATTCAATTCAAATCAAAATGCTCTATTGCCATAAGTACGTTTACACTTGTTGACGAAGCTAATTATATAATATACAATATACAGACAAATATATATATATATATATATATATATATAAAAACACATATGATAACACATGTTATACCAACAAACAATACTAAAAATATCATATGAAAGCTTGTATAAAGCCATAGTTGAGAATGTAAAACTAGTAGTGGAATACTAGTGGATACGCTAATTCGACTGCTGTTGAATGAGGAAATAGAATTTCTGAAAATGTGCCAAAACGAAATGATCGACGTCAGGATCAAAAAAAAATTTACAATTTCTTTCAAAAAAAAGGTAATATTAAAAATCTTACTCATATGAACACCATATATCTACTACTCTCCAGCTACTTTCTAATTACTCTCCACGATAAGCAAGTCAGCCCTGAAAAACGAGTTAGTATACGTCAGTCACTTTTTTCAAATGGAAAACCCTTTTTTATATTTTCATATCATTCAGCTTCAAAGAGGAGAGTTAATTTGAGACAGATTGTCTATAGCAGAGAATTCTTATTTATTTGCAAATTGAACTAGTGATTCGCAAAATGAGTCTCCTACGGTGAAGGACATACCGTATAGAACTGGTAGGAAAACTGTAGCAAATGAACGTTCAGTTCCTACTAGGAATATGATGCGAATACAAATCGATGAATCCTCTTATCAAGTTTGAAAACGAAAATATTCCAACTGAGATTGGAGAGAATATAGATATTCTTGAAACACACCCATGATTAACATGAATAATAGTTTGTGAATTTTTATGTCAGATCGACTCGATGAGGGCCATACCCAATCCTATGATACTGATCACTCAATCCGTGATGCAGTATATTCAATAATGATTATATCGACACATCGAATTACCAAATGAGTGGTGGACGATCAACGAAGATATCTGTTCAATTTTGATGAACATATTTAGGTTATTGATCGTTTCATGACATCTAGAAACAACATGGTATGCTAATCACTGAATTGCAGAAATGCATGTGGATCAATAGTGACTCCTGTTGAATATTTCAATACCATCTCCATCTCTGAATAAGTCCTATGAATATGCTTGAAGCTCATTTCGTGTAGAATGCACTCTCATCTGATTTATTATCAGGTTCAGATTCATTTCATCATCATTCATCAGTATTGGTATTGTATTATCAGATATTTTCTCCTTCCAGCTCTTGACTCTTCCTTCTTTGTTACTATACTTCCATGATCGTCAGTGCTATTGAATATATTCTACAATATTCTTATCACAGCTTTTTTCTACAAGGACGTATTCCAGAAAACAATATATGTATAGATCTATACAATGTATCGATTGCAATAAAATCGTTCATTTTTATTGATGATGTAATATTATTATCAGCTGAGCCCGAAATAATTTCTCAAAAGTCCAGAGTTGTGAGGAAACGATAATGGTTAGTTATGGTACGTATAATATTGAAATCAAATTCAACTGAAACACAACGAACATATTTCAGACTGATGTCTATACACTAAACATTCAATTACATGGTTTCTCACTGGGCTTGGAAATGATATACGGCAAAACTGGCTCAATTTAATGGTTATCATGCTAGATAGTTTGGATATAGTTTGTGTTGTACGCTCTAATGGCATGTTCGGAATCATTCCAACTGTGCACTCTGGGCATTTACTATTTCAAACGTTTCTGCATTGAATTTATATTCAGTTATCCCTTCAGAGCTCATTGCTATATGGCTTCCGTATTGTGTATAAAACTTTCATTATATCTTTCATCGCAGGTTGTTACTGCCAACACTGTTTCAACTTGAAACAATATCACCTTTAAGTGCTTTCCACTTGAGAACTGAGCATATAAATGCTCATGTAGATCAGATCATTTTAAGTTGTTATGATATCATCTATCGATTCGGAAAAAAATAATCTGCGATAATCGACTGCGTTTCCTCAGTGGATATATTCTCGATATACAATGTCATCGTCCATGGATATTCTATAAAGTCCACGCACTCCTTTGAAGCCCTCTAACACCGAACATATATCTCATATGTTCGGTGCCTCTAAACGCCTACGTTTTTTGCTACCACCAGTAATTGATCACGCGATAACGTGCTGGCTGTTATTTTACAGGGAGTGTAGATTGAATGTTAAACTGTACATGAAATTTGGAAATGGTATCACTAGGGCTGCCAATCGGGTATTCAGTATTATTCAGTTGTTTTCGGAACTTTGCGACAGGTAATTTTATTGAGGCATTAGATAACAACAAGAAACATGACATTATGGTTATTATTATGTTGTCTGTTCATGGCGATACCTTACTGGACCATTATAATCTATTCCACCCGATAGGAACACTGATAACGATTATGTTCATATCTGAAATTCTGAAGCATGAAGATTAATCGGAAGCGATAGAATGTGGTTCCATTTATTTTCTTCCTTATTTTTTTTGTACCTAGAGAACGTTACAACATCCTTCACAGGTACATTCTAAATCCTTTCAATTAACATACAGAGCATGAAGAGATATACTCGTACAAACGAAATACACATGATACTACAGTATTGAACAATACCTACTGGGTGGCCCGATGGAAACGAAACAAGGCAGTTTGACATGGTTATCGCCATCAGAAAAAAAAACGCTGGAACCGGTCGACTTTATTTTCGAGGGAGAAACATTTCGCGCATGTTTCAACACGTTTATGAAGATAATCGGCTAGTGATGGAATCTATGCTATCTTTCTTATTTAGATTCAGCAATCTTCGATTTATCTCCAGGTATACTTTCCTATAACTAGTTTGAAAGTTTTCTGAACATATACACCTCATTTCAGACAAAATTCCTTCTCCTGGCTTCAGATTTGCCCAATTCTTGTAAGTAGTTTTTTTAGACCTCTTGATCGATCTATTGAAGTATTCCTATGATACAATCAATTCAGTGTATTATTGATAATATGCATGCTTTCATATTCTTTTTTTTCAATTCGGATATATATAAACCACAAACAAGCGGTTATTTTACTGCTTCCATGGTAGTCAAATGTGTATTTGCTGATTAGTTGAATGGTATTTGTTTGTATATCACTTCTTCATTTTAGAGCAGATAAACATCATCATTATTATCATTATGAGAAGTTCACGGTAAATTCATTGAAAATAAAAGGTGTGTGCCTTTTTGCTGCGGTATATCAGGAAAATATTACGGATACGATATGTTTGACCTAGTTTCAACCCAAAATTTAGTTTCATCAATTTGTGTAGCTTAGCGATAGGTGGAATTTTTTGAAATATCACCTGACTTCCAAAGCGAAACTCTCAAATAAGATGAATTGGTTGAATAATGAAAAACCCTTCTATTCCGATCATTCCGAACTTCCAAACGGCGTGTTTCCTATAATTCTCACGTCAATTTCTTCAATGGCCGCTGAGGGAGTCGACTTTCGACCCGCAATATACGTGGGTCGTTTTCTTTCGTAATTCGATAACATAAATTCCGATCTACCGTAAAAAATAATATCCTCCTTGCAAGGTGCGGGTGCCTAATGAAAATAGGTTTCATTTATCGCTGATATCCGTATGCGTGAGGCAGAACCGGAAGTTCTGCCTCAACCCTTTATGATGCTGAAATTTGTACCGAGTGGCACACGAAATGCATCAACTTGAAATGCTGAAGTTTGTTGAACCTTCGAACATTATACTGATACTGATAGATAATAACTGATCATGATCACATACATGTTACAGATCATTCAATATTTTCAGAATAATTTCCATTCCATATCAGAATTGATTCCATTATTCTCGACAATTTCCATGTGATCAGCTGATGAGCATTGGAATTGTATTCCGTAATCATCATCTAGGGATGCCCAGAAACGATAGCCCAGTAATTCCATTGAATGCTGTGAGAGGAGTAACTGAAAGTTGATCTTTGTAGTCACCATGTCCCCATATGATAGTGGGAATGTTATTGAAGGTTATTTCTCAATTGATTTCCTTCTAATTGTTGGGAGGTGCTGCTGCAATGATAGGTGTCGGTAGAGCTACTGTAACGAGAGTGTCCACAGAATCCGCACATGGAGATGATCTTGTGGGTCCTAACTAAACCCAAAAATTGAGAAAGATATCAGATATCCATGAAGGACAACCATCAGAGATCACAAAAAGTATCTATGAGATGTATAAGAATAGTTAGTATTTTCATTGCAAACCACTGGTTGTGAGAGAAATCATCTGATTCTTTCCAAGAGGAACACTTTACTTCATCTACATTGAGAGATAATTATTGAAAGATAGATTTGCTGAACTTTTGATGGTGACAAAACAACTGTATGTAAAGTGTTTAAGATCATTGGATTCAGATCCATCAAAGATGATCGACGGCGAGGACTGATGAATGTGCCTCATATCCCGTTTGACTACATTTCTTCAGAAATACTTTCCAGTGGAAGATGAAGGTTTGAGACAATTTAATGGTCTTTCAAAACAAAACATTGGACGTTGATTGCAAAATTGCACTGTCAAAAATGTGAAAGAATGCGGTGCAAGATTCATCGTTTTGCATGCTTGCTTTGATGGAGGATTCATCACTGGTGCATCACTCATTGATTCTAGCAACCAATAATAACATCAATCTCTCCCATGAAATGATGAAAACACAGTTGAAATGTTGTACTTTCGATCACACGCATTTCTCTAATCAAATATTTGGAAAGAGATTCCGAGTCTGGTAACACCTGATATATGACGAAGTTGTCATACTCAACAAATTTTTCGAAATTCATGAGAGAGAAAATATTAGGAAATATTTTGGATATGCAAGATATTACATGGGATTTTTTTTATCTGTTGACATGAGAGGGAAACCTATAATGTTCGAGGAACATGGAAATGATTTGAATGGGACATGGGAATATTTTTTTTTTCCGATAGTCAGTTGATATTTCCTGGAATATAGAAAATATAATGGATCAATCTGAAATTCCATTGACCTTCCTGGCTGGAATCACTATGACGCTCTCTGGAATTCATTCGACGCTTCCTGGAATTGATTCGACGTTGTCTGAAATTTAACTGAAGAAGGTGTTGTGATGAGAAAATTTGGAAAAATGATAAAAATGATATTTATTCTTTCTTCAAGATCATTTACAGAATATGTATACATGGTATCTATAGTTATATGTACAGTTATGAGTTATTATGAGTTCGGGTTGGGATGAAGATGGAACCAAGTAAATATCAACGATTTGATTCGAATGGGACACCCTATATATTTCTACAGATTTTGAAACATCATGTGATTTTGGATTCCTACACACTGGGTTGAGTGTGGAAATATTTGTAAAAACGTGGAACATAGCACTTAAATCAACCTCCTCTGAGTTTTTCACATTAGAGCAAAAAATATTCAGATTAACTAATTGATTTTGTTTGTATGCATCGTACTGAATAAACGAGTACTGTTTAGTACGTCTTTTGTCCTTCAAGTATCGAATTCTAATTGATGGAAATAAATTTTACAATTTGAAATGGTTCAATTAAATGAAAAAGAGCGATGATGATCGGTTATGGTGATCGTGTTAGAGAAGTTATGAAGAAGTTTGTCATATTTTTAATAATTTGCATCCGGAGAGAAATCCTATATGACGGTCAATAGTACCTGAAACATCACAAATTTTTATTACAACTAGGATGGTAAAAAATCTGATGAAACCTGGAAGACCGCGGACTGTAAGGAACGGAACTGTTGAACAAAATATTGAATGAATCACCTCAAACTTCCACAACAAATTTGGCACTAAACCATGGTATCAGTCGACGTTCTGTAGGAAAGATAATAAAAAAGTGAAAAGTATCATCCGCATAAGGTACAGTTGGTTCAAGAATTGTCAGACGATGATTTTGACCGACGGCTGGAATTTTGCTAACGGATAATGGACATCTGTAATGTCGACGATTTTGCTTCTCACATAGTTTTTTCCGATGAGATAACTCTATGTTCAAATGGAACAGTTAATTGTCATAACTCGAGGTATAGGTCAAATGAGAATCCTCCCAGCATCCACAGAAATTGAATGTTCGGATGGGTATTGTCGAAAATAGGCTTATAGGCCCATTTTTTATCGACGGAAACTTAAATGGTGACGATTATTTGGATCTACTAAATGACAAATTCATTCCTGCACTTCAACAGAATTGGCAATTACCACAAAATGTTTGGTTTCAACAAGATGGATTTTTCAGATCGATGGATTGAACGTGAAGGATTCATTCAGTGGCCTGCTCGTTCTCCGGATCTTAGCCCGTTAGATTTTTTCTTAGGGGCTATCCAAAATCACGTGTTCACCTTAGACGACCAACAAAATCACAGGAATTGAGACGAAGAATCATTGATGAATGTGAACTTAAACGTGGAGAAGTCTTGGAAAGAGTGACTCAAGAATTTGTCAATAGGATGGCATATTGTCAGCGAGTGAACAGCGAGCATTTTGAACATTTGAAATGATTTTGTTTCTTATCATCCTGAAATAATGATATGTACATTCATTGTACAACTCACAGTGAGTTGAAGTCAGTATGAATGAAGTCAAAATAACAAGCTCTTTCAAAATCTGTGAAAATATATAAGGTGTCCCATTCAAATTGAAGAAGTTGATGGCATTTCCGGTTGAACCAGGAGTATATTATTGGCAAAAAAATGTATATCAGATGCATATCGTTCCATTCCACCTACCTGCAGATTCTCATGAATATCCTTCTTTTCGTTTGAGGAATATTCACTACCATACTTCATTTCAACCCTGTACAAAAATGTATGAACTAAAAATTCCCACAACATTCACGAAATACAAAATAAAATGAAAAACATGGTGATTTTCAACAAACAGCTCGATAACATTCATCAACATCATAAAATTACGCATCCACTAAAGAAGTTTTCAGTTCAGTTTCAGAATATTGATATTATCCATTGATTTCATGTATTCTGGTAGGTGGTTATAAGACTTGACACTAATGCAATCTGGTGATTCTTCAAAGAGTGCTGTTTGATGCTTCGGTATTGTTAGAAAGCTTCGCTTCCTGGTTGTGTTTCGATGGTGATCCGAGTTGGAAGTTGATTTCTTGTTTGACATACAAGAGAGTTTTAGACATATACAGTGTGGAACAACTAAATGGAATGAATTCGACAACAAGTAAATGAGGATGTGTTGGGAAAAACGCTTGGATACGTCGATTTGTATTTCTGAATACGCGTTTCTTAAAAATATTATTAATTATTAAAAATATTTTTGAATTATATAGAATAGAATGTAATGTGACGGTAGCCAATACCAACTTTCTCATTTCAAATGGAACCCCCTTTATCTCATTTCACTTTCAAATTCTCACTCGAGAGCTGATTTCATCGATACATCGATGGGGTCTAGCGGAATTGATTACAGATATATAGGGTGTCAAAAATCGATGATTTTTTTTGTTGCGAAACTATGCATCATTGGTCGGAACGACTCACATGTCTCTATCTTGATTTTCGATATACTATCTTCTGACATTTCTTTGGGACAGATTCTGCACCACCCTATATTTGTTTCAATCCAATGACAGTAGGTAGTAAATCAAAAGTTAAGACAGGGAAATGTTAGTCGTATACACTGTATATATAGGCAAGTGTTGAAATATAATGGTATTTGAAATGTATTCTACAGGTTGGCATCTTTTCTATATTGAATATCATTCTTATTATCGTCTTCTGTAGAATGAAGTTTAGGTTGAATTGACAAGTCATGATAAATTCAACGATATCAAGTTTGTTGGTTCAGGAACTAAGCTGCTTGAATGTGAAAGAGACCCAGGTCTGTCAACCAAACATCTGGGTCACAGTTTCGAAGCATATTATTATGTTGTTGAGAAAAAATGAATGTTATTCCTCTGTCGTTTTTCGAAGGTCATGAAACTGGGTATATACTCATTCTCTGGAATGGATTTTTTTTTTCATCTGTGGACAACACGAAAGGGAAACCTATGATGTTCGAGGAACATCGTGTTAGCCAGCGGTGGGATCTTGGGAGAGTAGGTAGGTGTTGGAGTTTTTCTTGAAAGTTTGGAGGTTGTAAGCATCAGGAAAGACTTCACTAGGCAAAGAATTCCATAACTTTGCCGTTCTATTGATGAATGATGCTTGGTATAGCGATGTTCGACAGGTCTCGAGTCTGACAGTGTAGGGGTGACCAGCTTGAGCTCGCCTGATATGATATTTCCGGTGAGCACCGACCGTGAAAGTACCTATTAAAAAGGCAAAGATCGCCGACCTTTCTACGATGATCTAGAGAGGTCAATGATTTGGTGAGTGTTGTGTCATCGACTAGGCGAATAGCTCTCTTCTGAATTGAATCTAAGAGCTTGAACGTATGTTTGGGGGCTGAGCTCCAAACATGTGAACAGTACTCCAGGACAGGTCGAATTTGTGCTTTGTAGATCATAAGCAGTTGCTGGGATGTGAAGTATCTCTTCGCACGGAAAAGAAAACCGAGTTTTTGTGAAGCAGTTTTCGCAATGGACCTCACATGATCGTCCCATGAGAGAGCACTGTTGGTGGTGACACCTAGCATGGATATTGACGACCTCATAGGAACAGAGGTACCCGACATCATCAAATTGGGCATTGTGTGATCAGCCTTCTTGGTGAATATACAAGCTTGAGTTTTAGTTGCATTGAACTGTACTAGATTCTCAGATCCCCATTTCAGAATGCTTGTCAGATCCTCATTTAAAGCATCAACCTGTCTTCGCCTTGCACCTCTGGCCCCATTGGATGATATAGGGGCTCTAGAGAAAAAGGCGGAATGAAGTGTACTATCACCCGCAAAGCTATGAACTGGGCTGGAGGTCACATTCAACAAATCATTGATGTGGAGCAAAAACAAAGTTTGTGCCAAGACAGAGCCTTGTGGAACACCAGCATTTATCGTCATTGTATCAGACGAGACCCCGTCTACCACCACGTAGAGTGATCTATCTGCAAGAAAACTCGATAGTGAAAGACACAGTTGGGGCGGCAAACCATATGACGGAAGTTTCGCTAGGAGGCCTTGGTGCCAAACTCGGTCAAATGCTTCGGAGATATCCAAGGCTACAGCCAGAGACTCCCCATGTTTCTTTATTGACACCTGCCACTTATGTGTCACATAGGCAAGCAGATCTCCAGTTGTCCTCTGGTGACGAAAGCCATATTGCCGGTCGTTCACAATTCTTGAGCTCTCTAGATATCGGATGAGCTCGATTTTGATTGCTTTTTCCATTACTTCAGAGATCACAGATAGTAGTGCAATCGGTCTATAGTTGTTAGGGAGGGTTTTCTTGCCCTTCTTTGGAATCGGTTGGACCCTAGCTTTCTTCCAGTTAGAAGGAAATACGCCGAGTTTGTACGAGAGGGTGAACAACCTGCGAAGAACTGGTGTTAGTTCTGGGGCACATTCCTTGAGAACAATAGGCGGTATTCCGTCAGGCCCCATAGCCTTCTTGACGTTGAAGCTGAGCAGAATGTGTCTGATTGTGCGTTGCCGGAAGACAATTTATGGCATACGGTTATCGATGGTAGCGATTTTGGGAAGTTCCTGGCCTCGTGGATCCAAGGTAGAATTGTCTGCAAACATTCTGGCGAAGGTGTTGGCTTTTTCATGAGGTATTATAGCCAATGTATTATCATCCTTTGTGAGGGGAGGAAATGAGCTAGAAGTGAAATTTCTCCCGATTGCCTTGGCAAACGTCCAAAATGAACGGGAACCATCTGGACACTCTATGAGCTTCGTTCTTATTTTCGTGTTGTATGCCTCTTCAGCCTCATCTATCTTCAACATATTCAGCTCTAGTTGAGGGCTTGGGTTTCTGCGCCAACGACGGTATGCTGCTTGCTTCAGTGCGACAACCCTAGGAAAGGTTCTATTGAACCATAGTTCACCAGTGGTTCGTGATTTGGTGCTATGTGGTATGTAAGTTTCCATTCCCAGCATGATGATTTCCGAGATCTCTTCAGCACATTGCGTAGGATCTCCCGATTCAAAACACATTCTCCTCCAAGGAAACTCAGAAAAAAAACATGCGAAGGCCATCCCAGTCGGCTGAATTATAATGCCGAACAGTGCGTGGGGGTGTTGGACTGGTTCGCGGAGTGATGTGAGGACATATCGTGGAGATGAGTGTGTGGTCTGAGTTTCCTAGTGGTGCACGGACTTTCACTTCATACGGTTCCGGATTGTTAGTGAGGAACAGGTCGAGCGTATTGGCATAATGATTGCTGATATCAGGGATCCGAGTGGGTTCGTTTATCATTTGCTCAAGACCATAGGTGATAGCGAAAGCCTCTGCCAGACGTCCTGCGTCGTCTGTTTTGTTCGAGAATTTGAGCCAGGTGGAGTTGTGGACATTGAGATCCCCCATGATGATGATTTCAGCTGCTGGGTGATTCTGTTGGATGAAATCAAGTTTCAGAGGAAGGAATTCGAAGAGGTCACCAGGAGTTGGTTCGTTTGGTGATAAATAAAGGCAGCAGATGAACTTTGTCTGTTTGTGGTTATTGATCTTGAGCCACATTACATCGAATTCTTTCGGTTCCAGTTCTTCCTCACGATGGCATGAGAGATCATTCCTGGAAAAGAGACATAAACCTCCTCTGAATCTGAAACGGGTATGCAGCTCATATCCAGGGCAGAGCATATGGGTCGTATTAGTTGATGAGTTGACCTGCGTCTCAGTTGAAGCCAGTATATCTTGTTTCTCAGCCTGTAGATGGTAATGAACATCGTTTATATTTTTGTTCAGACCTCGGATGTTACACAGGTCTATTTTTAAATTCAGATGTTTCGATGGTGAACCACCTCGAGCACCTCTCGCCCGGAAATCCGAATGGAGAGGTATTTTACTTCCGGAGTGTTTTACCCTAGGAGAATTCATCATCTAGATTTTTCTTCAGCTGGAATGGGCGGTTTGGGTTGAGAAGAAGGAGATAGGGTATGGAGATATGACCGGAAGTATCGACCAAATACTGAAACATGGGAGTTACCCATTTCACAGCACCTCTGTCGATGTGGTGGTGTCGCACCGGGCGTTGATGGGAACCATCATCTTCCACCTATGGGTATCCATTTAGTCGCCTCTTACGACAGGCAGGATTTACCATGGGGAAATTCTTGATCCGTCCCCATACGGATGAGTATAATATATGAATATAATGGAATGAAATATAGAGTGATCACTTAAAAAAATTGATTATCATGATCTGGGGTTGTGGAATTGAAGATCGTGTCGAAATGTGTTTTCATATTTTTTTTCTAGGAATGTTGAAATGGATCCCATTTATTTGCGTCTGGCCACATAGTATCATCATCATCAGGAGTTGAAGAGGTTCATACTGAATCGATCATACTTCCATTATTAACTCATACGGAATAGAGGAGTGAACATCAACAATTCATGTTTCCATTAGCACTACGTGGATAGGTACTTTTGCGAAATTATAGCGATAGTTATATTTAATAATTCTACTAGTGTTATATTGAATTTGGAATCAACCTTATAACCATGAGGGTAACTTTAATAACCTCTCTTGAGTATTCTGCATGTTTTGATTTGAGCTCTCAAGTATACTCTGCTTATGTTGACGTGTAGAATGATGATGAATTAATTTGAACAGATGATACTGAGGATCAGGTCAGATCTTCCTTATGAAGCACAATTACTCATATGAACAAATGGAAATAATGCACATGCCATGTGCACTCTGAACTTCATCAAGAATGTCATGTTCAAGATATCATTCACATCACATGAATGTCATTTCTCCTCCATTTTCATCGCAATAGGAAGAAGAGGTGTATTTTGTGATCTGGACATAATATTGTTCACAAAGCATAAGCTAACTAGGCTACAAATTCATACGTCAAAAACTCCATATTATTGGTGTTATAGGTAAAAACGCCTCAGGGCATTATCAGTGTATTTACATCAACCGTATCCAAAGTATTATGAACAAACAATATACTGATTAGAAGATAAAATTCAGCATTATTATTTTTGTTGTTACCAGGGAGTGTTATTTTCCGTACATACTTTCAAACACTCATTTGCCAAATTCAGCCCACATCTTTAGAGCTGACACAACTGATTCGGATCCGATGGGAAACCAGCTAATGAAATCGATAGACAGAACTTCTGGCGAGAGAAACCGCACAATTTCCTGGATCTCGCGGTATTCCAGGATTGCGTATGACAGTGACATAGTGCATTGCCTGGCAAGGAGGAGAAAAATCATCTCCCAATCTCGGATCCACTTTTTCAAGGCATTGAAGAAAGTCGTAATGGATTTGTTGTTGTTAACGGTTGATTCTTTCACCGGTTTCAGACTGCTTTTGTTCGATGATCGTTTGCTATTGGAGATTTATTAGGTCTGAAAGTCGAACATGTTGGATATCTCCAACTTTCAAATATCGCCACATGGTTACAAATGATATCATTTTCAGGAGGAAAACTCGCTTCACATTTCATGATTTATCGATTGAATTGCAATCAATGAATATGATTCAAAGTTGATCATACGTACTGAAATTATTGTTCATTTCATAAACTGGATTTTCAAACAATGAAAACTATATCAATTATTCATATACATATATGCAGGCTGTTAGGGAAGTACGATATTTTGGTAATCAACCGTACAGTTCCCAGACAAATTTTTCCTCCACTATATCGGATATATATTATCAAGTTCACTCTTTTTTGAGAACGGAAATGAAGATTTCATCAAATGTTGCGATAGTCTGTCTCATGATTTTGTTTCCCATATCTTCCATGATGAAGGTGAGGATGCTGTTTTTTTTTTAAATTACTCACAAAAAAATCGAATCGCATGCCGCATATTTCCATGACAAGATTCAAAGAGCTTAATTCAACAACATCTCGACGAAAACGGCGATTTGATATCTCCTTTCGTTTCTGAATAATTTCGAAGAAAATAGTTCATATTTCGAAGGAATGTTTGAAAAAAGTTTCCAATGTTTCCATTGATGAGAGAAAGAGGTTTTTTTTCCTGAGAATTTGAAAATTTGGAACATCATATGAAACATATGATGGCGATATGAAATATCGCCAAGGGCGTGGTACCAAAAGTGGACACAAATATCCATATTCTAAATAAAACACCCTATATTTCATTAGATTATCAAAATTACCACTACTACGTTTCATATTGAAAGGAATGGTATGATATAATATGTGCCTTCAGTAATCTTTGACCATTTTCGAATTATTACGATTTTTGTGAAAAATTTTCAGTTTCCACTATATAGTATCTTCATTAATACTTATCCCAAAAATTTTCAGAAACTAGAATTTTTCAAATATGATGATCTTAGAAATAAGATCAAGAATTACCAAATCTTTCACAGTGTGTACATGAGTGGACTTGTCGATGTTGAGTCGAATTTATGAATAGATCCACACATCTACAATTTCTACTCACAGTCAACAATGTAGTGGCAAATTCCCATTTCTTCGATGAGCTGAAACAACGTGTGGTCCCGCACCAACAGTCATTTCGGATATGCATCACAATTTTTCGGTGGATAAGCTATAACTTTTTGTATCTCTACGTTCTTTTCAATGATCGGATCGGAATCATGAGATATTTTTCAACATGTTGGAATTTCATGTCTATTCGATACTGTTCCATAGTGATCCGTATTCTCACAGTAGCAAAACATAATTTCATTCCGAGTAGAAAAATTCGTCATTACTTTGTTTGTTGAATTGTTGATGCAGCTAACAATCATGTTGACGAAAAAATGAAGTGAAGACGGAGCTTAGGACAAACACAATAACTATTTTAGTATGATCCTTTTGAAATTCATGCTGTACTGATGGAAAATCGATACTGCTCATGACGGATGCTGTTCGTTCGATCCAGTATTTCTTATAGTAATGAGATCATATTTTTTAAGGAAAAACTGCGTATCTCGCAACCTCCTACTGTGTTGGGAGCGATGCAAATTCCCTGTAATTTATTTCGACGAGCTTATTTGTAAGCAACATTATGATTCCAAATTGCTGCATAGAGTAGCATAAAATAGTCGTTTGTTTTTGGTAAGTACGGCCTGATACATATTTAATTTGATAGTGTTGTTACATTCAGTAGGTTAATTCAAGACAGTCATTTCCTTTCAGGACGTGGTTGAAATCCAAACTTCACTGTGTGGGAGTCACGTAGTATTGGCGAAGTTCGTCAGAACCTCCCATATTGTAGCGATTTCAATTGAAGCCACTGATAGTTCAACAAATCATTTTCCGTACTGCTGTTATTTATTCATGAATTAACAAGTTACGAGAACTTTATCACATGAGAAAATATTATCATTATACTGAAACTAATGATATTTCTAATCGAAGCAGAAAATGGATTCATTCATACAAAACTAACTGACTGACATAGAATTGAGGTAGATTAGGACAAAAACATGGATTCCAACGAGGAATTCCTTAGGAGTGAGGTCAAAACTGAGGTCAGATAATTGCAAAATATTGTTCATTTGTTTCACTATCGTAGTAATGTTAGAACAATAATTACGTGTAACAGTAAGTGGTATTTCGAAGAATTGCTTGAGTCTGTTTGCATTGATTTTAGTACAGAACTGTTAAATATATGTTGGTGTGATTCGTAACACATGCTCACAAGTGCTATTGCCATCTCATTTTCAAGCTTTTGATGCCGAACTCATCACGAATCCTGACGGATGGTATTGTTGCGTAATCGGAATATTCCTTATATTTTTTCAAATGAAGGTATCGTAATAAGTGATTGTGTACTTTTTCCAATGTGTGAGTTTGTACTAATGATGTTGTATTGTCATGCTCGATACCTAAATCTTTCATTCTTTTCAATCTGTCGTTATCAATAGTGTAGAGGTATTTCAGCATTTCCTTTTTTCTGGTACTCGATAATATCAACCAGTTTCTTTTGTTGAAAGTCAGATCGTTCGCAAGATATCATGAGTGAGCTGAATGCATATCACTCTGGAGATGAAGGCAATCCTCTGACGTTCTAATTTTTTATAGAATTTAATGTCGTCGCCAAACAGCGAATAGTGAGAGTAAGTAAAAGTACCTCAGGTGTTGCGGCAAATCGATAATGAATATAAGGAATAATAGTGGTCCTGAATTGGATCCCTGAGGTACTCCCGAGTCTGCCGTATATCGGCTAGAGCATATGCCACGATATTCGACTTTGTAAACCCGATATTCTAGATATGACACGAAAAATTTCATCTTGGCAAGTCTGCTCCATAACCACTCATTTCGGCTAATAGGATGTCATGATTTACTTCATCGAATGCTTTCTGAAAATCAGTGTAGATAACGTCAACTTCAACATTTTCGGAAATGTATTCGTGCACATCGTGTGTAAAAGAGAGCAAATTCGTTGCGGTAGATTTTCCTCACATGTTGGTTGTGATAGAATTCCAGACTTTCTTATATATCATTTGCTCGAATAATTTGGCTATTGTGCATGATACTGATATCGGTCGATGATTTTTTATGCCAGTTGTACTCCCAGACTCATGAAGAGGTGTTATTATTGCTTCCTTCCATACTTCAGGAAATATGGATGTACTAATGGACAGATTGAATACGAAACAAAGGGGTGCTAAAAACTACTCAGCACATCCTTCGATTATATATGGCGGAATTCTATCAAATCCTGCTGATTTGTTTGGTTTCAGTTTTTTCATCGCATCAAAATAGTCTCTTGCCGATACTCCACTAAGAAATGATGTCCCATTATCAGCTTCATGGTTCATGACATATTGAGCTTTTTCCTCTTTGAAAACCGATTGAAAATATTCACGAGACAATCAGCAGCTTTACCTAGTGCTATCGTCTTATTTTCATGTGTCAGGTTAGAAACGAAGTTATTATTTTTTTTTTTGATCTTGTGAATGCCCAGAAAGTCTGACTATCTGTTTTGATTGAATTTTCCACATTGTTCATGTGATCATCATGACACTTTTTCATGATTTTTCTCAATTCAACTCTTTCGTATTTGAATAAATCCATATGAATGTCTTTTCGAGTGAAATTTTTGGGTTCATTCGATGCAATCTCTTACTTCTTAATTGAACTATATGGGATATTTTGTATGCCTCATTGTGCGAATGGGAACTACTAAAAATAAGCGTTCAGCGTTGAGCATCGTTGATAGAGCTAGAAAATCGCAATTTTTGAAATTGGGGTACCTCAAACCATTTTTTCATACCTCTGAATTGCTTTGTTCGCTATACCTACATCTGTGCACTGATTCTCATTTCAAGAGCAGTGTGGTGATTTTCTTCTATAATTGATGGAAATCTTTGCCTCAGTATTTCTATATCATGAGTATTATTATCGAGGACCAACACCAAATCTAAAGTTCTGTTGTTGACGTTAAGTTTGCGATTGAGCTATTCCAAAGAATTTACATTCAGGAAGTCCAAAAATGATCTGTGCCTTTCGTCCTAATTACCAGAAATATCGCTTTCATTGGATATATTTGACAGATCTAAATCGTCTACAATCATTGAATTCCTTCTTTTCATTATACTTTTTACAGAGTCAAAAGAATCAGCATATATATGCGCATTTTTCAGCTTTTAATGGGATTTTCTCTCCTCGTTTCTAAAAAATAAAGTAGAAGTTATTAAAAATTATTGCAATATATTCGTAGTAAGAACAGATTTAGGATCTGTCCCAAAATGTCACTGCGCTTGAAATTAAACCTTTAGATACCTGAAAGAGAAATTCTCTATTGGTCAGTGACACCTTGTTTTTGAAAAAATTTGGAAATACAAATATATTTAATAAGAATGAAACCTCTACTTATCTTGGTGGACGTTTCGGGAACGAATCTGCTCCCGTTCTCAACACAATTGAAATATTTTTCTCTTCGTGAAATTTTTCCAATGTTTCCGATTTTGACACTGAAAAGTGACAATTTGGCAGACGGAAGAATTCTGGTTACAAGGTGTTTTCATTAATTGATCGAATTTTCCATTTTCATATCCAAGTTTCAGAAGTGGATGCCAAGTTCTATCTACATCAACTGAACAGGAAGCAATATTATTGTCTCCGTTCAGGAGAATGCAAGCAGACTCTTTGATTTTCCGTTTTTGGTTGTTGTCTTCTTTTCCTATGATCTTGATATTACCCCAATCGGCCATATGTTGTCCATTTTCAGTAAGGATATGATCAGCTGATTTTGATTTGTCAGTATATCTTCTCTTCATATTGTTCTTATGCTCTTTCATCCTTACTGATAGAGGCCTTCTGGTTTCACCGGTATAATATTTTCCACAAACACATGGTATACTGCAAATACAATTTTTTGATAATTGTTCTTCATTTTTCGGTTTTGTATGAGTCAAAATGGATCTCATTGTATTTTCTGTCTTGAACACTGTTTTCACTCGAAACTTGTCACCAACACGTTTGATTTTTTCTGATATTCCGGGAATGTATGGGATTACATTTTTTATCAGTGTTGGTTGTCTTTGTTTTTGTTGTATATTCTGTCTGTTCTCAATTTGGTGTATTGTTTTATCAATGAAATGTTTCGGATAAGTGTTGAGTTGTAGAACATCTTTTATATGGTTCATTTCGGTATTGAATATTTGGTGGTTCGATGATATGGATTTGGCTCTATCATGAAGTGATTTGATTATTTCTTTCTTTATACTTGTATGATGATTTGATTGAAAATTGAGGTATCTGTCGGTGTGTGTATTTTCACGATATACACTTGTTATCAAAATGTTATCTGATTTTTCAATGAGGACATCTAAAAATAGTAATTGATTATTACATTCGATTTCTAAAGTGAATTCGATTGTGGGTTCGATATTGTTTATATAATTTAGAAAATTATCTAGTTCCATACGGTTACGTGGCCGAATAATGAAAATATCATCCACATATCTCCACCAAGTCTTTGGTTGTTCAGTGAATTTTTTCACAATATTCTCTTCAAAATCTTCCATGGATATATTACTTAGAATAGGAGATAATGGTGAACCCATGGCCATCCCAAAATTTTGTTGATAAAAATCATGATCCAATTGAAAGTAAGTTGTTTCGAGACATAGTTCCAAAAATTCTAAAATACCTTCTACACTCTTAGTTCTTTCAATGAGTTTTTCATCATCTTCCAGTTTCTTTTTCACTATTTCTAAAGTTTTTTCTATAGGAACATTAGTAGATAAACTCACTACATCGAAACTTACTAAAATATCATCTGTATCGAGATGGTTGTTATTCATTTCTCCAAGAAATGAGGTGTATTTCTAATGAAACTTTCACTATTTCCTGATGAAGGTTTTAGTATATCTAAAAGAAATCGCGATAAATTTTGACAAGGAGATCCTATCGAACTCACGATTGGTCTTAATGGATTGTTTGGTTCATGCATTTTTGGAAGTCCATGAAAATGTGGGGGTTTGCTATGGTATTTGGATATGTGTTTCCCATCTGTTAGTGTTAGTTCATTTTCGTGTTTTTTCATTATGTTTCGTATCTTTCTCTCTATGTTTGCTGTTGGATCTCTATTCAATTTTGTGTAATTGCCTTCATTTATAATTTGTATTATTTTATCATTATATTCATTTTTGTTCATGATGACTGTAGCGTTGCCTTTATCAGCTGGAAGTATTTTGATTGTATCATCATGTTTAAGATTATCAAGTGTGTTTTTCTCTTCTCTTGTGATGTTTGGTGTTATTTCATGTTTTTTGTCAATAATTATTTCATTTCTGATTCTATATTCATTAGAAAATTCATCAGGAAGTCTTTGTGCAGTTTGTTCAATAGCTGTCAAATCTAATTTTGGAATATGATTCGGAGTGATTGAAAAATTCATACCTTTTGACAGTATTAATTTTTCAGAATCTGTTAATGTTCTTGAGGATAGGTTTATGTATATTTATTCTGCCAAATTGTCACTTTTCAGTGTCAAAATCGGAAACATTAAAACAATTTTACGAAGAGAAAAATTTTTCAATTGTGTTGAGAACGGGAGCAGATTCGTTCCCGAAACGTCCACCAAGATAAGTAGAGGTTTTATTCTTATTAAATATATTTGTATTTCCAATTTTTTTCAAGAACAAGGTGTCACTGACCAATAGAAAATTTCTCTTTTAGGTATCTGAAGGTTTAATTTCAAGCGCAGTGACATTTTGGGACAGATTCTAAATCTGTCCTTACTACAAATATATTGCAGTGATTTTTAATAACTTCTACTCTATTTTTTAGAAACGAGCAGAAGAAATCTCATTAAAAGCTGAAAAATGAATATACCACCTCCTCGAAGAACTTACAGACAGTATATATATGCGCATTTGAATGAGGAGAAAAAAATACTGCAACAGCATGATGAATTTCCTTTTTTGATTTGAATTTCACATAAACCATCTCGAATGCTCTGTTCAATTGAATAACTTCTGAAATTCCATGATTCTCTCTCACTACTACCAGAACACCTCCTTCCCTCACCTTTTTGGTTATCTCAGCATTTCTGTCGGCTCTGTACTGATTATATTTTCCCAAATTGGAAACAAGTCTCTGTTCCGAATATCAGGTCGTAACACTCCTCTTCAGTACCTTCTTCGAAATCTCTCAGTTTTGTCTTCAATCCTCTGAAATTCTGGTCATTCCATGAAATAATATCTGTTCCCATCATATCTAACTGAGCTAAATCGAAAAATGATTTCTTTTTGTTTATATTTGTGCAGCTCTTCAACATCAACTCCTGCCTGCTATACCATTTCACTCTAACGTGATATTTTCCTCTCCTCTCCGTCGATTTTTGCAAAAACTTCTCTATTCCGAGTCCACACATTCTTTGATGTAAACTAATTGACAGCTGTTCTCAAGAGTTCTAATTTCATTTCAGTCAATTTTTCTCTGATTACCACGCCACTGGATTTCAAATTCTTTCTGTTCTGTATCACCCTCTGCTTATCTCGATTGTTACAAAAACGTACTAGTATGGCTCGAGGTGTTTTGTTAACAGAGTTTGTTGATCTTGATATTTCTAGACCCACTTGGTATGAAAAGTCGGTTTTCTGGCCAACATTCATTTGGATTTTCGATGATTTGTTCATCAAATCATGTACGATATCATCTCTTCCCTCCACTACGTAAATTCTTATGCAGTTTTTCATGCGGAAATTCTCCTTTCTCCTATGCAATGATGAACGAAGGGATACAGTGAAGGATGGAAGGAAATCATGAATAAGAAATATCATCAGGAACTATGATTGTATATGATATCATCAAAATTCACTGCCGTGCGTTAGAATTTGGAAGAGGCTCGAAATGACTTCAAATACTTCTCTTCTGGACAGAAATAGGAAACACCCAATTGGACAGCCGAAAAAATGTAATTGTGTATGGAAATTGCCACATCAGAAACAGCTAGCTATTTTGTGCTTCTGAAGACCATATCGGATAATCTCTTATTGCTTCAGTGTCGAAACTTCTTGGAAATGGCTAAACCAATTCGGATATATTTATTATAATAATATATTTTGTCCGCCTCAATACAGGGGTGGTCTAGGAAAACAGCTGAGAAATCGACCTAATCGGTGTGTGTAATTTTTCATGGGATTTGCTACTTCTGAAACAGCTATTTTTGTCTGATCACAGTGTATGACCACTCTGGATTATTTCCAAAAGATGGCGTAGCTCTCCAATCTGCGTTGATGGAGATCACTGCGGATTGATTTTAGTACATTTCAGTACAACTATTTTGTGCTGCTAACTTTTCAGTTTCCTCTCAGACAAGACATATGAGTTGAATACAATGGTGGTTTTTCCCTCAATCTGGTTTTGTTGAATGAGAGGTTGATTTCTTGTTCATTTTTATTTTTCCTCTGAAAGAGGGACAGGAAGAGGTGTCGTTGTTGTGGATTATTACCTCATTGAAAATCAAATGAACACTCCGGTATCGTTCTGAAAATATGACGGACGGACTTATAACTATATTGGGAACCCATAAAATGATGATAGTGAATAATAGAAATCTCAATATTACCCGTACTCGAATTCATGGAAACCCAATAGAGCTCCTGAGAGATAAGGAAATTGTCTACTGTTTTTTTTTGTTTCTCACCCAGACTTCATTGAAAAAGATATGATGAAGAGAACATGAACGTTATAATCAAGGGTGACATAGTAAATGCTCACCGTGAAGTCGATATCACTGGATTTTTACCTGTTCGATCCAAGTTTTACTTGTATTAGTTTTATGCAAATCGCTATGGCTATTCGGTGCTGCTCCGGTCTCAAAACTGTAATAACTATGCAGAGTTGCGACTATTTCCTTTTGTTTGAATTGCATTTATTCTAGTTGGGCTATTGGAATTTTATTGCCTTTGCATACTTTACCCGGATTTTCAAGCTTTGCCAATGCCCAAAAGCATACTTCGCCGAATTCTCCTTTGGGGATGAATACTTCATATCAAAGCTGGCTGCACAATGGGATCTGATGCCCCTGTGATGTAAAATGTCAGTTATAATAAAATTCATAGAACAATGGAATGTGTTCGCTACAAATTATTGCAAGTCCAGTTCTATCAGCTGAAGGCAATAATTCATGTAGATATATTATATCATTGTTTCCGGTTCGATCTAGAGGTATGGAACAAACGAAAAATTTCGATAATGATTTCCTCACTTTGGGATGTGAGGTTGGTGAATGAAATCAGTTTGACTCAAATATTTCTATTTTCTGGTCACCTGAAACAGATGAACATGTAAATCTCATCAAATGGAGCAACCAATAATTTACTTCACTTCTGACATCTGTGTCGGATTGGCACGATGTTTTGCATGCAATCGATGAGCTGTTGGTGTCGTTCAGGTATCAGGAATAATATGAAGCATGGTCTATATTTCAGCATGAAAGATGGTATCAAAACGGTCTGAATATGATTCTTCATTTGGGATCTATCTATCGTTTCTGAACATATTCAGGAAGATGTTAGTGGAGAGATTGAGACAGCATCAGCAACGAATGAACACGTATCCATTGGTCGAAACGATTCATATGTCTCTATTATGATTTTGGATGTACTATCTACTGACATTTCCTTGAGACAGATACAGGATGATCAATTTTCTGAATTCTGCATCACCCTTTATTTATTCAAGTCAAATGACAGTAGGTACTTAATCAGAAGTGAAGACAGGGACATGTAAGCCGTTTTGACCAATAATGAATAGTTTCGATACAAAAAAAATCCTAAAGATGAAAAATCTCGATTTTTCACACCCTATATCTCTGTTATCATTTCCGCTTGACCCCAAGTGTGGTGTATCGATGAAACCAGCTCTTCAGTGCAAATTTGGAAATGACATGAAATATAGGGTGTTCCATTTGGAATGAGAAAGTTGGTATTGGCCACTGTCACATGACACACTCTACAGGGAGAGTCAAAAATGTGTGCCGAGCTTTCTGGGGGTGATAGTACATTGAAAAATAAGTATAGAATGATCGATAATTTTATGGCCCAAAATGCATATTGAGGGAGATATATCCTTCCGAAGGTGATGAAATTGTAATAATTTCTCTGCATAACTTCTAAATGGTGAAAGCCACCAGATTGAAACTGTCTGCATGAATGTATATTGTTAAAATACATTTTTTCATTACACTTCTACATCTCTCATATTGTTATAAAGGGTGGTTTTAGAAGGTGAGTCATGATTTTTTCAAACATCCTGTTTCACGCAGTCTTTGCACAATCCTCAAAACTGTTTTCGAATGTGGAACGCGTCAAGCAGGAAACATCTCTGCATAACGTCTTACGGCAGCATTTGCATTTCCGAAGCACTCGCCAAGCATTAAAAGCATATCAGTTTGTTCAGAGAACAAATATCCTGCCATTCCTCAAAATGTCAGTTGAAAATCGCAGTAATAATATAACTAAGCAGAAAAACCACACGAGGAAATTAATTACAACAATGGTGATGACATGAACGTCAAGATTAAGAACAGAATTGTTCATGGCCTGCTAAAATATCGTCACCGATGGATCTCGCGATGAATTAATCTGCTGAAATAATGTCACTACAAAAACTCAAATATCTCGAAAACGGTTCAATTTTTTGTATTTGTATTTTTCATGTAATTTTTTCGCTCCATATAATTCGATTCAATTTCTTTACCAAAACGAAAACAAGGAGAGAAGATGTCCCAAAAAAATCATGACTCACCTTCTTGAAACACCCTTCATAACAATATGAGAAATGTATAAGTGAAATGAAAAGATTACATTTCAACATATATATTCATGCAGGAAGTTTCAATCGGTTGGCTTCCACCGTTTAGAAGTTATGCGGAGAAATTATCTCAATTTTATCAACTTCGGAAAAATATATCTCCCTCAATATGCATTTTGCGCCATGAGTTTATTGATCATATACTCATTTTTCAATGTACTACCACCCCCAAAAAGCTTGGTACACATTTGCGACTCACCCTGTATATGATTTGATTTTTTTGAAAAAAATGCGTATTCAAAAATAAAAATCGACGTGTCCAAGCGTTTTTCCCAACAAACCCTCATTTATTTGTTGTCGGATCTATTCCATTTGGCTGTTCCACACTGTATAGTTTATTCTCCAGGAAAGATCTCTGTGTGATATGAATATTGCTTTACTTTTTGTTTCACAGTTGATTTGAAGTAGATTCCATGTCATTTTGAAGAGAATTCCATTAAGTCTCGCGAGAATTCATCTATTATTGACATTGCAGACTTATATACAAACACAATACAACATACAACAAACACAAATAACTACAAATTCATTGAAACATGTGCCAGTGAGACTTGATTTCATCATCAATTTCTGGTCATCTGGTTCCAAATAATGGAAAGAGAGTGGGACTACTATGATGTTCCTGCACTTTGTCAGGTGAATAACCCAAATAGTCCCAAATATTGAGAACACATTCTAGTTTTGTGTTCGGATTCTTACTTCAGCCATATGTCACACAGCCACAGTCTTCGCTATATTGGTGGAAATCATTTGATCATGCGCCTTCATGACGTTCTCGTTTGAACTGTTTGTTGACTGTCGTGTGCGAATGACCGCCATAATGAAAAAAAAAAACGAATTGTTGCAGAATGCAGAAATTGGTGTGTGAATCCATCACTGAAGAACGCGTATGATAACAAAATATTATTATGAAAGCAGTCTATCGAGATTTATGGCCCACGTCATTGATTTCCTCACAGAAAAATTCTCCCACTTTTCTCGAAACTCCTCGTCAACTTGAACGAGTGGATCTACTCTCTACATATTCTTCCTCAATCGAAACTCCTTAAGGCCGAAAAACTTTTCTAATTTGGAATATGCAGTCCGGCGTGATGGGGTGCCATTAGTTGGGTCCGAGATAGAATTGCAGGAGATAAGATCCGATCACGTCAGACGATGGTGACTTGACAGAAAACTCATTATCGCTATCAGCGTGAAAGTTAAGGTCAGATTCAGGAGAATATGGGTTCTTCTGTTATTCTATCAGGAAGTTTCTGATAGAATAGATAGAAACACTGGGATCGGAAGGCTTCTTATGACCTCTCTTAACAGTTAGCAAG
The DNA here is from genome assembly GCA_963576655.1 of Gastrophysa polygoni. Taxonomy (NCBI): domain Eukaryota; kingdom Metazoa; phylum Arthropoda; class Insecta; order Coleoptera; family Chrysomelidae; genus Gastrophysa; species Gastrophysa polygoni. Next base: position 18,216,945 of record OY755082.1, read on the forward strand.
TCAATAAACAATTGGTCATTGTTGAATTGGATCGGTTCTTTCGTTTCGGGGCCTTCTGAACCTCTCTGATTCAATACCTGAGTTTCGCAGAACAGATTGTATCGAATTCTGGGAGAAATTCATTCTATTCTATTCATTCTGCAAATATATCAATAAATCAAATCATTTACCAAACATTGCAACATAAGATACATGTGAATAATTTGGGACACAATGAACATCCAGTTGATGGTGAACAAATATCCGAATACCCAAAAAAAGGTTTCTCTTGAGCATGGGCTCGAAGTTATTGTGATTCTGTGAATATATGATCATTATAGAGTAGTTATAGATAGAATTGAGTAAAGAGTGAGTATAAATAAAATTGGGTAATGAACTAAGTATGAATGAAATTAGTATAAATAGAATTGAGTACAGATAAACTTGCTAATAAGATGTAAAATTCCATAATAAAAAAAAATAGCATAGTGAGAGGTGTTTCCACAATGATAAATTCTGAGATTTAATTGTTTTTTTTTGTTATCGATCTTGATGAATTGATGTGATAAAATAATTGAATTAAATTAAATGAGTCCTGTCAGTTTTTTATTTGTTATCTTGTCTATCAATTGAACGATGGATTTTTGTTCTAGGTAAGGTGAGTAACCACATTTTGAGTTTCTTTTTGAATATACCAATAGTGACTGTTTGTCGCAATTCATCAGGAATTTCAGCGTATAGTACGGGACAGAGGTATACAAAACGATCTTTGACTTTTTTTGGTGTTCACTTTTGGTATGAGTGTTGTTTTATTCTTGAATCGAGTATTATGTTCATGATTAATTTGTTTTTGGTCGTTTATATGTCTATGTTGATGGATTATAAGCGATTGGAAGTATAGCTGGCGCATATCAAATTTATGTTTTTTTAATCCAATGAAAACAATCTTCATTTCATCGAGACCTATTATTTCATATGTATAGTCGAGGCTATTTTTTATTATCAGTACATCATTATTTTGATTGACTATACCATTGTTATACAATACATCATATCCTGGCATGTTGAATGAGTAAAAGTCGAAAACTTTCCATGTCTCAGTGAGAATTATAACATCAAACTCGTTTTCATATGTATGCAAAGAAACACTCAATTCGTCTATATTCTTAGTTATACTACGAATGTTTGTGTGGAACAATCTAGAATTTTCCTTCGGTTGATCTTCCATCTGCAAGTTGTATTCATCAATAGTTCGTGCAGTTTTTGTTCCAATATTTTGCAAGTCGAAATTACTTATATAGGGATCCATTTATCAGTTGATTCATCACAAACTATTAGCCAGTTATTGAAAAAACAATACAGATACAAACACGTTTAAAAAAGTAGAAAACAAAATATTGTGTTATGAAGTTAAAATCTTTGCTATGAACTATTCAATGAAAATGGGAGTTGACAAATATGTAATTGAAGTTCAGTAAGGGCCATTCTGTTGTTTTCTTTGAGGATTTCTTCGGGTCTTCTGGAAGTGTCATCAGGTTCTTCTTCAAAGTTTCCTTTTCTTTTAGACGCTTCTTCGGACTCCGCTCTTGAGATACCTCCTTGGATGATGTTATTTTCAATCGAACTGCCTTCCTCTTCGAGATTAATATTCGGATTTTGTACTAGGAATTCGTGGGTGTGAGCTCTTTCTCCAACAATAAGTTTATCATTGCGAATTATAGCCTTTTTCCCAGCTAATTTGGTTTTGTTTGAATATTGACGCGAAATTTTATTGATTTCTTATTGATCTTCTTTGCTGAGGTCTCCTGCGATATATATGTTTTTTATGTTCTTTTGCTTCAGTTTATACGCGTTTTTCAATAATTCAATTTTTTCCAGCTGCGAGACAAATTCAAATTTTACTGGAGTTGGATCTTTTGCTTTTTTTCCAAGGGGGTCTTTATTATCAATATCTTTCAGTTCAAGTTCGATTTCCAATGTTGATTTGATGGAATTTATATTATCCTGGGTGGTGTTAATTTTTGGCGATCCAAATATAATCAAGTTATTTTTTTTGCTTCTAGACTCTAGCTGTTTGATATGCAGTTTCAAATTCGCGTTTTCTTTTTCAAGGTGATCACACTTCAATTGGGTGCTAGTAAACTCTTTTTTCAGCTGTTCCAGAGTGTTTTGATTCTTTTCTTCTTGTTCAGGGACGTGAGTTGTTCAAGGATGCTTGTAAGAAGTGTTTCAGTCATAGTTTTGGTTTAGCGTAATCTGGTTCCGATTTCTTGTAGTACAGGCACTCCGTCAGTTGGAAGTGTGCTGAATTTATTCTATTTACGATGCGAGGTGTCCGATCGTCGGAGCTGGGACTCTCGATGTTCCCAAGTGGGGAGAACGGTTGGACAAAAACTCACCTAGAGTTTGTATCTCAATTGTAACAAATTGATAATAGCTAGGGTTATATCACTCTTTTTTGTTTCAAATTTCCATAGGTTGTTCCACTAGAATACTACACATATATACGTAAAGTTCACTTTTTTCTGAGCACACACACAGCATTTGGTGGAGGTTTTATTCGGAGCACATTTTGTAGCGTGTAGCGTGACTCATGACATATGAAAGACATGCCATACCAATCCAATCCATTTGGGAGAATCGGTAGAACTCTTTCTTGGTTCGACATATCCGTGAATTACTGAACTAATCATCCCTTCTTTCCCAGTAGAGTTCTGATGGAACTTCACTGAATCAACCAGATTCCATATTATTCCATATTATTCAAGGCTTGGAGAGCACTCAAGTTATGAATCATTGGGCAGCTTGATACCACCACCAGACCTATTTTCACTACAATTCAAAGAAACCAGAATCCTGCGAACTCATAACAACTCGAGCACAGTGGACCATTAACTCTCCGTATCTCCCAATTTCTTAATAATACACCCTCATTAGTTAACGTCTGTCTCGAACAACTTCACCAGCAGTCGTTGAAACAAACTCTATCTGGGCCCGCTCTGCCGACTCCATCACAACTTTTTGTCCTCCGCTAGGAAAATAATCGACTATTCATCCTAGTGGATCCGATGTCGTTTGCTATCGGGAGAAATTGAAATGAAACATCTTCCGAACTTCACTGGCACCGACTTGGCCCCCATTTGTTGGCCAGATGGACAACTGTGAGTATCCAGAAAATTAATGATTTCGAAGAAGTTCATTCGTAAGAAACATATATCCGTCTGGTGTCTAATCGAGATTTTCTGGAGAAGGAGCGAGCATATCGTATGGAAGAAAAAGAAAATGATCTTAGATTTATTATACTGTTGAAATGTTCATGTACAGGGACGATTGTATATGTCTATTGGAACGGCATCAGACCGGCTTCACAGGAAATCATTGAAAAATTCATTCCAGATATGTTATCGGTGTTTTCCGATTCATTAGTGATATTGGTGAAATTGTCACAAATGAGACTTTCCATAGATAATTGGGATTCCTGAGGGTTCAAACAAGATTTGGAGACTCAGTTAGAACAAACAAAGCCAGATACAGATTTATCGAATATCGAAAAAAAAAATGAAAACTTTGAAGAGGCATAGGGTCGTCAAAATTTGAATGGAGGAAATGTACTTATGATCAGAAATACAGAATTGAGGATTTTTTAATCATGTTCAATAATCCATGGTGTTAATAATAATAAAAATGTTCTGTCACGATCGAGGACAGTTTGTAATTACGACATGAATTGTTCTTGATGGAAGTAATAAGTTGATTGACAAGCGAAAATCACTGGCCCCGAGTAATTGGGCTCCTAATTCTGATCACCATCTACATATCAAGATCATTCGATCGGATCATTATTCGAATTAAATGTAATTTCTTCTCTTGGACTACTGACCATAAGAATCCATTGAACAAACTGAAACTGCAATCGAAGTAAGATATCATTAGAGTTGTTTATGGTGATTCCATCCCAATATTTAATATTTTGGAACCGTTCTAAAATTGGTATATGTAAACAGAGCCATCTATGACTAGTATCATGGTAATATAAGTATTTCAGTCCACTGTTCCAAATTCACGTTTGATGTCCTCATTCTCTTCTGAATTATTAAAATGCTGATATAAGAAATGATCGGAATTCCATATACATCTAAAGAGGTTGGTACTCTCAGGTATTCCATAGGGTATCTAGGTATTCTCACAATGAAGTGATATTTTTGTAGGTATACTCAATATATTCATTTACCAAAAAAACAAATCATCATGCTGGAAGATGATTGTCAATAATTTTATGAGTTCTTCTGAATGAATTGAATAATTTACTCCATACACTCAGGATATGGAACCGGATTATGGAAGTTGTTGAATTCTGACGAACAAATGATGTATTTCTGCATATCTCTGACCTTCATATCCAAGTAGAATCTAGTAGTTATTCACAAATGTAGCTCAGAATCAGTCTTCATACTAATCCGCAATTCTCAGATCAATAATTTCTGTTACTGATCGAACATAATCCACATATTTCATTCCATTCGCGTACTATAATTCAGTTCATCATGATGATTAGCTCGAGGTGAAGAAGAACGTTTTCAATTCCATTACTATATATCCTTGAATTGAGCAAAATCAGTTGTTTGAATCGATCGTGTATTGATAATTGATAATACCATAGATACCTAGATACCATAGATTCGAATCACTCAGTTCAAAGAGATATTCATTCATTCGATATTATCATTTATTCAATTCGAATTGGAGATTATTCCATTTGAAAAACATATTTTCAAATCAAGCATACATGAGAATTGTATCAAGAATTCTATTTCGTCCATGCAATAGTATAGTATCATCCGATGAATTCAACTGATGATTGAGATGAATGATATACAATTCTTTCAAACAAATAATTCTAACGAAATATGTTCGGTTGAATTGACAAATCCTCGGTTTCCGTGTGGGTATTTATATTGAGAGAATAATGGAAACGAAGAGAAAAACTGCTATCAACAGCTGAGATAGCAGGAGCGTAATATCCCTCCTATCAGAATATTTGAATCATCATCAAAAATGCAAAATGGGGAATATAATGAGTATCTTCGAATCATCAACTCTAGGATGTTTGGCCCAGGACCTTCATTGCAGATGTGTTTGAATTCAAAAGTGTGTGTGTCCATTGGAAGGAAGATATGAATCGATTATGTGATTTGGAAAGTAGGAGCAGAATTGGGGATGTCTGTCAAATTTGAACTTGTATTCAAACTGAAAAGTGGAATTTACGTGAATCATCGGAAAACCGTCAGAAGAAGTGAGCCACCATTAACATAATAATATGTATGAGAATGAATAAGTTTGGAATTGCAAGAATTATCATTCTGAAATATATTTTACGAAAAATATAAAAAAAAAACAGGCCTGGTGGTGCGTTTAATGTTCGTCTATTCTGCATTTTTTCCATAGCATTATACTGTCCTGAATTTCATAGTATTTCCCTGTTGTATCGGAACACACTCCATTTATCAAAATCTGATTTGTCATGGGAACAAACCTGTGATGAATCATCCATCTTGTGGTGTTACAAGCACTAGGCAATAGTGTGTAACACAAATGAAAATATCTTCTCATGCAGAACGCAATAACATTATCAAAATATCTATTCATCTTGGTCAATCAGAAAAACTTGACATGATTTGCCGCCAATCACGAATCGATATGAAGCCAAATTCAAATCTCGTACTCGTTAATCCTGGACGTAATTAAGGACAATGTTCGTTTACACGGATTTATCGTCTGAACTCCTCCGTAATTACATTTTTAACGGTCTTAACGGACACCCAATTACCAAAAGACGAGATTCAATGGAGAAGCTCGCGGCTAAAACTTTCTGTTCGTTAATAATTAAATATTAGTTGGTGTTAATCACCCACCAATCTCCGTCCAAATGAACGTTCTACTCTCATTAATAACATTGCTCAATATTGGCATATAACTCTGTCGAAGAGACCATGATGAATGAATCCTAGGTGAAGGAAGAGGTAATAATGGAATTCCTTTATTACTAGGTAATCTAGGAGAAAAATCTCATCAGTTCCTTTCTGTTTTTCGGTTTGCGTATGAGAGAACTCGGTATTGATAGATTTTCACGGTGCTCGTATAATATGTAGATATCAATATTTCAGAAAGAGAAGGTCATAACCTCCAAAAATATTCAACCTTGTACCTCTGGCTCGGAATTGAATTGATGTCTTGATATAGTAGATAGCAATGATTACGAGGTCACTATTTTCAAAATACGAGTTTCAAGAGGATCAACGAAGAATATACCTAGTTCTCTAGATATTTCGAGATATTACATGTTTCAAACAAGTTATTCTGAACGATTACTCCAAAAATATCGTGGTAACAACATTACTAAATTGTGAAAAAATTCTGTTTATTTTCCCATGAACAACTTCACAACTTTGTATCAAATCGACCAACATTAGCGGTGATGGATAATTTCCTGCTTTCCGAAAACTCTTGATGATATATTATCGGTAAAATACCGGGTACACTTCGTTTGAAGTTTGATGAAAATAAATGAAGTTTCAGAAGACTCATGACGAATGCCAACCATGTTTTGCAGAATTTTAGCAAACTTTATCTCGAAAACGAATCATTTTTCGATACATTTCATGAAAGAAACGTTCGTGATGTAATGTTGAGCTGAGCTGAGTTACGTGCATCGATATAAAAAATTATAAATATCTCGAACATGATCACCTCCACTGTTGTTGGGAAAGTGTACTTTATTCACTCGAAGTAGGTGTGGAAATGAGTTGTTTTAATGAAAAGTGTCATTAGATCACTATCGAGAAAGTTAGGGCTACATGAAAATCGATACGGAATAACGACTTCCCACCTCAAAAAACCCCGGGTACCAAATTGTCCTGTATTTTCTCGTATGATAGGGAAATGATTTAGAGTTCAATCTCAATTACTGTTCATTGCTGTTATCAATTCTTCTTGAGTGTTATCTTGAGAGTCACCTCGACTCAGTGGTCTCAATGGTGACGCACTACTACGGCTAAAATATCTAAGTTACAGAATACACGAAACCGGGAGGAGGGGACCTTCCCAAATAGATGAATTCGCTCATTTGAGATGATGAATTTGAATTGTCACAGTGCATGATAACTAACTTATTGTCATTTCATCCTGCGTTTTTTATATTCAAGTTGAGTGACAAATGATTTCAGTCAACTCCAAGTCAAGACTCCAACGTGAGAATCAAAATGATCGATTTCTGTTCTGAACCTACTGATTGCTCCATACTCCATATTCATGTGCATTTTTCGAACATTGTGCCCTAGTGCTAGGCTATTAGTGCACGGGTTGAAAGAATATGTTATTATCGTAAAGAAAATAATACAAAGAAAGCATTGAAAACAGAACAACAGTCTTATCTATCGCATCGTTATCAAAGTTACTGAGCTGCCCTAACTAAATTGATCATGTGAAAAAACGTACACCCATGAATTCAATTGAATATACTGCAATGAATGATGAAATCATTTCATTCGAAAATATGAAGCCCCTGTGGTTCAGGCAAATAATGAAATGCATGCACCATCAATCTCTTCTTGTCGAGAAAAACTGCAACTTTATGAAATGCTGCCAAGCAGCTGGGTCCTCCTTATAAAATATCTCATTTAATCCGAACTCGCTTTACTGATTTCAGAAAATGTAAAATGGAGAAGGAGACTCCCATCATTTTTCATTTGGTTTTTGTAATTCGGTTAAATGTAGAATCTGGACTTAATCGACCGCGTACGAAGGTTCATCAATCATAATTCAGGAGAGACAAAAAGCACTTAATCAATTTCAAAGCAACAAAGGATGGGTCTTTTTGGCTTCCTCGCCGAAAATAACATATCAATCGTGAATGAAGGGGTAGCGCCAAGAAAAGACATTTGAATAATCGATTATGGATATTATCGTGTTTATTGAATGAATTATTACATCAGACAGTCTGAATGTAGATGTGTTATGACGGAAAATGAATGGAGCCGAATAATTATCGTGAATTATCTGGAATCTCATGTCGATACAAATCTTGAATAATTATATTTCAAACAATATGATGTGATCAAATTCGAATACTCTTCCCACCTACTCCCTTACGCATACCCCACTGAATCATGATTCAAATTCGTTCATATGCAAGATTTATCATGGTATGTATATCTCTATATTCTAAGAGGATAATCAATCATGATGATTTCTTTGCAGGAGGTACATGGGTAGATTTGTGAGATAGCTCTCCGTATTTAGCTCTTTTTGATTTTCAGAATATTTGAAATCATCACCCTGTCATTCAAGCTCAACTGCCAATTCTTCACAATTTTACGGATGAAAGTTTTCAAATTCAGGAGAAAATTTATATTCTTGAAATCGGCATCTGCGAGTGACTGCTATTATCATCGATACTCGTTAGGCACCAACTTTTGGAAGGGATACTATTTGGAATATTCAGTTTGATGAGAAATTCTATTCGTTGAATACCTTGCATGGAACGTTACATGTACTTCAATGTGAAAGTTCCTGAATTTTTCATTTCTTTCTTTGTTATCGAAATAAATACGCCACCTCCGAGAATACCCTATTTACTAATTCAATATTCTTTATATATATATATTCCCTTTCGACGTGTACATCCTAAACATATCTGACAGAAGTTGATTGATTCGCCTCATATTTGATGCTGATTCGAAACATTTTTCAGAAATATGATTCAAGAAGGAACTCACGAAGAGATTCGTGTGTTTTTCAAATATTTCCGCAAGGATTTCCACAATTTTTATATTGATTCACTATTATTTGTGGAATGTCTACTGATATGACGACTATCATCATATTTCAGATAATATCATTGAGAACTTTTTGTTGGTAACTATGGTTATGATGGATTTATTTTCTCAAAATTGTAGAAAGACAACTCAACCATAGAATTATAGATTCAACTGGTTTCTAGGACATGTCAATGTTTTGTAGGAACTGATATATGCATCGACTAGCAAGATCATTCCAGTATTCTACATATAATACTGTTTTGAACGGCAGAAATCATTTTTTTTTTGTTTCGAGATATTCCAGAGCGGATGGAAATACAATAGCGAACGAACTTGTAAAAAAGGGGAGCTGGAGAAGTCTTCGTGAGACTGAGATTATTTGGAAATATCTTCGAAGGCTCAGATTTAACCAAGCCGAAATACCCGATGGTCTCGCTCAAAAAAGTTCAGAAGGAAGAGAAAAATCGTTCAGGAAGACATGAATTATTCGAAATAATATTATCAGAATATGTAAATATACTGCACAATGGTGCCCACATTATCGAGATAAGTAATCTAGATACCCAGGTGATAATTCAGATCCTAGTGGGTATTTCTGGAGAAAATAGGTTTTGGAGAATGTGCTATAGAAACGAACAACTGCTCGAGAGATGGTGGAATAGGGACATGATACAATATATACACATGATATATGAATGCTGGGAATGGAAACTTACATACCACATAACAGCAAATACACTGGTGTCATGGTTCGATAGAACCTTCTGCCTCTTGCTGAAAGGCTCTTGCTGCACATCGGCTTCAACACCACAAGAACAAGCCACTTTTGCAAAAATGTTCGCAGCAAATTCCACATTGGATACAAATAGCCAAGACTATCTCAATATCGTTAACATCGATTTATGTATTCCTGAAATTATCTTTAGTCAACTCACAATGAGGCAGAGTTGACGTGCCTCGGAACTCAATGAAACGTGCCATAAAAATTGGTGTGTTTTTACATAACTGTCAGATAGCTAGATACCAACTGATTCGAAGAAAATGGACGATTGTTTTTTTTATCATCAATACAGAACCGTCACCTGAAGTCCATTGAATTTCAAATTTTCTCGATTTTTTTTCGGAAGGCAAAAATTTGCCGCGCGTAGCACTAGAGTCACGATGGTATGCACTGACCTAGGTTATAGTTCAGTCACAGATTAGAAATCCTTCTAATCTGTGGTTCAGTGATGCCATGATCAGTGCAAATGATACCTCAGTTGCCACATGTAAGAGAGAATCTGTGAATTTCAAGAACTGCCAGATATTCAGATCATGAATTGTTGCTTATTCATCAAAAATATTGGTATGTTTGGGTTGTATAAATTCAAAACGTGTTATTTCTTTTGCAATATCCGCTCAACTCATACTCATGATGAATTTACAAGAGACATAAGTTTCATTTAGAAATGAAATTATTTTCGTCGTGTAACCTTGACAACACTGTATCGTTGTATCCGGAAAGATACGCTGTTGTTGCCTTTTGCCATTTTGCGATAGAAAATACTTCACTCAAGGAAGTCCATGTGACATCATGGCAATACTCTGTTATATTCCGTGAAGAGAGGTGCTCAAATCGTTATTCCGTGTATTATCCCATTACCAGCGATTCCAGATAGACGAACTAGACGAAGTCAGGTCAACCCTACCTTGTCGAGACTTGTCAAACTCCGCGCTACCACCGCATTATTCATCAATAGCTCGGCAAAGTTGTGGAACTCTTTGTCTAGTGAAGCCTTTTCTGATACTCCCTTGACCTCAAAACTTTCTAAGAACATTCCGCTGCTCTCCTTTTTTTCTTTCCTCCAACATTCCACCGCTGGTTCACATGAGTTCCCAGAACATTATAATATAAGTTATTCTTTCTTGTTGACAGAAAATAAAAAAGTACATGCACTCTCCTCTTTGCTTCTAAATTTATAAGTACAGCAATGCAGAGGAAGTTTTTGGGTCGATAATTGTAGTCATAGGAAGAGTATAGTACTTTTACTCTTCCAAGAACCATCAAAGAATGATCATTCTCGCGGGCGATTCAAAGGAACTCGTGATCGGTTCAATATTATTTTCAGTTGCAGAGAACAAAGATAATAATGATCGCTCATCTGCATAGGGTATCTCATTACTCTCGATCTATGACTTAACTAGCGCAAATACCGATCGCAACATTCATACCTCGAACCTAACGAGAATTACTTCTTTCATCGTTCCGAGAGAACCGCCTCGGTGCTTTGTGATCAGAGAAAACGTTCCGGAGTAACTGCGATCACGTTTGTGACCTACTTTTCTCTCAAATTCGGCGCTGACGCTGATGAATAATTCGGTGATTGCCGAGAGACGAAGAATCATATCACGGTTTCAGATCGAATAAATGTACGTGGAAGTTCTATCATTCCTTTTCGACTCGAACTATTATGGCCCCTAAACGTGGAAGCGGTAAAGCGCAAATCGTTGTGCCGCAAGGTCCCACTATTCTTTCGTAAGCTTGTTCATAAATGGCGCTATCTCGTGCACTGTCATTATGGTAAATAGTCTAGAAATTGTCTTGTTTTCGTATTAGTCTAATATTCGCTCATTAGGGTAAAGTATCAGAGGTCGAGGAAGAAATACAGTTCATACTATGCAAAATATAGATGGATTTCTGGGTGGGCTCTAATTCTGTTGGATATCATTATGTCAGATCGTTATTCCATATATAACCAGAAATTATATGTGTTGTATTGCTAACCATTCACTATTTGTGAACATGAATATTGTGGCTGGAATATGTTTAATTCGTTGAATATCTGTGCGAACGTTTTCAGGAGGTTGGATTTCTATACGAAAACGTTCTTCTTTGATTAGTATATCTATCATGGGGACATATGTATGATGCATTCCATTTTGGTTGAGACGTACCGGTTTCTCGGTTGTTATCGAAGATGGAGCTTTCCGGATCTCATATTCCTTCCTTACTTTTTCTTGGAACCTAAGATGGTCTGAAATGATTTTGCATAACTGTTTCCGTTTGAAAGATACAGGACGATTTTCAAAAATCATCAGTTTTCGGACCTTTGCGCGCAGAGTTCATATTTGCTATATAGGCAAAACGACAACGGATTTTCCATACAAGATGAGCCTCTTGTGGGCCAACAGATCTATCTCGCTCTTGCTCTAGGAATTCGAGATATCTTCAACGGAGATTTCCTAAATATCCTGCATCATCGTTATGGATGGCGAAATATCCATCCATTTAATTACACCTACTCATCTTGCTCCAATATATTGAGAGTTCGACTATCTAACTCTCCTCATAAGTCACCCCTTAGTCACCATCTGTGTCATCACCGAAAAATATATTTCCGACCCATATTTCGAGTGGAATGAAATATATTCGTAACCTTCAGAGATTCTCTAGAAACTACTGAGTAATGTTGAGTTGAAATGATTATCAAGGTCTACACAGTGGGTTTCAAGAAGTTCGCACTATATATAACAGAAGAGTTTTGATTATTTATTATTTTGTGAAAAAAAATCGAAATTCTGGATTCATTTCCGAATGGTAGACAGGAAACAACAAGAATTGAAGAATTTGATCAGAGGTGAACTATGCTGTTCAGAATTGGAACTAGTTGGCAGGTTTGAAATCACAGCGACCTAGGCAGGATTCTTTTTTCAATTTTTTATAGTCTTATCCTCATAGAGAGTGGGAACTATCATGCTCTCATATGTTTCCATATAATAATACGATCAGGCGCCTCCTTCACGATACTTCAATAATATTTTGATGGAATATCGAAGTTTTTGGAATATGGTTTGAATTTGTACTATTATTCTCGCCCAAATTCGATATTTCACTTTCTCTTCTAGTACGAATAACAAATTGGATTGTTTCGTAGGTAGCTTTGATTTCAGATCTGAATATTGTTTCATTTCCAATCAATTTTTCGGAATATTTGTTCTGATAATATTGAAAATTACAGTAGTTCACGATTCATACAAATTCATAATATTTGTTCTCCAATGTATTACGTTTGGAAAACTAGAATTTGGACTACTCAAATGGAAGTCATTCAAAATGCACCAATTTTGATCATGAATGAAGACAGAGATAGAGAGATACAGAGAGTCAGAGAGAGACAGAGAGAGACAGAGAGAAAAAAAGTATATCCTGTTGCGTTCTGTATCTATCTAAAACTGACCTTGTTCTCTCATTGAATTACAATCAAATTCGTATCTTCCCTTTATCAAAGGGATAGAACACAACTCGCATCCATTGCAGAGGAAAGATTATCCTGCTGCATAATGAATTACCTCATGAAATAATCAGAAACACAACGGTTCAAAATGAAGTTCAAAATGAAGTTTATCTGATTCATTCTCCTGATCCATCCAATATCATATTCAGTCTCTGCTATCCATCGACGACATCAACCATTGACCTCATCGGAGAACTCGAGTTCCACCCGTCTTTGAACTTTGTCGGCAAGTGCTGGTAATAACGGACAAGGCAAAATGAACTGTCTTCATCGGGCACACAATTCATAATGTAAGAGCTAGGATATTATAGTTATATTCCACATGTGAGTGCTGAAATATAAAAATGTGACTCACTCAACTTTTCCTTCTGAATCGAGAATGACACCGCCTCACATTGGAATTGGCATGAGTTATGCCCCTATACTGAAGTAGAATGTCAAGCTGTGTGCACGTTTCTAACAGATTGGAAGAAGAAATTTTGTCAATCTTCAATAAGTCAGTGCAGAGCTTTCGACTGGGAAGTATTTTTCAGCAAGAAAGTGAAATATCTAACGGAAATTGATTCATAGATTGTACTTGTATTCACGCCAAGTCATCAATCAATCGAGCACGTTCACGAGATAAATTGCTGCTGATGTCACTGCATATTTCAATGACTCATTTGAAGCGAGAATCAACTTCACCCCACTAGGAACACACTCCATCTGGGGAGATTACATCTATGAGAGTAACAATAGCTCATGCTTCCTCACTTCCATCATATTCATAATGAGTAGTATTGGAAGCTTTCTGGCATGCGAACTCCTGATATCGATACCTGGAGAAAACTCACATTAACCATGTAAACATCACATCACTTCACATCACATCACATCACATCACATCACATCACATCACATCACATCACATCACATCACATCACATCACATCACATCACATCACATCACATCACATCACATCACATCACATCACATCACATCACATCACATCACATCACATCACATCACATCACATCACATCACATCACATCACATCACATCACATCACATCACATCACATCACATCACATCACATCACATCACATCACATCACATCACATCACATCACATCACATCACATCACATCACATCACATCACATCACATCACATCACATCACATCACATCACATCACATCACATCACATCACATCACATCACATCACATCACATCACATCACATCACATCACATCACATCACATCACATCACATCACATCACATCACATCACATCACATCACATCACATCACATCACATCACATCACATCACATCACATCACATCACATCACATCACATCACATCACATCACATCACATCACATCACATCACATCACATCACATCACATCACATCACATCACATCACATCACATCACATCACATCACATCACATCACATCACATCACATCACATCACATCACATCACATCACATCGACTGGGAAGTATTTTTCAGCAAGAAAGTGAAATATCTAACGGAAATTGATTCATAGATTGTACTTGTATTCACGCCAAGTCATCAATCAATCGAGCACGTTCACGAGATAAATTGCTGCTGATGTCACTGCATATTTCAATGACTCATTTGAAGCGAGAATCAACTTCACCCCACTAGGAACACACTCCATCTGGGGAGATTACATCTATGAGAGTAACAATAGCTCATGCTTCCTCACTTCCATCATATTCATAATGAGTAGTATTGGAAGCTTTCTGGCATGCGAACTCCTGATATCGATACCTGGAGAAAACTCACATTAACCATGTAAACATCACATCACATCACATCACATCACATCACATCACATCACATCACATCACATCACATCACATCACATCACATCACATCACATCACATCACATCACATCACATCACATCACATCACATCACATCACATCACATCACATCACATCACATCACATCACATCACATCACATCACATCACATCACATCACATCACATCACATCACATCACATCACATCACATCACATCACATCACATCACATCACATCACATCACATCACATCACATCACATCACATCACATCACATCACATCACATCACATCACATCACATCACATCACATCACATCACATCACATCACATCACATCACATCACATCCCATCCCATCCCATCACATCACATCACATCACATCACATCACATCACATCACATCACATCACATCACATCACATCACATCACATCACATCACATCACATCACATCACATCACATCACATCACATCACATCACATCACATCACATCACATCACATCACATCACATCACATCACATCACATCACATCACATCACATCACATCACATCACATCACATCACATCACATCACATCACATCACATCACATCACATCACATCACATCACATCACATCACATCACATCACATCACATCACATCACATCACATCACATCACATCACATCACATCACATCACATCACATCACATCACATCACATCACATCACATCACATCACATCACATCACATCACATCACATCACATCACATCACATCACATCACATCACATCACATCACATCACATCACATCACATCACATCACATCACATCACATCACATCACATCACATCACATCACATCACATCACATCACATCACATCACATCACATCACATCACATCACATCACATCACATCACATCACATCACATCACATCACATCACATCACATCACATCACATCACATCACATCACATCACATCACATCACATCACATCACATCACATCACATCACATCACATCACATCACATCACATCACATCACATCACATCACATCACATCACATCACATCACATCACATCACATCACATCACATCACATCACATCACAACATTATTAAAGGTGTGATTATCGTAAGTTGGCATTTTTGAGGATTACTTTTTTCACCTGTCAACATCTGCTAATTTGGTGATTTCAACCAATAGCAATGCGCGATTCTAGGCAATCATTCGGTATTATCCAAATAACACGGTCGAAATTTACTATTAGCTGCATATAACTTCTTGACCTATTATCAATTTTCCTAACTAGACATATAACCGTTTGAACCGTCATTCAACATGATAATATAATAATTATATTTTTCTAATATGGGTACACAACGATTCTATCTACGACCGACAATCGCCTCACATCTATAGTCATAGTCACCGCGAATCTATGCAACAAGCATTCCACATGTGATGTGTTTTGCATACACATCACATAATGAATACATCCACTCCACAAAACACAATCAAATCAAAAAAATCCTCATGGAATCGGTTCGAATTGTTTTGTGAAATCAGAAACAATGAACTACAAAAAATGCTCCCAGCATTCAAGGAATTGCAAACATTCTGGAAGACTGGGGAGCAAATATGAAATGATCTAATTGTGAAGATTTTTTGTTATCTGTTGACAACACGAAAAGGAAGCCTATTATGGTTCGAGGAACATTGTGTTAGCCAGCAGTGGAATTTTGGAAGACATGTGTTGGAATTTTTCTTGGAAGTTTGGAAGTTGTAAATATCAGGGAAGATTTCAGTAGGCAATGAATTCCACAACTTTGGGTGGACCAGCCTGACCAGCCCGAGCTCGTCCGATTTGTCTTCTGATTTCCGTTGAGCACCGACCATGGAAGTATCAACAAGAAAATCGCCGACCTTTTTACGATGTTCTAGGGAGGTCAATGATGTGGGGAGTGTTGTATCATCGACTAGGCGAAGAGCTCTCTTCTGAATTGAATCTAAGAGCTAAGGCGTAAACTATCACCCGCGAAGCTATGAACTGGGACGGAGGTCACATCAAACAAATCATTGATTTGGAGGAGGATCAAAGTTGGTGTCGTGTCAGAGTCTCGTGGAACACCAGCATTGATCCTCATCGTGGAGTGATCTGCAAAAAAACTCGATAGTAAAAGACACAGTTGGGGCGGCACACCATATGACGGAAATTTCGCTAGGTGCCCTTGGTGCCAAACTCGGTCAAATGCTTTGGAGATATCCAAGGCTACAGCCAGAGACTCCCCATGTCTCTCGATAGACACCTGCCACTTATGTGTCACATAGGCAAGCAGGTCTCCTGTTGACCTCTGGTGACGGAAGCCATAGTGCTGGTCGTTCACAATTCTTGAGCTCTCTAGATATTGGATGAGCTCGATGTTGATTGCTTCATCCATTACTTCATAGATCACAGATAGTAGTGGATAGTAGTGCAATCGGTCAATAGATGTTAGGAAAGGTATTCTTGTGCTCCTTCTGAATTGGTTGGACCTTAGCTTCCTTCCAGTCAGAAGGAAATACGCCAAGTTTGTACGAGAGGGTGAATAACCTGCACAGAAATGGTGTTACTTCTGGAGCCCATTCCTCGAAAACAATAGGCGGTATTTCGTCAGGCCCCATAGCCTTCTCGACGTTGAGCCTAAGCAGAATGTGTCTGCGTTCCCGGAAGGCAATTTTTGGCATACGGTTATCGATGGTAGCGATTTTGGAAAGTTCCTGGCCTCGTGGATCCAAGGTAGAATTGTCTGCAAACATTTTGACGAAGTTGTGGGCATTTTTTAGGGGTGTGGTTGCTTATGTATCGTCATCCTTAGTGAGATGAGGAATTGAGCTAGAAGTGAAAATTCCCCAGATCGCCTTCGCAAAGGTCCAAAATGAACGTGAACCATTTGTGCACTTAATGAGCTTTGATCTAATCTCCCTGTTGTATGCCTCTTTAGACTCATCTATCGTTCGATTGCATGTATTCCTAGCTTCAACATATTCAGCTCTTATTTGCGGGCATGGGGTCCTGCGCCAACGACGTGGTTTGTGATTTGGTGCTATGACTTTTCTGATGCCCACACCCTCCAAACTTTCAAGAAAAATTGAGAGAAAAACGAGAGATGTGCGAAATGCAAAAAGGAAGGAATCACATATTTGTTCAGAGGAAAGAAATCAGAGTGCAGCTGCACTAGAAGACGGAGCATATATGAGTATGATCGATTCTTGTAATGAAATTACGCCTTCAAGTCTACAAATTACGGGTCTACGAATTAGCATGGCAAAGAAGCGAAGGTGTCAATTGTCTTCTTCATCATTTCAGAGAAGAATTGAATAATGCGGGCGGGGAAACTGGACGATCAGAATATGATCCCATATTCAGTAAAACTCGCCAGGGTGGGAATGAAAAATGCACCGATACAAAATGGTTGACACCTCACTCAGAGAATCCTGAACGATGCCCTATAAGATCATATAACGAGTTATAGTTAAACGTGGTCAAAATACGACCACCCATCAATTTTTTTTCACTCCTAATCCCTTTCGGAGGAACGAAAATTCTACTTGGTATAAAAATGTAAAAGCGGGTGAAAATGAAATGGGCAAATGATTGAAGGGATCAGCTGACAAATGTTGATCAGATACTATACGACGAGAAAAAACTAATCATTCAAGCCGATCAACATGGTTTCTCATCGAGTGAAGAAAGGGAAACAGGAACAAGAAGCTACCAAAATACGCCATAGCATCCTCGCTGAAGCCATATTCACATATTGATGCAGAACATGAAAATATCATCGGAAAAGTAGGAACGAACACATCCACATAAGTTGCCTGTACATCAAATGCCTCAACATGATCAACCAATATAATATCCACCCATGAGCTGAAAGATGCAGAGCTGTTCCTATTAGCCAATTATACAAAAATTGTGTTTTCAATAACTGTACATTTCCGAATGAATAACTTCCCTTTCCCTATTGGAATTAATTGTTTCTCCTTCCAAATTGATGAAAAAAAAAATGATCTTCCCAAATACAACTCGTCCCTCGAATTTTATCAGATAATTTTGATAATAATAATAATAATAACGTTTATTGTGCATGAAAAAAATTAAATTTTACACACAAAGGGAAAAAGGGTTAGCCATAAGCTATCTTCCACCCTTCCCAAAATTGACATGTATTTTCGTGGTATAATTAAATTAAATGCATTGAATGAATAATGAATAATAATAATGAATAGAAAGTAAAAATAGAAAAAGAGAAAAAAAACGAGGAAGAAGAAAAAACTCATTATGTTGTCTAAGGCTACCGACTAAGGACAAACAATAACATTATTCACACCCGAGTTATTTGGAAATATACGAATTGTGAAAAGATGATGATCTATAGACAATGAAAAATATCTTCATTAGGAAATAGTCAGTTGTGATTTCAAAACTTTTTTAAATTGGGTAATTGAAAGATCCAGTTAAGGTTGTATCTGATTCAAGTATGAAGGGGCCAAAAATGAAAAGCATCCTTCGAATTTCGAGGTATTATGAAAGGGAATATTGAAAGAATCATTCCTGATATTTACCAAATGAAGATCGGATCTCCTGGTTATCAAACTATATAGGTACCTAGGAGTTTGAGTTTGTAGCAACCTGTACACAAATATACTAGTAAGATATTGAACTCTGGCTTTGACATTTAATTCTTCCATACTCATTAGATAAGGACTTATGTGCTCTCCGAATGGTATACAACATACAAATCGCATGCAAGCGTTCTGAATACGTTGCAATTTATTCTTGTTATACTGTGGTAAGAAGTTGTAGTACACTGAACAGCAGTAATCGATATGAGGATAAATCAGAGTTTTGACTAATCTTAGTTTCATTTCTGTAGAGAGCTGGTATTTGAATTTATATAGATTCTTAAGTTTGAAAAAAGATGTTCTGAATATTTTTCCCACATGTTTATCGAAAGAAAGAGAGGAATCAATAATAACGCCAAGATTTTTTGTAGAATCGGCCCATTCGATGTCAACATTATTCAGTGAGAGCCTATGTTGATTTATTATTTCTGTTCTCTGTCTTAGTGGTCCAAAGCATAGTGCGACTGTTTTACTAGGATTTATTCTCAGACCATGGTTTTCGGAGTAATTTAACGTATTTTGTAAGTCTTGGTTGATATGTGAAATACAATTCTCTGTTTCATCGGCCTTGCCAGATAAATAAATTTGGAAATTAGAATAAGAAATGGATAAAATCATTCGTCCTTCGAACTGGTGATTTCATCAATCGGTTTGTTTCCATATTTTTGCCAACTGAACGAGTTTTCGTGGAAAAGGAAGAGAATATCGATAAAATTTGAAGGACTCGTGGCATTATACTTCTGATAATTCCCTCCCCCCTCCCTCTGAAGGACAATTTATCATAAACTCTGGCACCTGAAGTGAAGCATTCCTTCACATTCAAGAAACAATGGTATATTACAAAACAAGTGCGGAAAGTGACTTATTCCGCAAAAAATGATAATCAGGACGAGCCGCATAGCGGCAAAGGCGGTAATGTAACGAGTGCTCGAAATACACTTTCCAACTAGATTTCCTACGGCCATAAATATTCGAATCAATATCATTCCAAGTTTCACCCACGTCCATTTTCATTTATTGAAATTTCACGAAATAAGCCTATACTCGAATTCGATAGTTATTCAAAGTTATCAAGATACAGTATAGCAATAAACAGCTATCCAAGATTTAGTCGTCACGTACGGATATGGATTCCATGAAAATCATGATATCGAATCAAATGAAATGAATGTAAACGCCAATGAATTCCGGATATTCCAGCTACAAATCTTTGTTAACCAACTTCACTCAACCGACTCGACGTCATTGTCATGTTTCACATAAGATTCCTCCAATATTTTCGACATTCCGTTCTTGAATGATATGATGGATAGATAAAATCCACAGGGATCAGAATCACAAGAGGAGGAGATGATGGTCAGGTTACCAGACGCATCTAGAGAAAGGAACGAATGGTTATGATTCAAAATCAATCTCAAATCACAATGTGTGATGATACCGGTAGGAACATTTCCAGGTGAAATTATCATTACATTCATCATTCACTGTAAGGGCTGTTTTTCCAATATTTCCCCAATGGTGAGTTTTACTCTTCCTTCGCTATAGTGCAATGGGCTACTTTCTAAATGACGAAAGAATGCTCGACGCGCTTTTTTCTTGGATTGTAGTAGGAACATTTCATTGTCCAGTTGTCCCCTCTCATTGGTTATTGTTGGCTATCATTTCTGGTGTCTCTGTATCGAATAGCGTTATGAACTATTCGAAATTTGATGGAGATCGATCGACTGATCTATAAGTCTCTCCTTGAATTCTTCATTTTCCTATATCTGGTCATTTCCATTCGTAACAAAATAATCTTTCTTGTAACTCAAAAATAGAACCACTACGTATAACAATGACTACACCGTGAAGAATATAGTTAATAGAAGATAAACACCACGACAATGTCATGGATGTCAAAGATTAACCCATCAAAATGAAGTGAACTGAACCGTTCCGTCTCCAGTCATGGCCCACTAAGATCACTTCGTATGTCTGGTAACATCAAAGCATGCTCCGGACGGAGAAGTAGCAGTTGTCTCTGAAACCTCGGTGACTGGGGGCCGTTGCGCCTTTGTTCGATGCGCCACACGCACACCTGCTACCGGGGATGATACAGAGGTGGCGGTATAGATTCCCACAGGCGGAGATAATCACTATGATTCACTTTTCAGTGAAGTGAAAATCATCATCACCCAGAAAAATAAAATCAATGTCTGTTGTCTATGGAAAGACAATCAATGGTGTGGGTATTTCCAGCATTCATCCATCTTTAGAGATGAACAATGATAATAATAATGAATGCCTGTATCGAATGGAATGAAAACATATTCAGTGTTTTGAATAGTGTTAGGACAGTACTCCGGAGTATTGAATGACACTCGGCATTATATTAAAATAGTTGGAAGTCTGCTCTTCCAACTCACCCCAAAAAAATACAAGAATACATTTGTGAATAGGTAAATGGTACAAAAGTCAACAGTTCTTGTTGGATTTCATTTCTTTGATCTTTCAATATATTGATCAATTGGGCCTTGAATGTTTCTATAATCCAAGTGATACTTAGAATCTATTCATTAATTCAATGATACTATATGAAGACCAGTATTTCAACTGTTCTGAGCTGCATGAGGAGTCAGAGTACCACTGAAACGTATGCGAATCAGGTGGATAGCGGAATTTTGCGAGAAAAAATAATGACGGTGCTGCTTGTATTCACTGTATTTCCTCAATATCCAGCTGATTCATTTCTTCACGCTTATCACCACAACATTCATATATCCTTATCACAAAAAAAAAACACCTGAAGCAGTTTTTTTGTGCTTCTAAAATGGGAGTTACGAACTCAAGCTTTCACATAGTTTGGTTGCCTCATTCAGATAGACTCTGATTCGTAGCTCACTTGAAATATTTGATTTCAATTCATTCCGAAATGAAAATCGAGTTGATCACAATAGAGTTATACAGGTTATATACAGTTTTCCTATTTGAAAATATACATATTATGTACCTATTGTGTTCCTTCTATCGGAATGAAAATAACCTGCTTGTATTTTCTACTAATTGATGATCTTCAGAAATCCTGGTATATAACTTACAAAAATGAGTCACCTTACTCTCTTCCATTAGGAAAAAAGTGAGCAGAATTTAATATTCAGACAGATATTGGTATCAGTTATTATTGATGATAAATAAATCAGTATCCAAGATGAAGCATTCATTCGATAGTGAAACGAATTTGAAGGTGAAGATCCTCATTTATTCCAACTGACCCTATGAGATCTTCCATTATAGTTTTGAATGCCATTTCAGTTCTCAATTCTTTCATCACGCATAATGGGAGAGGATCATATAATTTAGGGCCAATGTAAAGAACGAACTTTTTCAGGCTACTCTTCTTGAAAATCGGTATATCTATAGATTTTATTTTATATGGAAAGGGTGAAATACTATTTGGGCGAATTAACAACTTTACGATATATACATAACAGACATAGTGTTACATGAATTGATTTTTGACATTCAATAGCTGGGATTCCTCATACATACTTTCCGTATTATATAATCTGCCTTTTTCGAAAGTATTTTCAGTAGACAAGTTTGAGTAGTTTCCGAATTTTTTTTCGCGCTATATCAAAAGACGTATCCCCACACTACCATACAATATCTCATGATTGAGTCTTCTAATGAGTTATCCATCATCAGAATGTTTCTCTCATACATATACAACTTATGAATGTGTTGTCGCTATTTCGTTGTCTAATATATTGCATGCTCATTCCACTTCAGGTGTTGATCCACCACTACACTTCAATTTATCAACTTTTTCAATACTTGATCAACGTCTAAAGGACACCAACATCATTTACACAGCTATGTTCAGGACATCTTCATGGTTTATCACAATATTGAAATATTTTTCTTGCAATTATATCATCAGCTCTGCCAAAAATTATCGAAATCGATTTATTAGGATTCAGAAACAAGTGGATGTTCATGTGAAATAATTCTTGAGGAGGGAAAGAAATCAATAATGTGAATAAGAAAGACATGGATTCACTCAAATATAAACACTCATATACGTGAAAATCGAAACTATTCTGAGGCGAATCGATGATTCTGCAATCTGTGACCACATTCTTGTAAAGGATAATGAATCTCTGCTTCCACGAATATTAAATGATGATGGTTCAATGAACACGTTTCAGAATGATATAAGCAACATTTCACCGTCCTATAATATCTGTCAGAGATCTGTTCAAACATTCAATTGGAATATGGGTCATCGAATATATTGAGATCATTTATCTATCTTCTGAGAACCACTCTTGTTGTTACGGAAACATGTTTCGAAGCGGCAAAGAAACCGTTTCGCATTGTTGTGAATCCCCGGTCGTATATAAAATGAAACATGATATCGACCACTTCAGAAAATTTACGAGAAATCACTTGTAATTTTTTTGTGAATACTGAATATTTTGACCTTCAGGAGGTATAATTCCAAGAACAATAGTCAGCAGCAAATGACACAAGGGTACGCCTCAGACAGAATGCAACTCTATCGATGGTGAATTTCTCCACATATTCGAGATTCTTGATGTAGTCGTAATAATGAAGCTTGAGTTTCATGGATTTCAACAATGGATGACGGGTGAGATAGGCCTGCGTTCAATTATTGGATATACCTCGATCGTAAAAGAAACTAGATGAGTAACACAAAAAACCGATGAGTCGACGAAGACAACCGATGATGGAAAGAGATGAACATAATTGTCAAATTATGTTTGGTTAATTTTCAAGAATTTGAGAGAAGGACAGGAAATCGTTGTATAGATGAGGACCTGTTGACAGTGAGAGTTGTTCATTCAAAATTCTATATTTCTCGTTGTTCGGCGGGACGAGTTGAGGAAAAAACTATAACGAGCAATACAATCCCTGAAAGTGCCATATATACTCTAATAGAGATTCCTGACATCATCTGATCTTACTGTAATTTTCATGATGACTGTACGGTAGAACAATATGTAGACGTGAACTTAAGAATATTCTACACCAATTCAAACTAGTTGTGCAACTTAGAATAGACGAAATATTTCAATATCATTATGATTACCTTACTCAATAATTGTAATATTGATTCCAGTACGACACAACCAAACAAGAAATTGAAATGACCCTGGGCACTACTTTCACTATGGTCCGATTCCTCTCATAACTAATGATAATTTCGCAAGAAAATACAATCCTAATACAGACTTCCATTGAGGCATGGGTGAGAATACCGCTGAAGGCATTGGTCATTGCTCAAGTTATGACTCACATCGAAACGAGCTCTACAAAAATATTTCCCATTTCAATTTCAGAATGTTCTCCTTCGAGGACATCAACAGGAAAATATTGTCGAATATTCACGTGCTAATAAATATCACAAAGAAGATCAAGTCTGCTGGAAGTGAAATGGTCCGCCACTGTGCGTAAGAGGGCATCCTGCTGTTTCACCGCAAAAGGATATGTCATAGAATATGGGCAATTTGGTGCGAAATACATCCAGCTTTTTTAGGTAATAGGACACGTTCCGGATGTTTCGATGTGTGCTCAGTTTCATACCCATGCTCTCTCGTTTTAGGAGACTAATTTCGTTCTCTCTGCTTCGAAAATAATGCGGATGAACTTTAAATTGAGAGTAGAACAACGCAAGTACGAAAAGGTCATCATCACTTCGAATCAGCAGATCCTCATTACTTCAGATTGAGTATTTTTCTGAACACAGGATATATCGCCATAGGTCATGTCAATCTGACATGAGACTTTTCATTGAGAACTGTGAACAACTCATGATATTCTTAGAGCTACCCTGTAAATGTTTCACAATCTCGAAGGACATGATTCACTCTACTCTTCTGAATGTTCTGCTGATCCATGCTTTCGTAATACATCCATGCTCTTCGATACGAGGATATGTGACTTAGATTTCTGTTCACAAATTCATGGAATGGGTTTTCATTTCACGTCCAGTAGGAGCTTGATGATTCATTAGATTATGCAGAAGAATTCTCTTATCAGAATAAATCCAATCTTTCTGAACTGAACTTTCCTCATTTGTCAGAGTGATGTATTTCACATCGGTTACATGAGTTGTATGGATATTTTCTCGAAGTTCATACAAGGTCTGTTGGACCAAACTTTTACTTACGTGATCTTACTGTTGTCTGCCCAGTCCGATTCGTATGTTCTGGTTCAATTTTCCGTAATTCTATAGCATGGTTCTGGTCCTATGAACTCAGATACAGCTTCTTTGTCTGTTAGAATTTGATGCAGTACAGATGAGTTTGGAATTCATCAATCTGGAGCTCAGTTATTGTAAAGCAGCTTGATCCGATACAAAAAGAGATGTTTCTGTTTGTTGAAGTTCTATTGATGAACTCTCTCAATTCCATACAGCACTCAATTCAGCCTGAAAGGTTGTGGCAAGTCTTGGTAGACAAAATGAGTTCTAAACGTTATAATACCTCCTCAACTTATCGGGAAATTCCGAGGCAACAGTGAAATTCTTGGACTTTTGAAGACGATTCATTCACTTTCCAACTAATTATCAAAATCCTGGAACGATTAGGCAGTTGCAAACATTATAATAATTCGTCCAACTACAGAGATCTCTACAAAAATATGCTGCTCTTTCGTCGTTGAATTCAACATAGGAAAGTTGAACATTTTCGGTGGAAGACAAAGTTAACTGCGGAGTGAGTGACATGAATTACGATAACATTTTCAGTTCATCGTATCCTTTGAAGAACATGTCTCAACAAATCTGATGTATGAGTTGTGAACTTGTGAACTTCTTTACTTTCCAACTGAGAAAAACGATAGCAACATCGAAAACTTTTCGAAATCTTCACTGATATTTGTGCGTAGCTGGTCAGATATAGGTATAACCATTCAATGATATAATTCATATCAATAGAAAACAACTTCATTAGCAGTATTGTCTGTTATGCTGCTCTGAAATCATTGTACATAATCTGTTAGGAATAACTTCATTGAATGTGAAACTGTCTCAGTAGTTTCAGATAATTCCGTTTCCGAAGTCAACAGATGCCTCGTAGTGAAGAAATTGTTTAGTAAATGTAGTCATAATAATACATTCCTGAATGCCATGTTAGATATGAATAACCAGAGCTTTTAGGTACCCATCATGAATAATGTACTAGCAAATGTAGAAAAAAACAATATTCAGCAGCGAGGTTATTAAACAAGTATAAAGTAGCTTATTATTTTCTTCTACCAAACAAAGATTCTTCGATGAGACCTAATTCCAAATGATAAGGAGTTCACTCATTATTTGTTGCTCGTTTGCATTGCTTTCTGAGCTTTCTGAAATATTCTCAAGAGAAAGATACCATATCTATCAATGACATTGTTCCTACTGTACTGTTTCCTTCACTCCTTATGTTCGTTATTCCAGAAAATCTACACATAATATTCTTATAATGAGTAACTACTCCAAGTTTGAGACTCATAGATGGATGTCAGTTTTGAATGAGTGAGCAATAATATCCTGGTGATGTATCACGTATATAGAGACCAAACAATTTCAAACTATTTGTACCATCATTTGTCACGTATTGGCAGAGTTCACTAAGAATTTATTGTCACCGAATTCGAATTGAGTATACATTTGTCGATGACCACAATACATCCTGGTGAATTTAGTATGATAGGTTTTCATCTTCGTGATGTGAATCTGCGAATAACAAAACTATATACAAACAAAACTATACCAGAAATTTTCTCTGGTTCTTGTTAATCATGTGAATAAGGAATAATGCATATTCGAAAGTTTGCTGACTACGTCGATATTTTCAAAATCTGTTGCTGTTGAAAATTTCTATTGCAGTCGTACATTTTTTTCATTTCAGTCGAAAATACATAAGCAAATATCAGTGGTGTCCAAAAAAAACATTGAGATGAGCAAAATAGTCAATGGTTCCATTCAGAATAAAATGTTTACTGACAGAAAATATATATTTCACTTCACCAAATCTGAAGTCATTCGAAGACATCCTGTATGAGTTATCAGGAAAATATCATGTTAAAAACTGAATCTCAACGCTTATCTCACACTATGAATGAAAATGACTTTCATAGGAACATTTTGACTCAATAATTCTCTATGAGCCTTCTGCCGCGTTTGAAATCAAAAACCTTAAATACATTGTATGAATCTCAATTCAATGGATATTTTGGATACCAACATTAAAATTTCATCACATTTGATGAATATCACAGATATATGTGATCTTGAGGATTGGTGGATGCCAACGTATAACGTTTTTTGGGAAGGAATGATTCATCAATTATGGAAATGTACATAATCAAAGAAGCTCCTAGAAAGCAAACTGAAAATGACTATCACACTTTCTATGAAGAGAAAGAATAGAGTATGAAGTCGTAGTTACCGAAGATAAAGGTAATAACGTAGATTAAGTTACTCTGAGAATTCTCAGCATTACGTTTTAACTTCCGTTATACTGAACTCGGATGTACAAAATTTGTCGACTGGAATATAATTGAAGGTGAGAACAATGTGAGAAAAAAGTTGGGGACAGAGAATAGCAAATGATGGATACGCCTCGTTCGTCTCTAAGACTTTCAGTTACGATTCCCTCATCAGCAGTGGTGGCACCTGAAAAAAGACCGAATGGCAAGAAATCCCTTATTTCACGACCACTTTTATCATTTGGCAACAAAGTGTAGTGGGAGCAAGTGAAACCAACAACCAATGAATTGAATTTCCTGCAGAAGGCATGTCTCCACAAACATCACAACACAACTACGAACACATTGGCGTAGACAATATGAAATTTTCCACCATGACACCATATTATAGTGTACATAATCAACACTGGAGGGCATGATGGAGAATCAAGAGATTAACTGTTTTTCCAATTCAACAAATACGTAGACTCAATTCATATGATAAGCATGGTGTGGTGTTGTGTTGAATTCGCGAGTGGTTAGAATACCACCACCTAAATCCATTAGACGCCACCTTAAATCGTTCTTTCTCGCTATCGTTTTTTCTCCGTCGGGTCAGTTTAGTTTTTACCGCGACAATTGCGTTGGCTCTGTTCAAATCGATAAAATTTTCTTAACATCATATATTTCTCAGTGTTCAGCAGCCCTGATTTGAAAAAAGGTAAGTGATAACATACAACGAAATCTAACAACGTATAAAAATAGAATGTCTCGAGATTAAAACGTAGACGCTGAAATAAATACTTCGTATGAAGAGTTCATTCTCAAGGGTGGGGTCCGTAGAGTCTTTATGGTTGGGAAGTGATGAGAAAAACACGAATCAAATGTTTCGTCATTCTACTCTCATGACGGAATTATTGATAACCATTTGAGGAAATCATTATGAATGAAAGTGTGTACATCATTCAATACAGTGAAGTCAGTTTCCAAAGTGCTCATTCGGTTGATTTCACAACAATAACGATGTGTATCGATGAAGACACCGTGTGGTTTTGATTTGGTATTGAAATGTTTTCCTCTGTAACTATTTCAACCATCAGGATGTGACTCACTCTTCTTCGCACGTCATGGAATGATTGAAGAGTCTCATCACACAGTGCTGTGTGGTTCACTAACCTGACAATATAGTGACAACGCTCAGATGCCTCCATCTCCACATATTAGTGGTGAATCTGTAACAGTTTGAACTTAACTTCACGATTGTTGGGAGCATCGAGAAAGGAGTTGTGTTCATGTGTGTGCATTAGAAAAATTAACCAACACAATTAAAAGCCGTGCCATCATATTTTGTGTGACAAATCGAGAAATCGCTGCTGGAGATTCACAAAAGGCTTACGGAAAATATTCACTCTCCAGGAAATCAATCAAGTCCTTTCGGTGAGTATAATTCCACCACATCGAAACTGGATTCAGTCGATGTTTACTCATGTCGTGGGATTGTCCGAGAAGGTACAAAATCGACGAACTCATCGTAAACTCGTGAAATTTTTGAAAAACCAAAAGAAATTCAATGAGAACTTGGTTCGAAAAAGTATTTCAGTTTCTTCCATGATGCCTCTATATCTACTGAATTTCGATCCCTGTGCCTGTTCTCAGTCCAACATACAGGGTGTCCTTAAAAGGTCTTTACAAAAAGCTACCACATATTCTTCAGACCAAAATAATTCGATACAAGCAAACTTACCTCAGTAAAAAGTTGCTTAGTTTGGGCGCTAGACGGCTCTGAAGTTGAAATTTTCAAATCGATTTTGCTTCATAACTTTTGAACGGCTCATGAGATTTTTTTCAAATTTGGTACGTTGGCATAGACTCATCGGGCAATGAAACTCATATCATAATCATAATGGATATCATTCCATGGGCGTAGAACTTGATTTTTTCAGTAAATAAACATCTAAAACTCCTACGCCAATGGAAAAAAATTAGTTTCAATATGAAATCTGAATTATTCAACTCATTCACTACAAAAAAGGTACTCTTGACAAAAGTCGATTCCTCTCATGGTTTCGACAAAATTTTAATTTTAGTGATTTAGAGCATAATTAATAATAAAACGATTAACAGATATTTCATAAAAATTGTTCAAAATGTTCACCATTTTCACGTATACAAAGATTTATACGACGCAAAAAGTTGAGATGTACTTTTTGCATAGGTTATTTCTATTGAAAATAAGTAGCACTGGTTTTTTTTTCTGAAGACTATTATTATCTGCTCGAAAACAGTGATATTCACATTCTTGGTTTCCATAGTTTCATCTGTGTTGATTTGTCGAGTTTTATTGACGTTGATTGTTGATATCGCACTTTTCTGATTTATCATGGCCGTACAATACACCAATGAAGAATACACCGATATGTTATTGGTATTCGGATATTGTCAAGGAAATGGTCGAGAGAGTGTGAGGGTGTATTCGGCAAGGTTTCCAAATCGTCGCGTACCAAGCCACCCAACCTTTGCTGCAGTTGAGAGACGTCTTCGGGAGACCGGTCATTTTGCTCCTAGAACTGGTGATTATGGAAGACAGCGTTATGTAAGGATTCCCGAAGTCGAAGTAGAAATTTTAGACCGTATTGAAGAAAATCCAGAATTGAGTACTAGACGGATAAGTAATGAACTAGAAGTTTCTAGGAATGCCGTTCATGAAGTACTAAGAGAACAATTATTATACCCATACCACAAGACGCCAGTTCAAGATTTATTAATCCATGATTCACAAAGTCGTCTGATGTTTTGTAGGTTCATTAATTTGCAAAGAGAAATGAATCTGAACTTTGGAAAGAATATTTTGTTCACTGATGAAGCCTGTTTCACGAGAAGAGGAATAACTAATTTTCATAATGAACACGTTTATGCAATTGAAAATCCTTATTCCATTAAAATAAACCATTTTCAACACGAATTCAAAATCAACGTTTGGGCTGGAATAATAGGAAATTTTATAATTGGTCCTGTCATACTTCCACAAAGATTAACAGGAGACATGTATTTACAACATCTACGAAATACGTTGCCAAATTTGTTGGAAGATTTACCACTCCAACATCGGGTAGATATGTGGTTTATGCACGATGGAGCTCCACCACATTTTTCGGTGGATGTTAGGAATTTTTTAAACCAACAGTACTCAGACAGATGGATAGGTAGAGGTAATGATGCACCCGTGAATTGGCCACCACGTTCTCCAGACTTAACACCGATGGATTATTTTGTATGGGGTTATCTCAAGTCTACGGTTTACAAGACCCCTGTGAATACTGTAGAACAATTATGGCAACGTATCCAACAGGCGACGAATAATCTTACAGGCGATGAAGAAGTTATGCAAAGAGTACATTTCAACTTTTTGCGTCGTATAAATCTTTGTATACGTGAAAATGGTGAACATTTTGAACAATTTTTATGAAATATCTGTTAATCGTTTTATTATTAATTATGCTCTAAATCACTAAAATTAAAATTTTGTCGAAACCATGAGAGGAATCGACTTTTGTCAAGAGTACCTTTTTTGTAGTGAATGAGTTGAATAATTTAGATTTCATATTGAAACTATTTTTTTTCCATTGGCGTAGGAGTTTTAGATGTTTATTTACTGAAAAAATCAAGTTCTACGCCCATGGAATGATATTCATTATGATTATGATATGAGTTTCATTGCCCGATGAGTCTATGCCAACGTACCAAATTTGAAAAAAATCTCATGAGCCGTTCAAAAGTTATGAAGCAAAATCGATTTGAAAATTTCAACTTCAGAGCCGTCTAGTGCCCAAACTAAGCAACTTTTTACTGAGGTAAGTTTGCTTGTATCGAATTGTTTTGGTCTGAAGAATATGTGGTAGCTTTTTGTAAAGACCTTTTAAGGACACCCTGTATATTTCGAAAATAAGAACTTCTTCTGATCTGCAGAAGAGCATTATCGGCTAGTTGCGAGGTTTCCATCAAGTGCTACTATGAATTGCTATGTGATATCGTGTTTGAATGGTATCGTAAATGAGTATCGTGTTCGAATCGTTCCATTCCTTGGGATGAATACAGAATCGTCCATTGATAGTGATTATTTATATTAGTTAGAGAAGCTGAAACTATTTTTTTTCTTTCTTTGATGAAGAGGTCATTGAATTTAGATCGATTCAGGTAACGCCACTGGGCAACATAATTCGCGACCATTATCCCAGCTCCTTTTTTGCGCCCCATCCACCCAGATTATTCCACCGCGAATTGTTTCACTCTCTCAAGATAGACTGGAAATTGTCGAAACGTCACAGCTAAATGTTTGCGGAATTATATGTTTTTTGCTACCCAAGATAGCGAGGCTTGTCGGCAGCATTCAGCTATTTTTATTGACCATTATCTGAGATGTCGCGGTAGATATAAATATTTCTCTTTGATTTTATTAATTGATCTACTTCTTTGAATCGGAGCGGATGAGCAGAGGAATTCCCGGAGATTGACAGGATAAATTAAAAGTACTAAATTATGATTTCAGGTGGGTGAAGTCGCTGATGATGTTGAGTTGAGGCCACTGGTCTAGATACGGAGGTAAGAAAAACTAGATGCCAAGAAAGAAAAATGAATACCGTATTTGAATACCGAAATTCGTTCCAGACAAGAAGAATTAGACGTGATTCGTACGACGAATATGACTACACATCGGATTGCAAATAAATTCACTAGAGATTCAAAGACAATCACAGCTCTGTCAACTGAGAAGTTCATCACGAATACCAGCGAAGTATGCAGAAGATGATGCAGAAATTTTGGTTCATTTTGGCAAATTTCATCTCAGAACTGACGTGATTTGCTAGCACAATATTTTTTTTTTCATTTAGTGCGAAATGATTACTTCAAAGAGGAGTAGTCATACAGCGAGTCCAGAAAATAGTTGAGATCACCAAAGTATTTCGCCAAAAATGTTCATCGCTCAAGATTGAGATTCGATTATAAAATAGATTTTCAGGTTGTGAAATTTCAGGATCAAGTGTCATCACCTCTACGGCAGTTGCCTCAGAGTCGAAAATGTATAGTATTCCAATCCCTGAGACCAC
Organism: Gastrophysa polygoni; assembly: GCA_963576655.1. Classification (NCBI taxonomy): domain Eukaryota; kingdom Metazoa; phylum Arthropoda; class Insecta; order Coleoptera; family Chrysomelidae; genus Gastrophysa; species Gastrophysa polygoni. The sequence continues at coordinate 18,250,032 of OY755082.1, forward strand.
GATATCACGAGCTGAATCTGAATTATATGACTTATAGGAATTATGATTGGTTCATGTAGTGGCTGTACCAGTAATGTCAACATTGTGAATGATGAATAAATAGGTAGTTTATTTTGTCTCAATTTGGAAAGTGCTCAGAATCGGTAGAACTCTCTCATCTGATTCCAAATATATATACTTTATTGAGGTTATCTTGGTCAGTTTCCGAAAGATGAAGTTTTTTCGTATGAATCTTAGCAATTGTAGAACGCCAAACGACAATGTACCGATTGGTTTATATCAATGTAGCCGTGGATAAGGAATCGATATGTTGTATTTGTTTCATTTATTTATTTATCAACCAAAATTCATAGTAAGTGTTCAGAATGATCCCCATCTACTTGTACACACAAGCGATATCTTTTTAATAAACTTTTGAGGGTTCTCCTCAGTTCTAGCGATTAGGAAAATGAAATACAGGGTGTCTCATTCAAAAACTTCCAGGTTTAAGATACTTTCTTCAAAATCCTAGTACTGAATTCTGAATGCCTATGAAAAATATTACATATTTGCTTATTTGAACGTTTCTGAAGGACCAATATCTACTGAGATAGCGATTGAGTAGGATAATATAAACAATCATCCTACATAATCCGGCCTTCAGATGAAAGGGGGCTCTGGAGCTAGAGATAGGTATTGATGCTCATTTTTTCTTTTATCAATTAAATACCAATACCTACTATGGAGTTGTCGAAAAGACGTCTGGATATGATCTTACACATGACCTATCTTTTCATTTATGTTGATATCTGGTTGTTAAACGGTTTTAATATTTTTGATTCCGAGTCTGAGTCTGGGTCTCTATGTTTTTTTTTGAGATTCGTCATGGTTCCTGAGATGAGTGCATGAAGAAAAGCGCTAATTTTGTTGTGAAAAAGTGTAATATGTGAAGAAAAGAAATTTGTGAACTTATGGTAACAGCAATAAATAATATATGCGAACCTGCCACATTTTTCATTTTTGCTGATCTTGTTGTATGGGAAATATCGTGCGCAAATGATATTCGTGAACTATTCAAAATTATGATAGGATTGGCGAACAGATCATTTATGAAAACAATACTATTTTTCCCATCTGCTGAGAATGATTGTTCTTATAGTGGAATTCTTCTCCTTCGTGTGCAAATGCGCCATTCTTTTCGGATCCAATTGAACATGCTCAATTACCTGATAATGTGACGAATGGGGTCAGAATTACATCCTCGAAGGATTTGAATTCATATTCTCATGAAATTGAATTATTTTGAAATTTAATTATCATACGAAATCAGTTCCATCGCAGAGAGTCTAATCAAAGCTCACTCACCAGAAGAGCTCAAAAATAATGCATTCTTGGAGAATATCTCGAGGGATATACTGGGAGAGTCTCATAATCTCATTTCTCATTATCTAGGTGCATTGAAGATGGCAACTTAGATGTTGAAATACGTATTTGGATTTTCTGAATACTGGTCAAATATGGCCACTTACTCAATCACTTGAGTGGGTGTCCATACTTGGAGGTGTTCTAATGAGTGATTCTCGAACGGAATGTTCAATTGCGTGAGAAAAATATTTTTTCAGTGAATGATCTGATAATCCTTCCACCCATTTCGTTTAAATTCGGTAATGTCATGAAGAATAGTGAAGGGCTACTGATAAGCTCCAACTATGTTGAAATTATCAACCATAGTAGCATCCCGACAGGCACCTCAACAAATATTTCGAACGAGAAGAATATACATCACTGCTATAATTCTCGCTACATCTTTTTATCCGTGGCCTTTTATCATATCTTCGACTTGTTATTCTTTCTATATCATCAGTATATTCTGGTCTCAAAAACTGTGATCCAAATCGATGCAAACAATAAAAAATGTGCTCCATATGAATCACTGATTAGGGAGTTTGGCACCCTGTGTCTTGAAACGAATGCATTACCGGACTTTTACGTTAAGTTTCCGTCTTAGAATCACTCACAGAATCACTTCTTGAAATTCTGGCCACCTACGCGGATATCACCATTATCAAATTCTTATTTTCGAATATACAGGATGTTTCAAAATAGGAGACTCTAATACTAGGATTCGTAGACCCTGCAAAATGAGTTGGATTTGCCCATTGAAAAATTTTGTTACGGCATCCGTATTCATGATGGAAGGGTTTTGAAAAACAGTTATTACACATTTTTCACGATTTTGTCTCAGAAACAAAAACAAATTCATGTGATTCTACAGCGTCCAAAACATATTCATATAAAATTCAAACTCAATATTGCCAGTAGTCTCGACAGAATCGTGAGAAATGTGTATATACAGTTTTGTTTCCTTTGCGTGGAACTGTACTATTTTTTTTTCAGTGTCCCTTTTATTACAGTCTACGAGATATACATATACATGTCATGTCGGTCAGTGTAGATTCCCTTTTGCAGGTATGTATAACGATAATATCTGGATGCCTCCACTCGTTGCCAAAATATTTATCCACCCCGAAACGTGATCCTCGTCGAAATAATCACAAAAATGTTACTACCTACCAACCTACAAACGTCAAGATCTCCAACAAGTCCGCTGCTCATTTCATTACAAAAAGGCCGAAAATTCATTGTTGTCCGTCATCCACCCCAAGATAATCCCCGCACAATATGCCTGGCTCCATTTCGAACACTGCTTTATGAAAATATTCGATGCCTCGTTGAACACAATTCGAAGGCACGGGGATTAAAAAACGAGCTCGTTAAGAACGGGTATTGGAGTTTCTTAAATCCGCTGCAAATGTTTTCATGTGCTATTTTGCGAAACAAATGCGATTTCGGCTAGATAGTGTGTGCTGCCATTCAAACGATTATGACCTATAGGGCAGGGTGGGAAACAGAAAAATTCAGCTGAACAAATAAGCATTCTTCATTTGTATTTGTATTGACTGTGGTTATATATCGATAACCGGGTAGGATCTATGTCAATAATCATACACATATGCACGGAGGGCCAGGATGCACTGTAGCATGAAATATTTCTCCTATCTGTAAGTTCAAACCAGTATCACGAATGTTTTTATAGACACAAAATATATTAATGTTAAGTCTCAAAGAATATGTAGTGAGATATACTTCAGGTTGTTTTTGAGGAATATTTTGTTCCCCGAATTAATGATAGATATTTGATGAATATTTGAATAGCCAGTCTGAAAAATCTTCGAAAAGATCGGTTCAGTTCGTTTCATATAATAATACAGGGTACGTCAAACTCGATGCCGTATTAGGAAGTTTTTAGAGAATGGAAAACATATATACCCTGAGTTCGGTTATGTGATGCTGGGTTCTAGCATTCCGAAATATTTTCATCTGTGCATCGTTACTGAGAGCAACTTTGAAATTTCAAATTGAATATTCTATATATGTTTGAATATTCCCTGTAGCATATCCTATAGCTCTCTCACTGCTTCTGTCATATGAATTGATGTTTGATTTTCGACGGCAAAAAAATCATCATCATCATTATAATTTCTGATATTATTTTATTTCGATAGCGAACTCCGGTACGAATGAACTCGAACACACTTTTTCTTCGAATTGAACACCCTGTATTTTCATCTTCTATCGAAGACTTGATAATCTTCCGCGGTTTTTGAATTATAAGACATGGGATAATATGTATCAGACTCAAATAATCAATTGACCCAACAATGGAAGATTTGTCCTGATTTCCCTATATAATGATATATTGCGTGTGAAACATGTTGGTAGCTATAATGAAATGTTCTCGAATTTAAAAAAACAGTTATATTTTATCTTTCATAACGCTTTATTCTTGAAATTGTGATAAGAAATACAGAGTGTGTAGCATCTGTTGCTCATGAAACTAGATCGTCTGGTATCCTCTTCGTTACCGCTGGAAAGACTTCGTCCTGGTCATTCAGTGCGAACATCATTCTAGTTTGATGATGGAGAAGGAATTTATCAGCCTTGTCAGCTTGAATCTGAATTTCAATTTATCTGTGATTCCAAAGTAGTTATAACAGATTATTTAGATGAGCCATATATGAATTGGTTGCGGAATTGAATTTACAAACTATTTCATCGCGAGTGAACTCAGAACCAAAGAGTTCACGTCCAGTACATTTCATGGAATTTTCTCCTAGGTGAACAGTCATGATGATTCTGACAATTTTCTAATATTTATCACATAATCCATGCCTCCAATGTCAATTTATAGCAAAGGTATACTCTAGAGTTTCGAATAGTGAATTTTTCATTGATATCGATTACCAATAAGCAATGGCAACGTATTCAATTCAATTATTCATATCGAAAATATAGCATCAGAGTTAACATGACATGTATTTTCTCCTATCTTTCATAGCTTTTTCAATTCGCCATGAATCTTCATATCATATGATTACTTGAAATTCACACCTTTGTTTCGGCCATGTATACCAGATGTCCCTCCAGGAACTGCATCGATCAATATATGCAAAACTATAAGTAGGGGTAGGGCGAATTTGAAAATTTGGTGACTCATTACTATTGATGGAGGCAACTCGACCTAAATATTCCCAGATGCTGGCATTTCCGGTAGTACCGGAAGTTGATATCAACTTGCTTATTTGAAATCGAACACTTTATATATATATCAATTCATTTTCAGATTTCTCGAAGAATTCTATTCAAAAATGACGTTTTGAAGGCATGAACATAACTATCAATTTCTCCTATATCTTCAATCATTCGATTGGGGTTGGTTTCCTCATAGAAGGAGATATCCATCTGTGTTTTGTGTTGATATTTTGATCGATAATAAACGAAGGGTGATCAGAAACTAACATTGAAAATTAATTATTCAATCGAATGGGGAATTATAAATTTTCTGATTTCGTTTTTATGTTCTGAGTATTCTATGTGGGATATCGAAGGATTCCAAACGTTCTCATATATAGTATGATGCGTAGAATCTATAGGTTCTATCATAAATTTTATACAGGGTGGCATTATTTTTGTTCTTCGTCACAGTTGGATAGGATACATATATATATATATATATATATATATATCCCAAAACTTTAGGAATATTTGTAGAAATATGAAGGCATACTGAAAAGAATGGGTGAAGTCTCTTGTTCGGTCATTCTGCCAGAAAATATCATGATTGACCTGCGAAATACGCTACTAAGAAGGAGTGCTCTGGCAATTTTAAGGAAGTTTCATCATCGCCTCACATATCTGTGGCAAAATTTTTCACTTGATATCATATGGAGTGATGAGACACACACGTCACTAGTGATGGATTGTTCAATAGTCATGATGAACACCACTGGACTGATCATAATCCTCGAACTCATCACGATAGGAGGCAATACGGAAGGTTGAGATTCAATATAACTTGTTTCATACAGGGTGGTCTACGTTATATTCGAGGAAAATTTGAGAGCAAGGAACTATGTCAGAATGATGAAACATAATTTGGAATAGTTTCTGGATGACGAGCCTCTTGCTGGATTAGATAGATATTAGTTAGTGAATTCTGTAAGAAAGCGATGTGAAGTTCGCTTAGGCCAAAACGGAAGACAATTCGAACATCTTCCAAAACACTATATTCTTCAACGTAAATAACTAATTGGCTGCCGTATCTTTTCAATGTCATCCCTCATGATATTCCTAATTCTGCCAAACTATATCAATGAAGGTTTGTAATTTTCCAATATCCCTCACCATTTAGTACCGAGAAAATGCAAATGAATTCAGCCCCTTATAATTCTGAAACGAATGAAGATATCAAAATTCTAATCGTGCCATTTTGGGTTCCTCTAAAATTGAATCCGTTTCACGTATATCGGTTATACGATAATCCCTTCAGTGATTGTGAAAACTCACAATTTTGCCAACCTTTCACTATATTTTCTTGAAATGGAAATGGAATTCTTGGAACAATGGACCCAAAGAGTTTTTAGTATCCACCACCAATTTATTGTCATGATGGAAAAACTGTATGTGAACTAATCATGAGAATTTTACTAGTGTAATTGTGTGGGTACTACTGAAATGTTCTATTCTACCTATCAACTACCTATATCTATACAAAAATAACTGAAAACTCATCACCATTGAGTAGGAACTTCAGACTCGCCTATATCTATACTAAGTAACACTCTAAACTTCCAAAAATATTCGAGAGAATGAGGAATATTTCGACAAGATTCAGAGAAATGAGCAATATGTGATTTTGTCATATATTGAGTACCATATACGCCAGAATAGATCGCAGAAATGAGAAATGAAAACTTCCTCGGATTAATCATAAAAACTAGCAATTTCTTTTTTTCATTCAATATGTTTGATAGAATGAATCATAATTTTACTTTTTCATGAGTCTGAGTGGAGGCATTCCAAGAAATTCATTGATGAGAATCTCGTACCTCGAAATAGAATGAGGAAAATCTGAGTACGACGTGTTCTTCAGGTGATCTCATAATGTTTTTCAGAGTGAGAGATAGTTGTTGTCATCATAGTAATAGAATTGATACATTGTTTTTTAGTCAAATGTGTATTCAAGCTGATAATCCTACTGGTATTCAGACAGTTTCAAAGTGATTATATCATATAGTAGAATTTAGTTATAATATAATCAATTCATTCAATGATTCGATCCCCTTTTCTACATTTCTTTCTATATGAGTCAGTCATGAGTACGAAATATTCAAATTACGGAGGATGATAATATTGAATGAAACATATTCGACATATCATCACATATGCGATTTCACAGTATGTTCCATTGACAAATCTACTAATCATCCTCGAAACTGAAATCGACTTCTCAGAGCATTCCATGATAAGAATCCTCTCTCAAAAAATCCTAACCCACCGACATGCATCAGTCGAAAGGGCACGATAGCATCTACTCTTTCTTTGACTACCTGTCATATCAATCCATCCCTTCACAGCACTACAAAGGACGTTTTTTGGCTCAAAGTCGGGACTGAGTCGATATGAGTCATCTTGTTGTCTTTCTGTTCGACCGAATTGAATGATTCTTTCTTGTACCGCACAACGTCGGCTGTGTTATCCTGGGTTGAAATGTCAATTGAAAGGAGAGGCTCGATCACTGATAGGGCTTTTCACTTTTTGTACAAGCCACAACCTACAATGTTGAATTACGGAGGAAGGATTCAGTGAAGTGGTTCCACTATCGTCAGACTGTGTAGAAGTAATTGTTCAATTCATGCATGAGTGTCCAGATCTATTTCCAGCTGGATGCAAGATTCTTTCTCAAGAAAAAAAAAACACTGACTCAGATTGATTTCCTCATCCAGTTCTCAACGCCGTATTTTGTCGTTCCTGTATTTTTCGGAAAGAATGAATATATAGAGTCGTGAGAGATTGAGTAAGTAGCCGCTTCTGATGTAGTTGCCGTAGTAGTTTAGGAAATAATGAGGACAAATCATAATTTTTCGTCGACGGTGAGAAATTTGACATTTCACGAACATCATGTGACCGTTCAGATTAATCATACATCGATTTCATGAAGTAGTGGATGAATCCGATATAGCCCTCCACGTGAGATATATAATGAAACAATGTGTCATCAAAGAACAAAATCGAAGGAAGTGTCCGGGGTTTTAACGCAAAAACCGTGCACAAAGGATGTATGGAATACAATTACCACTTCACAGAATTACTGTGTTTAGGAATTATATACATATATATATATATATATATATATATATATATATATATATATATATATATATATATATATAAGAACTTATTCAACTGCTGCGATTCTTTCAATTCAGAATGGCTATACTGCAAGAATGGCAATGGGTTCACAAATCTCTCACATCAGGTTACAAATTCGATAGTCTATCAGATTCATTTCCAAAATATCACTTTTCAATTATCAAAGAATGATAATAACTGTTCTTTCTAACAGATATTCATGAGATACCTACAGTTGCTGATTCGTGGCGTCTGGAGGTAGAATGGGATTGAATTAGTGTTGTGAAGATAACAGAAGGTGATTTCTCATTCTTGCAAATGTTACCAATGATATCATAACGTGATCCAACTCAATCACATTCCCTTTTCTCCTCTTACACAGGCATTGAAGATGATTAGATTAAGGAGTTACAAATCATATCATTCTGGATTGCTGCAGAACTGAACAACAGGCGAGGAATAATGATAAAAATTTGGGAAAGTTTTTCTCAACACTGGAAGCATTTCACTATTCAAAAAATCTCTACATTCCTCATACGAATTCAATGGCTCCATTTCACTTGGTCCACTCATCATGATTGAATTCAATTAGTAAATCAATCAAAGTTATATGGAATTTAAACTGTTACTATTCCTAACATTCCACTAGGAAGAAAAGTTCGTGAAGAAATAACAATTATACTGCTGAATATAAGCAAGCAGAAATCACTTGTTATGAAATCAAGATCTGAGAAATAAGGTTGTATTCTGTGTCTAATTTTGTTACTTCGCTTTGCTTTGAGAAGCGCTTCCGTCTGTTCTGAGCTTTCTGCGACTGAATGCTCAACGTTGGAATGATACAATGAATTGTAGGGTTTTATTTTACATTTCGAACTGAAGAACACTTTGAGTACTCACATGAAAAAGAACAGACAGCAGACGATAGGAGAAGTTATTGGTAAGACTGGAGGTAAGAGACTGGAGGTAGAAATATCAAAAAGACTGCTGAAGTTACTAAATTAAAGATGACAGTAGAAGGATATCCATCAATTTCTTCTTTAAGATGAGAAGTGTTGCAATTTATTTCAGTCGATCCCTTATTCCAATTTGTGGTGATAGGTATTGTAGTATAGTATGAATTCAGTTGTTGAATCTGTTTTTTTTTCAACGGTTATTATGAAATATTCCTTAACTGCTCTTGAACAGTGAATGCAACATTCTTCACACGAATCTTCAAACAGTCATCATAGGCTCATAGCTAATAGTGCAATTGTTGATGAAGAAAAATCAGAAGTGAATCTTCACGTCGGAATCATGAGGTAGGTAGTGGACCAGAAATGTTTGTTACTCGCTGATCAATACAAAGTAACAGCACCAATATCAAATGGACCATCTGATTATTCTTTCATTCCTTGAATTATTCTATCTCGCAATGGGATAAATTATTATCAGGAGGTGTATAAATTCATTATAGAAAGAGGTTATCAATTGACAGGATTAGTTGATAAAGTCAATTAAAAAGTTGGTGATCGAGATATAACGAACTTATAATCATCTCCTAGGTGCTTTCAACAGTGGAAATCGCTCTGCAGAAACCTAATTAATTTCAAAACACAACCTGCCTTTGTCTTCACGTTATTGAAAAATTTAACTGAAAGCAAATCGAGATCCGGTACATTAGAACAGAAATTATTCCGATATGTATTTGTATAGCTATGTCGATCATTATTGGATTTCATGCATTATTCTGTGAATATTTCATGGATGCCTTATCACGCATTCTTTCACACATCCCTGTTCTTGATGAGATGATGAAGGATAGCACAAGAAACATTCAACAGATCTATATCCTGAAAACATGGGTAAATGAGACGTGGTATGAAGCGAATGGACTGTAGTGAAATCGGTTCTGCTCCCACACCCATCGATCACCACAATCTACAAACAATTCTATGTAATTCACAATATCATATGTTCGTTATCAGTCTGGATAATTTTGAAACGATGTTATAATATTAACATCTTAAAATATACACATCATCTTTGCTATGTTCTTTCTGTTTTGACAGAAAGAAAGAAGATCTTATAATGTTCGAGAAACATCGTGTTAGCCAGCGGTGGAATATTGAAAAAAAAATTGTTTAATGTCTAAACAGGAGTAAATCCCAATGATAAGACATACATTCATATACATAAGCAAAAAGTTTTATATATATATATACATACATACATATACCTGCATATACATACAGACTCATGTACACATGTATACCAAAGTTGACTCTAATTGTCAGGAAACACCTGAACATGGAGAAAAGTGGAAAAACATAATTTTTTGTAGTAAGGTATATATCTTCCTATTCGAAACATCTTCAGATCATTACAGGCGATGTTGGCATTGATAGATTTGATGATGTGTGTACAGGTTACCTTGTCTTCTTGATTATCTCCGTTTTCGGGAAGATTGAAAATCATCACATTCTTCTTCCTGGATTCCCGATCAGCGGGTTCAGAAATCACTCCATTCATTTGGAAGGTGGGAGGTTCGGGATTGTGTTAGATCGGCAAGTACTTTTACTATAGCAGGAATCTGCTGCAGGCCATTGGTACAATCGATGCACAAGAATCGGAGAATCCTATTTTTTAATTGCATACATTTGATCTCGGTGGCTGATAGTTCTGAGCAGAGCGAATTTGAATGTATGGCCCTTTTGCATGAATCACATTCGAAATATAATAAAATCGTTTTGATTTTATTCCACAGTCAAATGTATCCAGATTATGCGGAATTGCATGAATCTGTTATTCTGAAGATTGGGCAGTTATAAGGCAAAAAATTCCGCACACACTGATATAAAACTTCAATAATAAATTATGTTTGGAACCACTAGAAATTCACACTTCATTGCGGAGCAAATAGACAGGTGTTGACTCTTTGCTTTCAACGAACTGAATGAGAGAAGAAAGATATTGGAATTTCTCTTGAAAGTTTGGAGATCGTGAGCATTAGGAAAGACTTGACTAGGCAAAGAATTCCACAACTTTGCCGTTCTATTGATGAAAAATGCTTGGTATAGAGAAGTTCGGCAGGTTTTGTTATGTAGGTGTGACCAGCCTGAGCTCGTCTAGTTTGTCTACTCAGTATCGCTCATGATATATGAGAGTTCCATTGAGCACCGACCCTGGGAATATCTATGAAAGAGGAAGAGATCACCTACCCTCATACGATGTTCTAGAGAGGTCAATGAATTGAATAGCTCACTTCTGAATAGAATCTTAGAGCTTCAACATATGTTTGCAGTTCACATGTAAACAGTACCTACTCCAGGACATGTCTGATTTGCGCTTTCAAGATCATGAACTTGCTGAGGTGTGAAGTACCCCTTTGCACGAAACAGAATGCCAAGTTTTTTTGAAGCAGTTGGAACTATGGCTCAGCCAAAGAATAGCAGTGTCCCCAGACGTCTGTTCTTGTGTCTATTATGTCGACTGATGTTCTGTATTGTGGAAGATATGCTGAAGAAGTTGTGTTCGAAATGACTTGAAGTGAAAAGAACCAACAATCCGATGATCCAAGTTGCACTGCCATTTCTTCTCGATGTTGAAATGAAACAATATCGAAAATTAACATTGAATCGCGTACACATGCCGCGTTTGAACTATCACTGCGTTTGTAATCGACATTCACGAGCGTTTATTTCGTATTGAATAAGGCCTTACAAGTTTTTTTCCGTGCCACACACACATTTCTAGGATTTTTATGTTCGGGACTAGTTTATGTTCGAATGGTCAACGCAACAGAGGAATGGAAATTATACCTCTGATATGTTAGAAATATAGGTATACAGACGCTAAACGGTCACTGCCTATTTCGTTTCAGATTGTGGGAAGAGTCGGCATAACCTCACATTTTTGTGACAAGGATGGTTACAAGAATTTGTTAAACGCTGTTATTATTCTCCATAAAGAGATGATACTGAAACAGGTTTTTCCGAGCAGCAGATATGGTCTCGACTATCTGCTGAAGAAATTTTAGGGTCGATTATATTACACGTTCATTCCTATTTGAACGAAATGAAAATAATGTGTCTATTGAATCGGTAAGTTCGCAATCATTGAGAATGATCTCTTCACTGTTACAGACTCGCAATACTGTTTCATCCGGAAACATATACGTATAGTCCTCTCAACTGGAAGATGACTATTTCATTTGGCGTCCATAATGGACTCATTTTGACTCCTGAACGCGTATTGAACCATATGTTACCTGTTGATACAGGGATAGGAGAGAGTATGGAACCAAGTAAATATCTTTCAACGGAAAAGAAAGATCTATGTGAAAATTTGCAGGTAAATGCAATGCAACAAAATGCATCCGATGATTTTTTTTTTTAATTTATTTTATTTATTTATTAAATTTGAATGGGACAGCCTATATTTTCTACAGAGCTATGTGGAATTCATACATACTGAGTTTGATGTAAACAAATTTGTAGAAACGAGGAATATAGCACTTTGATCATAGTAATAAATAAATATACAATTCACAAATTGTACAATTCAGAATGGCTCAATTAAGTGAAGGAGAGCGTATTGAAATTTTAATGATGATCGGTCATGGTGATTGTGAAATTTATTTCCGTCAATTAGAATTTGACACTTGAAGAACAAGAGAATACTCGTCCATTCATTACTATGCATACAAACAACATCAATTGGTTTATCTAAATAGTTTTTTGCTCTAATGCGAAAAACTCAAACGAGGTCAATCAATGGGCTATATTTCTCGTTTTTACAAATCATTTTCACACAAAACTCAGTATGTATGAATTCAAAATAAAACAAGCCATTCCAAAATCTGTGGAAATATATAGGGTGTCCCATTTGGATTGAAGAAGTTGATGGCATTTCCGGTTAAATCAAATGCATTTCGTTCCATTGTACTCACTTGCAAATTTTCATATATCGTTTTTTTCGTCCAGAAGATATTCACTTGGTTCCATACTTTATCCCAACCCTTTAAACAATTTAGATAGATACATTGAATAATCATAAGGAGTTGATTATCATAACATACATATATGGCTCGAGGAATTATCGAGAACAATCATCTTCATTACATCATTTCATCAGTTTTGCCACTGTTGCCAAGTACCTCCAAAACCCTTCGTGATTACAACCAGCACTGATTATTCATATCAGATGCAAAATGATGAGACGAACAATTGCAAATCGATACATAATAGGAAAATATAGAAAAGAAATTATATTACACACGTTTCATGAGGCATATTCCTCACTCATTCTCCTGCGTCAGGACATCGCCTTAAAAAATTGTATGGTAACATCCTTTTCTCTATCTCGCTCGTATATACTTATACTTATAATGATATTCAAAATGTTTTAATTGCATCAACACATGAATATATCTATGTGTCTACATGGAAGGAATTCTCAAATGGAAAAACTCAATTCACAAAAAAATCGCCCATAACCACAATCATATTCATGAATATGATGCTCAAGACATCCATCGAAAATCTTCCTTCTCCTACAACATTCCACAGCTGGCTAACATGTTGTCAAGAGATAAGAAAAACAATCTATAGAAGTAACGTGCAGGCAATCTCAGTTGACTGAATATCAATATCAATAATCAATGTTGGAACAAATTAATTTCTTGGTTACCATTCGCATGTGTATTCTTGATTATTTGAAATTCCCGAAGTGACCATTGTCATTGTGTTCTTTTTCTACATAGATATCGGATAATCTCTAGTGAAGCCTGTAAAATGGTGAGATTCATATCAGTTTTCTCGTTTGGCCTTTTTCAGAACTATTTATACGTCTGAGTTCGTTAGTGAATTTTTGATCCGATATTTAATCTCTCCTACGAAGGCTTCGACCGAGGCCCCGTGAAATCGGGACAAAATGTGCCGATTTTCTTCGAGGTATAACAAAAGCAGCTGTATCAGATGATGTTCTATATGATCATTATCATCAGAATTTTTCCAAACATATCATTCTCTCGAAAAATACTAAAAATGTCGATTTGTTTTTCTTGTGTTACATTATTATTTGGCGCTCCTCACTATATCATATACATGATGGAGAATAGAAAGGTTCTATTCGGAATAATCAGAGGATATGATACACTGAAAACCATGAGACGAAATTGTGAGGGATGGAAAAAAGGTTTCAATAATTTAATATGTGATATGCATGCAGGGAAGGAAATCGACGCAAGGAGTCGAGAAGGTTCTTAGAATGGAAAAATATACCATAAATGCTATACTTTCCGTAGTAGAGCCATGTTGTGTGTTTTTCAATTCTCAGTTATTTGATATGGTGCATAGATTGGATCTTCTTGGGAAAATATATTAGTTCTAAAGAGAAAATATATGTGATATATATTCATATGATATATCTCCATAACCTGCAATCATCTTCCCCATCAATTATCAATGTCATAAGATTAGTTGCTGATTCCTTTTTCGTGATAGTTTGAGATTGTTCGTATGGATTCATCACAGAACGACATTCAGAATACTATTCTACTGGAGATTTCATGCCGATTTTATAATAGTTTCTGACATAAATAATGATAATAATTAGCAATTCATGTTCCTCAGAACTGAAGATTTTGACAGGTAGTATATATTTTTGAGTACATGGTCTAAGTGTGGTGATAACTACTTGTCATGTATTCTGTATGTTCTGTATATTCTGATTTCTCAAGTTTGTTCGGTACTCAAATTTATTGGAGAAATGGAATGAACTTGATATCGGATATCATGAATATTATATTATGAATATTATAAATATTATAAATAATATAAATATCATGAATTCTTCCTGTATATTCATATGATCTCGATGATTCCTACGATTTGTATTGAATTAATGAATTCAACCACACCACACCACAAATGATACTCCAATTCCAATGTCAAAAATGTATTTTCCATTCCTTTTTGATGGTCCTGGTCAAGTATTGATTGAATAATTGAAATGCATTGATCTCTGAATGATGTAAATATATATATTATATTTTTCGCGAGACAGAATCATTAATCTCACCTTAATGGAAATGCTTGCTTGCACAAATACTACACTGCATCTCAAATAGAAGGCCGCAACCGAGCCACAATTGCACTCTGACCTACAATCTAAAACTCCACCTTATAGTCAACACAATAATTCTGTAGCAATTGGCTTATCCAGTGCAGTGTGTCCATGTGGACGCAAAAATATTTTGTTCGAAAAATCACATCTGTGGAATTACAATAACTATTGAAATCTCTATTCTTCTGAAAACTATTATGATCCTTGTGTAACATAGGAAGTGATATCTTGCGTTCTGAATCAATTTATAAAAAAACTGGAAATAATTCATTTTATCATGATGATTTCCAGTATATCATCTGATTACTATCATTATCATCATCACTTTGGAATACCAATTCTACTATCTATCACTATTCTCATTCTTGTGATGTGGGAGGAGCACCAGCAGTATACTGTTTTACATAAGTTCCTGTTACTTTCTATTAGGATTCCAAAATATCAATCAATTTCCACGAAGCCATATGGTATCCTTGTGCCCTCAACAAAATTATTTGTTCCAAGTTCAGAGTTCAGGGTAGTTTACTGATTCCAGAGTTCTAGTTAGGATTTTTGGACTCTTGGGAGCCGGTTGTGACATCAGATCAGATAATGAAAGACGATTCATAAGCAACGAAAAGCCAACATCAACAAAGTTCAACATCAAGTTCTGTAATGAGATAAACATATGCCGAATTCCATTACCAATAAAAAATATCGAATCTGAAAAACCACGAACCAGGTAAATGGTTTGATAATGAATTCACAACCATGAGGAAAACATTGAAATCCGTTGGAGAAATTTGTTATGTGACAAATGATCACAATCATTATAAGGTGTATGAAATGATGAGGACCCAATATAGGAAGAAGATAGTAGAGACAAACAAAGATGCTTGGAATAATCATTCATTGAATTCAAATGACATCAGGAAATCAGGTATTTTCGGAGAATGTTGAACTAAAGAAGATATCATTCTTGTGAGGAGAATGTCCAGGGTGCTATGGCAGGAGATGAATTCAATAGTTTCTTCTCCAATGTTGCTGAAGTAATCGGGAGCTGAACCAGATCACAACTTCAATTGTGACCAACTTCTCTAAAAAAAAAAAAAACAACAACGCTTGAATAATTTGTTTTGGAACCAATATCGGCTGTGATTGACGCCATTTCACCTCTGAAAAGCTAACCTTCATGGATATTTTTATGCCCCTGAATAATCTCTATGCCATTTGTATGATTGGGAGGATATTCCCAGATATTTTCAAATGTAGTTGAGTTGCTCCAATACATGAATCTGGTGATATAAATGAACGTGTTCATTTCATTTTGATGTCAGCCTTATCTCATGAATATATTTGAAATGATCCTAAATAATCTTTTAGCGACTTACTTTGACAAATTCCAATTTCTACATGAGAACGACGATCCACTATTCATGCCAGCTCTAGGGTGATAGGAAACATTGTCGAAGGCTTCGAAAATGGGTTCTAAACTTCTATTAGCTTGTACGATCGAAGGCCTTCGACTGTGTAATCCTCGAATTATTGATAGAGGAATCATGACGTTATTCCATCAGAGGTATACGACTGAATTTCTTGAGTCCCTATCTGGGAAATCGAACACAATGTGTTAGCCTAGATCGGCATACTTCAAAGTTTGAAGATAAGGAGCTTGGCGAACCCAAAGGCTCTCCTCTCTTATTCATCATGTATATAAATGATTTGTTTTGTCATATGGAACCCACAACATGTTTTCTATTTGCTGATGATTCAACGTTGATCAATTCCAATCCCATCAATACTTGTGCCCCAAATTCTAGCTTCAGAATAGTGAGCTGAATAATGGTTTTCTCTCGATAATTCATTGAATTGGTCGAACCACATTGTTCTAAACTTCCCAGTTGAGTTCCAACTGAGAAGAGTAATAAAGAAAGAAGAGAGAAGCACTTCAGAAATCCTCATCCTGACAATGTTTTGTGCATTTTTCTTGTTCTAGCTAGTGGTAAGTGAGTGGTGTAGCATAAGAACAGTGAGAATTATAGAGGATGCTGGATATTGAGACCACTGTAGTGCTCTTTACGAAAAATATGGTATCATACCTTTACGATCGTCAGAGTGGTTACTGTCATAGTCGTTATCATCCCTTCATATATAACCAAGTGCTGGCAATTCGAAGCAGTAAGAATATTGCAACTAAATTCACGTTTCCATGATACCAATACCCAAGGCGCAGGTCAAGTTAGGTCCTCATGATTCAGGTTGGCAAAATCTCAAGAAAAACTCTCAACCTTGAACTATTCAGGGTGTCTCACAATCGTTCCGGAAGTTATCAAATAGTCTTCCTGATTGCATTTGTGAAACGTTTTTTTCATTTATTCAACCCTGAAAAATCCACCACAACGTTTTCTCCTAATGACTCATTTCATGGAAATTGAATCTCTACTTCATTCTCGATACACTCTTATACCACATTCTTGCCTCTACATCATTTTTCCCGTGGAAAAAACACATAACCGCTTGCAATACCAATAAAATCGACATTACATATTATATTGTATTCAGAATGAAGTAGAGATTAAATTCGCATGGAATGGAATAGACGGTGCCGTTTGAACAAGAATTGAGGGGTATTTTTTCGAGGGTTGAATAAACGGAACAATGTTTCAAGGGTCCAATCATAAGAACTAATTGATGCCTTTCAGAACTTTCTTTGATCAATGTCTCTATCTATCCAAATAACTGAGTTGATGCTCGTTAAGAAAATTATTGTGGAACACCCTCTATGATCACTCACCTATTGACTTTTTCGATATGCATGCAAATGACTTCTAAAAATGAGTGAAACAACAGACTTGTGTATTCATTCTGATACGGAGTATATAAACGGAGTATATAAACACCCCTTCGTCAAATCAATATTCTGACTGATCATGAAATATCCTTTTCAAACTGTTCGTCCTATATTGTCTTGTTTCTTCTCGTTTATTTCTTGCTCTTTCATTTGTTATATCATACTTCACGAGTAGCTCCAGTTCATGAATCGACTCTTTCTACTTGACTTGCTACAAATGTATATATTATGTATGTGTCTATAACTATTCGATTTTTTTTTACTTGTTGAATACTTCTACTTTTTTTTTTCAGTGAGATTCACTGATGATGCTGAAACTAGAATACGTTTTCATCCATTGATGTGGTAATCGTGTGGTAATTATGTGCTGATGGTCACCATTGTGGATATCATTTCTGGGTGATATTCATCGAGGATTATTCTTTCAGGGGAATCATTTCCTGTGAGATATTCCTTCCGAGAGATAGTTCTTCGAGATCTTTTGTCCATGTCGATATTTGTGTCGAAGATACGTTCCTAGATTCGATTGCCACAGAATTGGGGTAATATTTTGATCTCACTACATTACTATGTATCCCCAAGTAGCACGAGTATAGTTTTGGTAATGAAGATCCATCAAATACTATGACGGATAGATATGTACAGACTGATTTCCACATTAGGCACCAACGAGCATCAGAGTGGCAATGATGTAGCATTCATTTGGACAAGAAGGTGCCAAGGGATCGTTAATATTACAATCTTCATGAAATCAATTGAAATATTCAAGGCGATGATATTCATATTTCAAACTTACGGAAAGGTATTGAACCAGAGCTTCTTGAACATCACGGAGTATCTTAAACATACTACAGTGACCCCAATTTGTTTTCAATTTATATTCAGTGATCTTTTCTGGAAAAACACCAGATGATCATATGTCTGACTTCCATCCATCTGTTCACGGCATTTGTTACTAGGAAACTAGAAAACTAGAAAAATGAGGGAAAGTTTTGAATATATGCCCGAAGTTTATTATCATGCCTCTATTATTGAATCATTTGATCATGCGATGATGCAATAATTGATCACCATAGCAAGGATTCGGCGAATGTAACAAAATCGTCTGATTGTTAACAAATTCATGATATCGAAGAACGATTGAAAATAAAAATTCTGAAATTCACACAGTGAGATACAAGCCAACTTGAAGGGGTCGATCTCCAATAGAAGGTGAAATAATGGCTCTCAAAGATGTAAGGCCCTAAGAACAGTTCGGTTGGAAAGAATTAGTTTTTGTTTTCGATAATATCGAATCGATCGAACACCAAGAAATCGACATTTATCAAGTGATTATGAAATATTTGAAACATCAAACATCAGTGGCTCTAAAATATATCGTTGGTTTTGATGACATATTTCATTGTATTCTGTCTCTTCTTCGGATGAACACAGATATTTTACCAATTCATATATGATTCATTCATATATGATATATTTATATGGTTTGGAGAATATCAATCACATTTGATCGAGATGGAAAAAATCCAGAATAAACTTCTGAGGTATTTATATTTCAAGCAGCATCATGTATGGCCTGGTACAATACCATTAGAACATCTCAGTTGAGATACGAATTTCAGATACTTTCCTTGGAGCAATGAGATTAATGAAATTAATGAAAACACCTTGTAACCAGAATTCCTCCGTCTGCCAAATTGTCACTTTTCAGTGTCAAAATCGGAAACATCGAAAAAAGTTTACGAAGAAAAATATTTCAATTGTGTTGAGAACGGGAGCAGATTCGTTCACGAAACGTCCACCAAGATAAGTAGAGGTTTTATTATTATTAAATATATTTGTATTTCCAAATTTTTTCAAAAACAAGGTGTCACTGACCAATAGAGAATTTCTCTTTTAGGTATCTAAAAGTTTAATTTCAAGCGCAGTGACATTTTGGGACAGATCCTAAATCTGTCCTTACTACAAATATATTGCAATAATTTTTAATAACTTCTACTCTATTTTTCAGAAACGAGGAGAGAAAATCCCATCAAGAGCTGAAAAATGTATGTATATATGTTCATATGTATTTAATTGATGTACCAGCTGATAAAAATTCTTTACTCTTGTAATTTTGTAATGGTGTTAGATTTATCCGAGTAATTAGGCTACAAAAGCCTGTTTGGGTTGTGATAAATGAATAAATGATACAGGTTCCATGCAACCATTTTCGGCAATAGATACACCGAATCTCGACCTCAGGTAGATTTTCTCAGAATTACTGGAATATCAATCGATCTAACAATCATTCTTGATGGGTGCGAATCCTGAATTCTGTATATTCATTCATTGGAATTGACTAAGCGAATGTCGTTTGGTAATCCAACACTATAGGAGGCTCACCAAGAGGAATTCAGCATATCAGAAGACAATCTCCTCATGAGAGTCCTAGAAGCAATATTCAATCTCCCACTATCTATCCATACCAGATCTCATAATCTCAACAGCTTCCACCCCACTAGAAGAGGTTTGATATTCTGCTTCCTCATGAATCTTCTCGGTATCTGGAGAAATAAAAACCATAATAGGAATACAATATTGCATATATCCTGTACTTCAACGGGGTATAAATTATCCGAATTTTATCTGGTATGAGATATACAGGGTGTCCTTAAAAGGTCTTTACAAAAAGCTACCACATATTCTTCAGACCAAAACAATTCGATACAAGCAAACTTACCTCAGTAAAAAGTTGCTTAGTTTGGGCGCTAGACGGCTCTGAAGTTGAAATTTTCAAATCGATTTTGCTTCATAACTTTCGAACGGCTCATGAGATTTTTTTCAAATTTGGTACGTTGGCATAGACTCATCGGGCAATGAAACTCATATCATAATCATAATGAATATCATTCCATGGGCGTAGAACTTGATTTTTTCAGTAAATAAACATCTAAAACTCCTACGCCAATGGAAAAAAATTAGTTTCAATATGAAATCTAAATTATTCAACTCATTCACTACAAGAAAGGTACTCTTGACAAAAGTCGATTCCTCTCATGGTTTCGACAAAATTTTAATTTTAGTGATTTAGAGCATAATTAATAATAAAACGATTAACAGATATTTCATAAAAATTGTTCAAAATGTTCACCATTTTCACGTATACAAAGATTTATACGACGCAAAAAGTTGAGATGTACTTTTTGCATAGGTTATTTCTATTGAAAATAAGTAGCACTGGTTTTTTTCTCTGAAGACTATTATTATCTGCTCGAAAACAGTGATATTCACATTCTTGGTGTCCATAGTTTCATCTGTGTTGATTTGTCGAGTTTTATTGACGTTGATTGTTGATATCGGACTTTTCTGATTTATCATGGCCGTACAATACACCAATGAAGAATACACCGATATGTTATTGGTATTCGGATATTGTCAAGGAAATGGTCGAGAGAGTGTGAGGGTGTATTCGGCAAGGTTTCCAAATCGTCGCGTACCAAGCCACCCAACCTTTGCTGCAGTTGAGAGACGTCTTCGGGAGACCGGTCATTTTGCTCCTAGAACTGGTGATTATGGAAGACAGCGTTATGTAAGGATTCCCGAAGTCGAAGTAGAAATTTTAGACCGTATTGAAGAAAATCCAGAATTGAGTACTAGACGGATAAGTAATGAACTAGAAGTTTCTAGGAATGCCGTTCATGAAGTACTAAGAGAACAATTATTATACCCATACCACAAGACGCCAGTTCAAGATTTATTAATCCATGATTCACAAAGTCGTCTGATGTTTTGTAGGTTCATTAATTTGCAAAGAGAAATGAATCTGAACTTTGGAAAGAATATTTTGTTCACTGATGAAGCCTGTTTCACGAGAAGAGGAATAACTAATTTTCATAATGAACACGTTTATGCAATTGAAAATCCTCATTCCATTAAAATAAACCATTTTCAACACGAATTCAAAATCAACGTTTGGGCTGGAATAATAGGAAATTTTATAATTGGTCCTGTCATACTTCCACAAAGATTAACAGGAGACATGTATTTACAACATCTACGAAATACGTTGCCAAATTTGTTGGAAGATTTACCACTCCAACATCGGGTAGATATGTGGTTTATGCACGATGGAGCTCCACCACATTTTTCGGTGGATGTTAGGAATTTTTTAAACCAACAGTACCCAGACAGATGGATAGGTAGAGGTAATGATGCACCCGTGAATTGGCCACCACGTTCTCCAGACTTAACACCGATGGATTATTTTGTATGGGGTTATCTCAAGTCTACGGTTTACAAGACCCCTGTGAATACTGTAGAACAATTATGGCAACGTATCCAACAGGCGACGAATAATCTTACAGGCGATGAAGAAGTTATGCAAAGAGTACATTTCAACTTTTTGCGTCGTATAAATCTTTGTATACGTGAAAATGGTGAACATTTTGAACAATTTTTATGAAATATCTGTTGATCGTTTTATTATTAATTATGCTCTAAATCACTAAAATTAAAATTTTGTCGAAACCATGAGAGGAATCGACTTTTGTCAAGAGTACCTTTTTTGTAGTGAATGAGTTGAATGATTTAGATTTCATATTGAAACTAATTTTTTTCCATTGGCGTAGGAGTTTTAGATGTTTATTTACTGAAAAAATCAAGTTCTACGCCCATGGAATGATATTCATTATGATTATGATATGAGTTTCATTGCTTGATGAGTCTATGCCAACGTACCAAGGACACCCTGTATATGCATTAGCGGTTATTCCGTTATACACCTGAGATATCTTCCTGAATACAAACCACGAATGGATTTTCAACTATTTTCAATAATATAAACGGAATATGTAATTAGAATTAGAATAGTTCTTTGAAAAACTAATTTTCTGTAGTCTCCACACAGAATTTACTAAGATCTCACCTTTCTTGTTTATCCCAGTGATATTCCGAAAAGTAGTCAAGTGATGTCTAATGATGGATATTGTATCACTGTTCACTCATGACCTCATATTTTGTAATCGTGTTAGCCAGCGGTGAGATTCTGAGAGGGAAGGAAGGTGTTGAAATAATTCTTGGAAGTTCAGAGGTTGTGAGCATCAAGAAAGGCTTCACTGGGCAAAGAAGTTCAAAACTTCGCTGTTATATTGATAAATGATGCTTTGTATAGCGATGATATATCATGTGAACTACACGCTTGCATTCTCGCGTACATATTCTCCTAGGGCATATACATATATCCACCCTACACTGGTAGAATTTGATGAATTGGATGTGTTAAATGCCTCAGCTGGATTTGTGACACGTTCGACGGATCAAGCATTCCAAGCATTCCTCATTACAACTGATTCAGACAAATACTCAGTTCCAGGATAATATGCCTCATTCTCCTGAAGATGTGATTCATAGTTGGGTTTCGACCCATTTCGAATGTATGTTCACAAATCGAGTTTCATATCTTGTCCATTCCTTCAAAAACTCATTATTTTCGTGAACCTCAATATGAATGAGGAAGTATCCATAAGAATCCTCTTCATACACATCTGCAGATATTCTAGATAATCAATGAAAGAAAATTTCAATCAGCCATGTTTGACGGTTCTTGATTATTTTATATCATTTCATGATCCAATCTCGAAATCACGTTATGACCATCAATCGATACATTTCATGTCCTCTGATTACACCGGCAACATCGTCTCGTGAGAAGATTTTTCCTGATTCTGCTTCATTGTGAACCAACTATCGTTTTCGATGTTGGAATTTTGCCACCTCGCAACCTGTCACAGGAAGTGACTCCAAAATATCTGAATATTTTTCCAGAAATCAGTTGGAAGACCACGATTGTATTTAGAAATGTTTCGATAACGTGAACTTCCAGCTACTACCTAGCTACTACGGAAGTATTGCAAATTCAGACTTAATTTCTGAATGGAGTTTTTCACAATTTGGGGGCATTGTAAATATCTTCAAATAGAAGGAAAATGAGCAGATTTCTAAATCTTCCACCAGCAGTGATTTTGGAAATTAATTAGGGTCAATCAGATATTCTCTTTGGTTGGTAAGCATTTAGTATTCGAAGGGATCTATAGCGTTCGTAGGTTTCTTGCAATTTTAATATAGTATGTAACTAACATACACATGATTTTTGGGTTCGTTGAAGAGCATAGAACTACGTATTGCTCCTCATACGAGATCGACTATTTCATTGAACTTATCCTACAAAATTCTGGTACATCACCTTCCTAATTATTTCGGAAAATCGTGAGGAAATATATCCAATATTCATTGTATCATATACTGGATATTAAATTTCCAAACCTGCCAACGAATGCTTTATAGACAGTTGGAGTCCAATTGTATTGTGTATTGAAAATGTGGAGAGTATAGTATCTGAAGCTTCAAAACTATAGCAAATAATGAGGTTTGAAATTTCAATTCCAGGACAAATAATGAATTGAATAATTGAATTTCCATCAACTTTTGAGATGTGAATGGGATCAATCATTTACCAATGAATGCGACAAACGTTTCAACAGTAATTTCGGGATTCAATTTCGTGAAACAAAACGAGAGCAGAAAATGGAATTCATATTCATCTGAATAGATTTTGAACATTTGGAATGACAAATCAGGTTCCAATGATAGAAGTTATATTTTCATCAAAATATCATGAGAAGTCGTGATGCAATCATTGAGTATCTCCCATTGATGACGTTGTTGTTGCAATTATAAACATATAATTATAAATTTATATATCATATATTATATATATATATGTATATATATATAATCGATAATTGTACCCACAGTGCCAATTGGATAATCATTTTGTCATTCATTTATATTTGTATATGTAAATGCCTCATTATATTGTTCAAATGTTCATTATCGTGTATGGAATTTCAATCAAGAGTAGAAAGTAAAAAGTAATTCAAAGTGAAAAGTATTTTCTTCCAGTGATATCAGTGTGTTAGTCGGATACTGTTACAAAAGATTCTGATCTATATGTACGAAAAGAACAATGCTGATATCAAAAACTACCATCTGCTAGATGGAAATCTGTCGCCTACCGAAACAGGATATTATCATTCTTAGCGACATTAAATGACATTGCCTATGTAGGAAGTACTAACATCGAAAGTATTCAGTGATCGTACTTGAGATGCATACGTGATGAGGTCGGATATGAAAAATTTGAATGGCAAGTGAGCGAGCAGACAGACTGCGTATTTTCATCTTTCCTCTGAAGATCTTTAATTTCTATCTCCACTAATGTTTGTGTAGAGATTTAATTTGTACTCTCATATTTCTGGGAAATGAGGTACCACTGTTTTTATAATTACGTTTATCAAAACTTCATAATCTATATAGCTCACCTTATGTGGAAGTAATCACTTTCATGCCGACCGATGATACAACGCTCACCAAATCATCGACCTCTTTAGAACATCGTAGAAAGGTCTGAGATTTCTGCCTTTTTCATGTTCCACGGTCTAGGCTCAACGAGAATATCATCTATCATGCCACCACGTGCGATTTCTAGTAGACAAACCAGACGAGCTCAGGCTGGTCACCCCTACGCTGTCAGGCTCGAGACCTGTCGAAAATCGCCATACCAAGCATCATTCATCAATAGAACGGCAAAAATGTGGGATTCTCTGCATAGTGAATTATTTCCTGATGCTCACAACCTCCAAACTTCCAAAAGGAATCCTAACACCTTCCTTCTTTCCCAAAATTCCACCGATGGCTAACACGATGTTCCTCGAACATTATAGGTTTCCCTCCTGTGTTGTCAACTGATTGAAACAAAAATTTCAAGTGAGCTGCTTCGTACACTATTCAATGTTTTCTTCAGTTTCTCGCTTATATCCAGAATTGTGCCTTTTTCGAAGATAACTAGATGTAGTTTTTTCACTTATCCATTTGTTCATCAATTATCGCGGTGTTGATTGCCAAAATGAATAGTTTGGCATGTTTGTCAATAACTTATTGAATTCTTGATTGAGTGAGTCTTCAAACGTTGAAATCAGTCAAATTGTTTAAAACTGTTTCCTTCAGAAATTCGTTCCGAAAAACTGTCAACCTACAAATGCTCCACCATCAGTGTCGCGTTTCTATGAGCCGACAATTCTTCTCGTCTAATTGCTAGGCAATAGCTCCTCATTGAACAACCCAAATTGACCCGCTACAATACGAACCTCTCATGCAATCATAAGTGGAAAAACTTCCATTCGAGTGGACTGATATACATATATTGAAGGGTGTCTTGCTCTCCGAAATTTTCTTCATTGAATACTGTCTGTTTTTAGAGGTACATTCATTTTCCAGCTTTCGGGAGATTTTCCCTCCCTGTTTCCTATAAATAAAGTAGAAGTTATTGAAAATGATTTCATTATATTTGTAGTGAGGACAGATTTTGTGATCTGCTACAAAATGTCACTGCGCTTGGAATCAAACCTCTAGATATCTGAAAGAGAAATTCTCTATTTGTCAGTGAGACCTTGTTTCTGAAAAATTTGGAAATGAAAATATATTTAATGAGAAAGAAATACATACTAATATTTCAATTGTGTTGAGAACGGAAGCAGATTCGTTCCCGAAACGTCCACCAAGATAAGTAGAAGTTTTATTCTTATGAAATATATTTGTATTTCCAAATTTCTCACGAACAAGGTGTCACTGACAATTAGAAGATTTCTCTTTCAGGTATCTTAAGGTTCATTTTCGAGCGCAGTGACTATTTGGAGCAGATCACAAAATCTGTCCTTACCACAAATCAATCATTCTTAATAACTTCTATTTCATTTTTCAGGAACGAGGAGAGAAAATCCCACAGAAAGCTGGAAAATGATTATCTTTATTGAATTCCTCCAAAACGAGAAAGGATGTTTCTGCAATTTATGCTAGGCTTGCATCTCCTCGCATAAGTTACTGCCGACATCCTTAATTTCTCCACCAAATGTGACCTCTCAACCACTGTTCACGTTCCCGAACTTAATCCTGTTTCCTCAATAAAACCCATTTTTCCCAAACACTCACTGAGCCCACGGAAATAAATCACGAATCATTCTAATCTCACGGAAATGCGTCGTAAGAGTGAAACCATGCCGCAGATAAATCTGAAACGCACCCGAGACCTTTATTTCTCTTCGCGCTATCGATCTTCTAATGATATGTCTAAGCACGTATTAATGCCCGGGTTAATCCACAGCTCTCCAGCTGTCGAAGCTGCATTCTGTCACGATGAAGGAGGCCAGAATTTTTTGATAGAGTGGTTGATATACCTACTCCGGACGACGATGGTTTGGAATATTTGGTACGTTTTGCGTCAAGATTGTTTTGTTAGACTCAGCTTTGGGCCACCAGACACTCTTCATCAATAATTCAACTTTGTGAGTCCATTGATTCTGTATCCTCATCCAATATGATTTTCGTTCGATCAACAATAAGCAATGGACCAAGAGCGAGTTAATTTTCATAGTGATTAAAAAAAAATAATAATAATACATTCATTATTGGTTATGCAAAGTGATATAAAGCCGAAATATTCTAGGTAACCGAAAAAAAAATCTATCCGGATTATCAAATTAGAATTACGACGATTCTTTTTCGAGCGGCCATCATCAAATTCATTTTTCAATACGGGACTAGATTTTGCATTTCATTCAATCGATCGCTTCAGATCTCATTGATGATAAATATTCCGCAACAGTCGATCCAATGAAAGGTTCAGGTATGGAGATTGCCATCTTCGTCTAGAACATCATTCACGGCGGAGAACTGCATGATTTAATTGATTTTATTCCAAATGAATTGTTGAATTGAATTGTACGAAGCCAAACGGTACAAATATAACTGCTCCTCATAGAAGAGAATAGAACAGAATGGAATAGAATAGAATAGAACAGGGCTTTATTTTCAGGAATGACAATCACAGTGACATTACATCTAAAACATATCTTATCATAGTGACTAAGATCAAAGAAAATATTGTCAGGTAATAGATGATTGAATGAAATACAATTTAGTTCAGTGAATAACGAATGAAAAACTGAAATATATCACATATAGTGAGAGCGAATGCTTGAAGGAGATCTTGTCAACTATTTCATCACGACCGAATACAGGTTGACAAACTAGACAAGCTCAGGATGGACAGCCTCGCACTGTCAAGCTCCACCAAGCATCATTAATCATTAGAAAGATACATTTGACAATGTCCATGTACAGGATGGGCCCAATTGGACATTTTCAAAGGGAGAGTCATATTTCTGAACTAGATAGTCGAAAGCTGATGGCGGTGTCTGAGGGTCCATTTTTATGAGGAACACGATGGTGGAAACGCATATCGTTTATGAGTTACAGCGTGTTTTTCGAAAATTCACGTTTTCGAAATGCATTTTCGAACAGTTGCTGTAACTTTTTTCCTGTAAAACATCATTCAATTCTATAGAAACATTTTCAGAGCACTTTTACACGTAGAATTCAATAGTGTGGGTGATTGATTTTTTTGAAACTATATATCAATAGTTGATGAGAGAAAAATATTTTTTTCAAATGGGACAACCTGCATATTTGTGCATATTTCAATTTCGATGGAAATTACCTTTCTGGAAAAAGACTCTTACGAAATGCAGAGCATTTTAGTTTCTTACAAGTAGACTTTGAAATGCACACTTTGAATGAGTAGGCTTTGGACAAGGCGGCGATAAAACAAAAAGCATCAATTGTTTACTCATTGGTAGCTGTCGGATGTTCAGAAAGCTGTTCAAACAGTCATTTATATTCCCATTAGAACTGCTGAAAATTCGAACTATATTTTCTAATGATCATAGGAAAGCATGACATTTTGAACGAGAGAAACTCCTGTGTTATTGAAAATAAAATAGGCATACCTATTCTATTCTGGGGAATTTCTGGAGAAGTGTTATGGGTCCTTCTTTCCATTTCAGAATGAGGCAACACCTTATCTTTTCACAGATGAAAGTGTCATTGGCACAGGCTTTCATCTACTCATTTCCATTGAGAAAACTTTCAAGACTTTGTGTATGAAATTAATCACGAGGGTTTACCAAAATTCTTTGGGGCACACCCATTTGTCTTATTGGAGAAACACTAATTGCCTCATTAATTCTTCCAGCTCACCGCTATCTCTCAGATAGCCCACGAGGACATTTCACATCATGCTACGCACCCTGTAGATGTTCAGTATATCTGATGAGGTTTAATGGGACACATTTAGGTAAAGAAAGGATGAGAGACCCTCTCTATCATATTTTGTAACTGCATTCAGATATTCATCTGGCCTTTATGGGTATACTTTTGTATGGATTCACTTGCAGCACTTTGTATGGATTCACTTAGGTACCTACTATTAATACTCACAGAAAGATAATGGATGCTAATTCTACATCCGAATCATATTCCTGTGCTCAAGATCTATAGCAGACAAAACTATTCTGAATATGTAACGTGTTTCTAACGTGTTTCTAACGTGTTTCTAACGTGTAATCAATCTTAGAGAATAGTCTATTATTCCTGAAGCCAGTCGAAGGAAACAGAATTTTTAGATTCTTTACCATTTTCAGTAAGATCCCAGAGCAACATTGCGATGTGATTTTGTGCGTACAATACTATTGCAGCAAATGTTCACGTACAGACCACAAAATTTGACCATTGAAAACCATACTATCGGTAGCTAAGTTTTCCATGAGCGTCTCATAATAGTTTTCAGAAGTATGATAGGTTAAACCGAATGATCTACTTCCGGTGGAGATCGCGTAGACTGTTGGCCGAAAGATTTCAATGGGTCATACTGTCTGAGTATATCTTGGTACAGGGCGTTCACTTTCATTTCGATAATCTATAATCTGATAGCAAGAAACTTAAAATGCAAAAGTTTCATGTCTTTCCATGAATCGTCAGATCTTATCGTGAGAACAAGAAGTAAATATGAACAAATATGTATTCTATATATTTCTCTGAATACTGAGATCGAAGAGATCATTTTGATTTGAAATATTTGATAATATGTCATTCGTTGTTCGATTTCAATTAACTCTCATATATTTCCTCTAGATTTGAAAAAAAAAACTATATGAGTAAGAGACTATTATATTGTTTTGATGCAAATGTAAATTGAAGTTTGTTGAATGAACTTGTGGTATCAAACTGTTCTGAGTAATATTATTTTGATATATCTACTATGCTGGTTTTTGCAGGAGCGGGGATGGAAAGAAATTTTGACATGCGATAGGAATAGCTCTCCTGAAGACGATCTACATCATTGCTGTCCGAGAGACCATCGAGCTATATCCAGAGCTTCAGGCCTCCAGGAGCTGAAGATCCATATTGAAAGCTATGAAGAGAATAGAAGTGGCCGAATCTAGAGAGTATGAGCATGGAACTCAAAGTAGTATCCATATATACAGGGTGAGTCAAAAATGTGTACCGAGCTTTCTGGGGGTGATAGAACATTGAAAAATAAGTGTAGTTTGATGATTAAACTCCTGGCCCAAAATGCATATTAAGGGAGATATATCCTTCCAAAGTTGATAAAATTAAAATAATTTCTCCGCATAACTTCTGAACGATGAAAGCCACCTGATTGAAATTTTGTACATGAATGTATGTTGTCAAAATACATTTCTTCGTCACACTTCTACATTTCTGATATTGTTATAAAGGGTGTTTTCAGAGGGTGAGTCATGATTTTTTGTAGTAAACTTTTTTCCCTGTAACATTTTCGGTGAAAGAACAGGAGCATTCGATGGAGCGAAGAAAATTACATGAAAAAGGTACTCTTATTCAAATACAAAAAATTGAGCCGTTCGTGAGATATTTGAGTTTTTGTAGTTACATGATATCAGCAGACTGATTTTATTCATCGCGATATTCATCGGTATAACGATATTTCAGCAGCATTTGCATTTCCGAAGCACTCGCCAAGCATTAGAAGCATATCAGTTTGTTCAGAGAACGAATAACCTGCCATATTTCTTGAAGTCTCAGTTGATAATCGCAGTGATAAATGACACAGAAAATCCACACGAACAAATCGACTACAACCTCCGAACAACAAACCCACTAGAAGGATCACAAAACAAATATTCTGATGCTAACATGAATTCCCAGAATTATCATAATATTAGTACCCAATCGTCGCCAGTGTTGTCATATCCAATCATCAAAAAGTGATAAATAGTTCATAATATTTAAAGTCCTTTATGAATTCATGTAGTTCAATGCACAAATATAATAATAAATTTGGGTCATGACGATTACGAATCAGTTCAGATTAATAGAAGATTGCTACATTATTCTGAGACTTAGCAATTTTTCTTTCTTGGGGGCTCGAGGACCAGCATGGGTATCGTGAATACTTTTTGCTCAACGTTGCAACACCGCAATTTGATATTGAAAGTCAACGGCGATTATTGCTTTGTTTGGTATCTGTCATTATTTACGTTTTGATTTATCGATATTATTCAACTTGTGTTCAGTTTTGTGTACTCAGAATTCATCAGAAACTCAGTTTATTTCCTGTTTTGGTGATTTGATATAATGGTGAGACGTTGTGAGGTGTGTTGAAGACAATTTGAACCGGCGATCTAAACACGTCATTTTATAGGTGAGTTACCATTGTCGTATCATTCGAGATTTTGAAGCATTTTCCCAAATGGAATGGATAAAAATGAATTTAAATTGAATTGATTAGATTATATTGATTATACCCATAGGTCAGCTGCGACAGTGTCTTGTGGTGAAATATGTAGCACTGATAATTGCTTCCTTATTTGTAGTCAAAATATGCGAAGCTGCTGAAAAATCACTGAGAATAATGATGAACTCAATTAATATTTTTGATAGAAAATATAAGGATATTTCTATACTTCTTGTACACACAACAATGAGAAATTCACCGTTGACTGTTTTTGGAACTAGTCAAACTAATTTGGAGAAATATTTCACTGAATATACTGGAGAAGTATTCGACGGAAGTTAGAGTAAGAGGTATGTTAACAAAAACAATCCTTTTCAAAAATCAATAAATTATTTGTGTGATTATCCATGGTTGTTTTTCATTTCAGTCCTGTTTTGAATATGAAACACTGCTATTTGCTACATCTTCACATGAGTCATGATTTCATTGTTTATATCACATTTCGTCATAATACTTGTCAACACATATTCATTATCGATTTTCATCTATCTACCTGAAATGAAATAATTAGACATCAATTTTTTGCGTCAAAATATATGAATTCTGCTCAAGATGAAACCTCCTTCATTTTCATTTGCCTTGAAAACGAGTTTTTCACTTTTTTGAAAATTATTTCCACTAGTAAGCACTGAACTCGTAAATATACTTACATGCACTGTTACTGATCGCCAAAGATATAAATGTTCATTATTGAAATTGAACATTATTTATGATAAAGTATAAGTAGACAACTGTATACTGAATAGTAAGTATATTGTTTCATATGGCGTTGAGAATTGAACTTTTCTTGTGACGTGGTCATAATAAGTTTATCGATTACAAGCGAGTTACAAAAATCACCATAGGATTGTATGTATTCGAATTTTTCGTAACAATGTGAAGGAAGTATAGGGATGTTCATTTTCCCACCAAGAAATGCTGAAAAGTACCACTGGAATTGTTACGGATTTTCAATTTGGTTTCATCATGAATTAATAATAAATTCGACCCCCTCTGACAACACGGCACTGGTGCTGGGAGAATCAGCTGCTGCTATACTCGTTTAGACAAAGATAGATACTATAGATGTTGCTTCCAAACAAACTGTATTGCCAGGGCTGTGGATTACTTATCTGGTCTGTTTAATGATCGAAGACTACAACAATGTTGACTCGAATGTTGATGACATGAACGTCAAAATTGAGAACGAAATTATTCATCATGGCCTGCTAAAATATTGTTACCGATGAATCTCGCGATGAATAAAATCAATCTGCTGATATCATGTAACTACAAAAACTCAAATATCTCACGAACGGCTCAATTTTTTGTATTTGAATAAGAGTAGATTTTTCATGTAATTTTCTTCGCTCCATCGAATGATCCTGTTTTTTCACCGAAAATAATACAAGGAAAAAAGTTTTCTACAAAAAATCATGACTCACCCTCCGAAAACACCCTTTATAACAATATCAGAAATGTGGAAGTGTGACGAAAAAATGTATTTTGACAACATACATTCATGCACAAAATTTCAATCGGGTGGCTTTCATCGTTCGGAAGTTATGCGGAGAAATTATTTTAATTTTATCAACTTTGGAAGGATATATCTCCCTTAATATGCATTTTGGGCCATGAGTTTAATCATCAAACTACACTTATTTTTCAATGTTCTATCACCCCCAGAAAGCTCGGTACACATTTTTGACTCACCCTGTATATGCTCAACGTTCTCACCATCAGGAATGATAACATTGGCCGTGAATAATGGAAAACGAAATGGACATTTTCAACATTGTGGTATCAGGATGTGAAGAATCAGAATGAGAAAATTCTCTGCATAATCTTGAGACTATATATAAGTGAATAGTGAAATCATACGACCCAGGGTCAGTACCAATTATTTTTTTTATTTGATTTCTGATATTAATTTCCAAATGCAATGACTATGTTTAACACAAATCTGGTTCCCACAAAGAAGTAAAATCCGATCTTCAATTTGTATATAGTTCTTAGCCAAGTGGGTAGATAAGTGAACACGTAGAGCTAGTAAAAGTTGAGACCTTTTTCGATTTGTATATATCCCACCGCATTAATTTGATATGAGAACACTTTCAGCGTCTGAGTGTGGATTTCTTGGAATCGATAATTATCAAGGGAATGAACATATCTGTAGGAGAAGTTCGTGAGAAAGTTGGGCATATAGTTGGTTGTCTCTTGCATATGAGTTTGGAGATGTTGCATCCTTCTCAACTTACTATAAAATCGCATTACACAGTCGCGGACGGGGATTCTCTCCGAAACCGTGTTAACGTGAACATCTGAAGAATTTTCGTGTTAGACAGCGCACTAAGTCATCTTATTTGAACTGTTCAGAGGACCCTATCTTTTACGAGCGTTCAAGATAGCGCACTAAGTCATCTGGTTCAAATTGTTCAGAGGACCCTGTCTTTCACCTATACGTATTAGGTAGCGCACTAAAGTCATCTCTTGAAGACTGTTCAGAGGACCCTATCTTTTACGAGCGTTTAAGATAGCGTACTAAGTCATCCAGTTTAACGATTCAGAGGACCCTACCTAATACGATTCCGTTGTTTTATCCGTATCAACTCCTTCTTGATCTTTTTCAACTCAGTCCCAGATTTATAAGTCCCAAATAATGTCACGTCAAAAGAGTAAAGCAACCTGTCGCGAAATAGGTGCATCTGTGGTATCCGGGGGAGAAGAACCTCCCATTAGTAAAATTCCAGGTGAGAAAACTAATTGAATGATGTATTTCTTTATTTTTTATTCGAGATTTTGTTTTGCAAGTTCATAACATTCTTTGTGGAAACTAAGCTATTCAATTTCATTGCGGTCAGAAACGATTAGAGAGCTAAATAAAGGGAATTCTTTGAAAATGAAAGATAGGTCAATGTTGAATTTTACGAACTTGCGACGGATGTTGGTGAAAGCAAAAGGGGTTTATTTCTCTAAATGTACGTATATTTCTATATGCGTTCACGATATATTACAGATACTCATTTGCATATTAGTATCACATACCATATTACATCAATTTTAGGGTACACATGTTTTAGATTCGTTAATGTTGTTCCATAGATGTTATCGTAGCTTTCGGCAATTTGAATCGTTATATAATATTTATTTCAGTTTTATAATGTGTATATTCATTGACATCTGAGTATTTTGAACGTTAACATAATTGCTAATATTGATATTCTCTCATTTGTGTATTTCCGATTTTTCCATGTAAATACTGATTCCTTTTTGTCGACATGCCTTTATTCATCGTTTCATTCATTCATTCATCTCAGGCCATTTATTTTGTGAGGGTGTCTATTCGAAACCCTGTAGATAACGAGACCTCTCAAGTACTTTTCATTTATCAGGCATGTTGTTACCTATTTGTGCATATGTGGTCATGTTTCGTCTGTCAGTGGCGGGGTTCTTTTCTGCTCCATCCTACCATCATTTAACCTTTCAGGTTTTAAGGAACTTTCTCGGTGTATGAAAGTTTGTATTCGTGCGACTGTGTGTTTGCACTTGGGTTTTTATAAGGAAGGCGAGTATGATGTGTAATCCCCGTCAATACCTCGTCTAGCTGACAAAAGAGCTTGAATTGCGGTTCCGAGGAACACATGAAATAGACCGCTGGTCTAATACCTGCATCAGGTATCTCACTACTGAAGAGATTGTTATACACACATGAAATAGACCGCTGGTCTAATACCTCCATCAGGTATCTCACTACTGAAAAGATTGTTATACACACATGAAATAGACCGCTGGTCTAATACCTGCATCAGGTATCTCACTACTGAAAAGATTGTTATACACACATGAAATAGACCGCTGGTCTAATACCTGCATCAGGTATCTCACTACTGAAAGGATTACTACACAACTATGGCCGCTGGCCTGATACCTAAATCAGGTATCGTTTACGATACCTCGTTACCAACATTGTGTAGCGCCCCTGTGATCGCCGAGCTCTAGTGGTGCGAATGCGAGAAAGTTTCTTAGGACCGATAAGGTAGTTTCGGCATCCCACTATAGTAACTATATCTCCACTTGAAAAGGGAATTCCCTCACTGAGCAGACGATTTGATTTTCGAATGATTTACGGCAGTATGACCTGCGAGTCAGATGTGCTGAGGCACTATGTGTTTATATGAATAAACCCCTTCGATTTCCACTTGTGTTTTATTTGCTACAATTGTATTGAACTTTAAAAGAATCACAAGGTTATCAACAACGTATTGAGGTCCTAACCCTAGCAATCAAATAATAAATTATTCGATTAATTGACGATCACAGCCAAAATCAACGCCATTAGGACAGGCCCCGGTCTGTCAGGTTACAATAGATGGACATATAAGTAGTTGATACGGCCTATAATTGCATCACGTCTACCTTCCACTCAGTTTGAGAGTGGAATTAGTAATGAATTATTATTTTTTCCAGTTACACTCCCACCGTTGCTATTCATAATCCTGAGCGCGAAATATAGAGTTGAACTGTGGCTCAGAAGCTGAAGGCTCCACACTCCTCCACCCGACTTTCAAAAAGACGTCTCTGATACTGAATTGTCTATAAAAAGTTCATTCGAATTCGAAGTCTTCCTACTGACTGCACATTCAAATTCCCAAAGAATCCACTCAGATGTATATCGAATATGTTCGAACTTCTTGTGTCTGATAATATTCAAATACTAGGATGATGAGAAAAGGAAATAACATCAATAAAAATCATTGAACATCAGACTACATGGAATATAAATATTTCTTGAATTCTATCCACCAGCCCACCTGCTTTTGGACATTCGAGACTGAAAGATATTCGAAGAATTCCTTTTAGTAGGAAAATACTCAACGAGAAAACTGAAACTCATGCTCTTCTCCAAATATTATTCCTATCGATGTCTATAAATACGACACGTTTGGTATTATCCTAAAATAACAATGGAGCCCTTTGAACCAACATTTCGTAGGTGAGATAACAAAAGGCAGGGCTATCACTTCTTCAGACGATACGGTTTCCGATTGTTCCACTCGTGCGAACGGCAATTTGATAGTTTTGATAGTAGCTGAACCTTGATCACGTACAGGGTTCAGAGCAGTCATATTGGAAGTTTTGATGAAGGACACTACAAACGTGTGCAGGACTCCTTGGGCTCGCCACTATCATGTCGAAATCGTGGAAGATCTGCAATAGTAGGAAGGAATTATTATTCAATTAAAGAATCCCAGATACATACAGATATGCATATATGTATATATGAACAGGGTTTTTCATATATCCCCTATCACATCCTCTCATATCCAGAAAACTGATAGAGATGAAAGAAAATTCTCACACGGAGAAGTTGTTCACAGTCTTTTGAACTTCCACTTTCGGATATTGATGATAATACAAGTGGATTCCATTTTTCCGTGACACACAAAACATATTTTTCGATTTGAATGGAACACCCGTTTTTTTTCGCATTTTTGGATAGAGCTCTAGAAGGCCAGTCACTGATATATTATAACGTGGGTTCAATATCCCTCCTTTCGAACTTCACGATCTTCAAGAAATAGTCAAATTCCGAAGCTCTCCATTCCCATTCTCCACTATTCCCGATTAAATTTTTCCTCTGATTTCGAGTCAGACTCCTTCAGATTTCTTATCTTCAATAGAACGTTATGGATTTGAGATTCGCAGACAGTAATGTCTTGTTTCGAAAACTGGTAATTTTATCGAAATTTCCAAACGGAACACCCTATATTTCGTGACTGTTTTTTTTTTATAAAACTCTGAGAGACTAGTTGATTGATATGAAATATCATGGTGTGCGATCTCCTCTTGCAAACTTATTCACGATCTTCAAAATATAGTCAGACCCTCCAAGAACTCTGCTGATTACTATTCAAAATCCGGTTTTCGTTATAAATTCATCAATACCATGAATATCGCATTTTTGTTACCAGTTGGTAGTCATGTATTTCCAGCCAGTGATGTCTTGTTCTGAGAACATGATTTACCCGATATTTTGGAACTTTCATTGTTCTACCTCAGAGTCGCAATTGCGGAATCGAATGGATCACATGCAAAAGCAAGTACGAGACATATCTGAATGAGATATACTACGTGAGGTACTGATAATAGCCAACATAAATACTGCGTTTGATTTGAGAATTATATTTAGCAACTCAAACTGATGAATCTGTGATTATTGTTCGCTCAGTTTTGAATTTGAGAATTTGCTTTCGTTGTATATCTTTTTTGAACAGGTCACTTCGAATTGATAATGTCGAGTTTTTGTATAAAAGTCGAATATTTCTCGTCAAGTTACTTCATTCTGTACCCGGCATGAACCGACCTCCAGCAAATACGTGACATAAGACAATCAAACAGTTGGCATCTGTAAATTCATAAGGAGAACCATGCTTCGAAAAATTGTTCAGAATAGGTTTCAGATCGCTTTTGGAAATGGTGGTAGAATATCTCAATATGATGAAAAACATAGTGTTCCACTTGAAAATTTCTAACTCTCAACTGAAGTTTTCCATTTTCATTCCCAAATCCGAAGTGAAATTCATTTTTCAGTTTTTGATGGGATTTTCTCTCCTCGTTTCTAAAAAATAGAGTAGAAGTTATTAAAAATTATTGCAATATATTTGTAGTAAGGACAGATTTAGGATCTGTCCCAAAATGTCACTGCGCTTGAAATTAAACCTTTAGATACCTAAAAGAGAAATTCTCTATTGGTCAGTGACACCTTGTTTTCGGAAAAATTTGGAAATACAAATATATTTAATAATAATAAAACCTCTACTTATCTTGGTGGACGTTTCGGGAACGAATCTGCTCCCGTTCTCAACACAATTGAAATATTTTTCTTCGTGAACTTTTTTCGAGTTCTTAAAATTTTCACGAATTTCATTGTACTCACTATCTCTATTTCTTCATAACCTTCTTTTGATTTCCTATTCATATCATGATGATCTGTAATATCAGTTTCCAAAACGAAGGATGCTATTTTATTTAAATTATGGGCATTGTAAATGAGAATATGATCCAAGCAGCTTTTTACTTCCCAATTTACTTCCCTAGTATACTCGTTGACAAGAGATATAAATCCAAATCCATGAATTGTGTCTGAGTATTCATCTACTATATTTCTATCATGTTTCCTATATCTATATAAATGTCACCCATGATGAATTCTGTCTGCGAAGTTTCATTTCTTTGCGAAAAAATTCCAAGTCCTGCTTAAAAGTCTTCTATATTTCGTTATGGTGGTGTATAAAGTGCAGGAAATTTTCATATCTCACCTATTAGAACATTTCTCTGAAATGGATTGAGATCATAATTTGATTCTCAAAACAAGTTTTTCATGTTTCGCTCAATTTTCCCACAATATGGAACGAAAAAGATTGATGTTCATCACGAAGGAAGAGCCTATCGCTCTCAAGTAATAACGATTTGGTGTTCAACTCCACCCGAGTGTTGGCAGTGACTATTAGTGCCCCTTTGAAATGAACTATACTATCAGACATCGAGGGCCTCATTTCAACTACACATAATATGTCGAATAACTTGCCGTCCGAAATAAGTGTCGAGTTGTCTGAGAATTTCTCTGCTGTCTTCTTCTGAGATATTCAGGGTGGGACCTTCTTGATGAATCTCCCTGTATGGATACCTATGAAGATGAAAAGACATCATGCACTGGAACATCCACCGGAAATGATGGATGTACAAAACTCTATCCCGACTGGCCTCGTCTGAACAACAGAATTGAATTGAATGGGTCAAGTGTTGTGATTCCATTGGATAGCGAATCATTTGATGCAGCTACTCAATTAATTACAACTGGTTAGTTTGATTAACAAATGATTTGTAATCGGTCATAGATTAGTTTCCACACCATTAAAGTTAGGATATCGGACGAGTGCTACTGTAGTTCAGGTTATTCCACCAATTCTAATAAATCATACTAGGCCGGCATTGAGATATGAACTGATAAAATTTAATTGGGATTTATATACTTTGGTGCAGACCTCTATATTGTCCAGAGACGTTGAAATTTTTCCAGGATACATGCAACGCCAACTATATTTCATTTGTTGATTTAGGAGGGTCTATCAAAATATCATGAAGTTCCAAATGTACTAGTTGCGTATGGAATCAAAGAGAATATCAAAAATGATGCAGAACTGATAATCAATATATGCAGGACTGGTGGCTATATTTCGTCACAATGTCATTGTCATAATCAGTTTCACCATGAGGAATTCAACGATGTTCAGCTGATGTTGATCTCCAAAGTACACAAAGGTATAATATCCTATTCATTGTTCTATAATATGATGCATGAGGGTGACTGGAACACTTCTCTAGGTGTGTCGACCCAACATCTATGTCATATTCATGCATCATGCGGAAACATCAGAGCGCTATTGCTCTGGAGTAAATACCATCAAAAATTGTATAGAAGTATGTCATATTTTATTCGCCCTCAGATTGTCTCATCATCAAGAGAACGACGCCAAGAGTGGTAAGAATACAACATCTTCCAATTGATATCATTTATACATGGAATATATTCGATATAATGAATTATAATCAACGCAGAATTTTTGACGATGATTTCAAATGTATGATCACCAATCATACTCAATCATATTTGAGAATACTTCCGGTTTATAGTTCGCGTTGATTTCTTATGACTGTGATGATGTTTTTTTTTAATAGATCAATATACTATGATTCCAATAACATGGAATGAATTGAAATTTGACCATCTCCATACATTATTAACTCGTTTTCCAGTGAAGTATTTGTTTCATCGATTGTTGTGGTATATCATAGAATTGAGAACAGCAAAATCGAACTATGAAATGAAAAATCCAGACCAATGAATGCAAAATTGATGTGATGATGGTCGCCCAGAAGAGTAACGTCATATGTCTTTTTCAATATTCAATCTCATTTTGTAGAGTAGGAGAAATGATGATGATGAAGTTACTCTTGTCTGGGAATATCTCGTCGCTAAAATTTCGGATTTCGCAGAATTTCATTATTTTTTATATCTCAGGAGGAACTCTGAATTTCCCGAACCACGAAACATCATCAATTTGTTGGGCATCAAATGGCACGTCCAATTCAACAAGACTCTGTATTTCTCACAGTTACTGAAATCACCATCCTGAGCAGCGAACTTGTAATAGACTGAATATCATTGTTGAAGATTTTTTGTTTTCCTTGGAAATGAATATATGAATGATTCTCATCGTAATTTCGGATCATGATAGCTGAGTTATTCTTGTGCATGAGTGTTCATAGGATAGAAATAACATGGTAGAACGATAGTGTCTCTGTAATTGTCTTTCAGAATTTTACTGAAAACTCTCGACATGGATAGCTTAGTTTCAACCTCATTTCACGTGACTGTATTATCTTAAATAGCATATACATTTCTTATATGAATCCAAACACAATTTCATCATGGATAATATATTTCATCCATCTCAAGTTACATTATCATCGAGTTCATCTCTATCCTCGTTCCTGAATAATAAAATGAGAGTTACTAAAAATTATTTCAATCAATTTGTAGTAAGGACTGATTTGTGATCTGCCCCAGAATGTCACTGCGCTTGAAATCAAACCTTTGGATACCTAAGAGAGAATTTGTGCACCTCATTCTTCAGAAAATTTGGAAATACAAATATATTTTCAATAGAAACGAAATTCCTACTCATCTGAGTGGACGTTTCGGGAACGAATCTGCGTCCGTTTTCAACACAACATATTCTGACTTCGCGAATTTTTTTTTCAATGTTGAGTTGTTTTGACAGTGAGAAGTGACACGGCATACGGACAAATTATTGTTAGAAGGTGTTTTTCATCATTTGATATTCAATTTGCCACTTTCATATCCTGTTTTAAAAGGTGAATGTCAAGTTCAATCATTATGAACTGAACAAAAAGCCTCATTATTATGTTATTCGGAAGAATGCAAGCAGACTCTTTGATTCTTCGTTTTTGGTTGTTGTTTTTGAGCATCCACTTCTCGAATATGAAAATAGAAAATTCGATATCAATTCATGAAAAACACCTCGTAAGCAGAATTCCTTTGCCAAATTGACGATATAATCAAGCAGCATTTTGTTGTATTGCACATTTACTGACGATGAAAGTTCTTCGATGATATATTGAAGCCGTGCGAATATCAGTAATACCGACCAATCCAAAATATTCGTTGTATTCGTTATATTCGTTACAAGTTCATGATCGAATATTTTTTCGCCATCTACAGTATCTAGTTTCGACGTTGGAGTATTCCATTTGAGACTTCCAGAATTGCCGACCTGATGAACAATAGAATTGTACCTGAACCATGGAAATGTTCATTCCGTTCATTCTCGATTACAATTAGTAATTCATCATGAATTCTTGATCATTCCTTGAACATTTCCATTGTTTCCTGGTTTCCGGAAGGGAGTGTGTTTGTACAATTTACACACTTCAGTTGTTTCAAGTTATCTTCAATTTTATTGTTCCATCGTGACGTGTGAGCACGTTCGATTGTTTTCATAGGATTCAATAAACTTTGGAATGGCAGATAAGGCGAAACAACAAACAAGGTGCGATCTGGTGCCTTGGGATGAGCAATGCGTCTTTTGTTCGTTTCAAATGATAATCGGTGAATAATTGTTGACAGGAACGACAGCTCAGTGGTTTTTCGTTTTCTTATCGAGGAAATGACGAGATGAAGGAATTAATTGGAGAACAATTCACCAGATTTTATTCATGTTTTTGTTGAAGTTGACAAAGAGGAATTCCAATAGAGAACTTGATATCATGATTTGCTTCCAACTGCGTTTTTGTTTCATCTTCAGGAGGATTTTCATACACAGGGTGTTTAGGAATGAGTGTGGAAGTTGCTAGGGGATGGTTCCTCGTTCAAAATCGAAGGGGATCTTTCATGTGAACGTCTCCTCGGAAATAACATACTTCTGGAAATGAGGAAAATTATTGTTGTTTTTGCTTTTGTGAAATTTTTGAAGAGTCAAAGAGATAGCTAACTAATTGATGTTTGTATGCATAGTAATGAGTAAACCTACAAATCACAAATTGTACGATTCAGTATGGTTCGATTAGTGAAAAATAGTGTCTTGAAATTTCAATGATGATCGGTTATGGTGATTGTGAAATTTATTTCCGTCAATTAGAATTTGACACTTGGAGACCAAGAGAGTTCTCGTTCATTCATTACCATGTATATTATTGACAAAAAATGTACATCAGCTGCATTTTGTTTCATTGCACTCACCTGCAAATTTTCATAAATATCTCTCTCTTCGTTGGGAAGATATAGACTTGGTTCCATACTTTATCCCAACCCTGTATTGTCCACGAATGATTGGACACAAGTCAATAGTATGAAAGAGTTCAGAGAAACTATGTTTGATGTAGATGAAGTCATGAATTATCCATCCAACAGTAACCTATTGTTTCGATAAAATTGGTATGATATGTGAACAACAGCTGTAAAATATCAATGAACTCTAATTTATATTATCAGATCGCTGATTTCGCAATCAACTCGAGTGTGATCGAGTTCCATCAAGAATTGTAGCGATGAGATATTCAATCCTAATTTCTCAGACAAAGATATTTGTTTGCGAAAATGTATGATTTGTCAAGAAAATTATCAGTCTAAAAGATACACATCCCTGATACAGGTGTAGGAACACCCTCAATTCAATGTGTTGAACTAATATCAGTAGGATCGATTCCAAAAGTAGTATTCACATAAGTTTAACAGTGCATAAATGTATCTGAATCATTACCAGAGCAACAGATCAGAAGTCATTGAAATTTGTCATTGAGTCATTGAGTATCGATCAAATAATATTGATATTAATAATATAAATTGTTATTGAAGATGAAATTACCATTCAACGATCTCATGATAATAATAATAATAATAATAAAGCGGCTTTATTCATCATTTCAGTTTCTACAAAAAAAAGAGAACAAAATGTCGGACTGATGAATCGGCGAAGTGTCAGCTATAGCTGTTTTTCAACTTGACCTCAAAAAATAAAATAAAATAATAAAAAAAAAAAAAAATTTAACAGGTGAAAAAAAAAATATAAATCCTAACAATTACAAATCAAATTACCTACTATAACAAGATAAAGAGGAAACGACAAACGTCATCATAATTTTGTACCTAGTTTTGAACGTAGGTTAGTTCCTAGATTTGT
Source organism: Gastrophysa polygoni (assembly GCA_963576655.1). Taxonomy (NCBI): domain Eukaryota; kingdom Metazoa; phylum Arthropoda; class Insecta; order Coleoptera; family Chrysomelidae; genus Gastrophysa; species Gastrophysa polygoni. Next base: position 18,293,650 of record OY755082.1, read on the forward strand.
ATTGATACATAACAAACCTACATCGTAAACCAATACAGTATTCAGAAGCGGGAAGTTTCGTAACTAGTTTTGTACCTAGTTTAGTTCCTTGTTTTGTATCGATACTTAACAAACATACATGGAAAGCCAAAACAGAATTCAGAGCGGTATCTATCAACGTAAGAACAAAAACTGCCTATTCTTCAGGAGAAGTTTCAATCGCTTTTTAAAGTTACTCAGTGTGTATAGTCTGAATTCATTGGGTAACTGATTGTTAAGTTTGGCAGCATTGTACGAAAAACATTTCGTATGAAATGAAGTGGAGTGAGGAGGAATTACAAGAAGGTGTCTATTACGTGTTCTGAGGTCATTCAATGCCGAAAAAGTATTCAATTTTCTATGCAGGTATTTAGGAGTTTTCGTTACAAGAACTTTATGTGTAATAGACAGTAAGTGAAGATTCCGAAGATCGTTCAACCTCAGCCAACCAGAGTTATTAAATACAGAGCTTATATGATCAAATTTCCGAATACCGGAGGAGAATCTAATACATGAGTTTTGTATTCTTTGAAGGCGATACTGATCAGATTTCAGGAGGGCAGGTCCGTAGACGCTATCACAATAAGAAAGTTTGGACATTATCAATGATTCGCATAAAGAAAGCTTCAAGTGCTTGGAAAGCAAGTGTCTGTTAGGAAAGAGTTGTTTGAGGATGTTGAAGGACGCTTGGCAAAGATGGCTGACATGTTTGGTGAATCTCAGCTCAGAGTCAATCCACAGTCCAAGATTTTTGCATTCCTTGACTATAGGCAAGATATCAGAACCGATTTTTATTTTCATATCTTCATAATGCCAAGAAATCAACACTTTCCCAATTCCTTCCACAAAAAACGACTGATTTATTGCAATGAGATATCGGAAGAAGATGTTGTGGTAAAATGAATTCCGGATGGAAGCTGGAGAACCGAGAACGGCTTGGACGTAAGATTCTCGCTATTGAGGTTGCGAATACAAGAAATCAGCAGTAGCGTCCCAGGGATTGATATGCATGGATTATATTTCTTCAAAACAAAGAGATTTTTTTTTGTTCCGTGCAGTTGTGTGAAGACTATTTCATTCGAATTCATTTCGTAACGGTATAAATAGTATCAAAAATAGTATAATGATAGGAGAAATACAATGATTTCTTCATCTGTATACTTGCAACTCATAGCCATTGACTTGAAAAAGTAATAATTGCATGTGCTATTGTTCTGATTGACGCGAAATATCAACTGAGATGACACAATCAATCCTAACTAGTTCAAATCGGAGCTGAATGGTCTGCTGTAAACTTCACACATCAGGGCAGATACCTTTAAGAAAGGATATGATGATGAGATATGGTTTCTCCGATCAGTCTTGAAATCATGTTCTGATGTATATGATCGATAGAATGGATAGGGACTCTATGTGAACCCTCCATGAAGATATCACAGATAGTATCATTGAACAAATCAGGTGAAATCGTATGACCTAGAAGAGCAACCTGTGGAATATATCTGTTGTTGATGACGGTATCTGGTGTGGTTCGGAGTCTACGCTACTGATACAACCCAAAAATGTGAATTAGCTCAGAACTACTCCATATACGCGCGATAAGTTCGTGAATTCCGTTGAATCATTCATTTATGCGGCAAGGCATTGATAAGAGGCAGGAGATAGATGAGAAATGTTTTCTAGAGAAACTCCGGGATGAGGTCTGTAATCATTCACGATTTGGTTTCTTCTTGATTTTCTTCCTGCACTACGGACTATCGACAGGCAATTAGGATACTTTTTCTCGGTATAGTGTATGAGGGTTCATCTGCTCATCAGTTTATCAGATGAATCAACTCGTTAGCACTTCATTCCATTCACATATTCCATGTTCGAACCCCAAGAACATTACTCCAAGAGGAAAAACTTGATTTGATATCGGATAGGAAAAGAAAAACGATTCGATATAATGAAGAGAAGACGAATATCAGTCTGCTCTCATTCACAATACATTGTTCTCAAGATAATTGAGAAAATGGAATGAATGCTGCTGAAAATATTTTTTCAAATACTTTCCTCTTGTATCAGTAGAATATAGCTTCAAGAATATAAACTCAAATCAGAATCAATTGAAGGAATAATACGAAGAATGGCTCACGGCTATCGGTTCTGTTTTTACTGTTTGAGTACTCGAAAATGAGAACGGTGACACTTACAACAGATGAAATGTCTGTATTTGATATGTGAATTGAACATTCCAGAATTGGAACGGTTCCATCATTTTTATTCAAGAACTGAATGAATTCAATATTTTCCCGAAGTGTATCAAACACCAGAGCATAATAGTATAAGAGCATGATAATATTTCATCCAGGATGTGTATAAAAATCATACATAGAAATTGATTTCAGAATCTACTATTGCATGATTCGTACAACTGCCCCTTGGAATTTGTTCTCGATTTCAACACATTTTAGAAAATATATATCAACCATAAGAAATGACAACAAACAATATCTAGGGAGGGGGAAAGCAATCTTTAAACTACTACTGAGATCAATTCCTGATTGGAACAACAGTAATTATACCACTGAATGAGTTTCAACACCTACATTAGTTTAGTTAGTTTATCAATCATAATGCACATATCTGTGAAAGTAATAGTCAAGGATATATCAATCTAAACACTGAAAAAGTATGGTAATGTCAGGTAGTTAGAGATATATACCGTATGTCATGATTTCAATATTAGAAACGAAGATTCCTCATCTCTGAATGATAGAGTTATCATACAGCATATATTCATCGATGAGATGGTATAGAAAATTTCAGAAAAAAGTAATTTTCTCTGTTCAACATGAATGTTCCACATTCATGAATTTATTCGACAGCCTGTCTCATCCTCGAACGTCCATATCAATTCTGTTCCTACTGATCATTCAGTGAAGTCCACATGCCCACGTCAAACCTTCCTTTTACCACAAAACAATTTCGAATATTTGCAATGGAAAGTGAGCTGGATCACATTTTCTGCCGGATTGACTCCAGTGTCGGTGTTCATTGTACCGAATTTGCGTCCACTCATCCAGGTGCATGAGCGACGGCACACAAAAGGGTGTCATCCCTCCAGGTAAACTTTGGAATAAATACCCTTTGATTTCAAAATTATTTACTCCTTTGAATATCGTACCAGTTCCCTGTTCCGGCTGATATTGGATACAGGCCGTTTCAAACGTAGGTTCTTGAGTTAATTTCGAATTATTATGATAAAACATACGAAAGTGTGACAGTTTGAGTGACAAGTTGTTAGGTATGGAACCTTACATATTGAATATTTTCTCAAAAAAAAAACGATTATTGTTTCTATAGATGATGAATACATGAAAATATAGTTTCATTTACATAGAACAACCTTCATTTTTAATTTTCACATCTATGATTTCAGAAATATCATTTGACAGGTGTAACTGTTTAAGACTGTTATAGTTTTTGTAAAACTGAACATTCAAAATGTTCTGAACAGACATAATTTCAGAGCTTGCTCAATAACTACTATAGTAGACTTTGTTTTCCGATCCGTGATACGATCAAATTAGATTGATGTTTGACGTTCATTAGAATTCATACACGAAAGCCAATCATTCGAAATTACTAACCCGTCTATTGGAAACATTCGAAAATAATATTGGTCATTGAATTAATGTAATCTCTGGAATTCTTATGAGTATTCAAAAATGTTAATCACTGTCTGTAGGTACGTCGAAGAGAAAGTGTATATTTTTTTCTGGATTCTTCTGGGATATCCATTCCTCGTTTCTGAAAAATTGAATTAGAAGTTATGACAATGATCTCAATATATTTGTATCAAGGACAAATTTGTGATCTGCCCCAAAATGTCACTGCGCTTGAATTGAAACCTCCAGATACCTGGAAGATAATTTTTTCATGGTTTCCAGGTGTGCCTTCATTGATTGATATTGATTTTGTCATTCCGCACTCTGCTAGTCAAAAATGCAAGATTCAGAGTATGAATTGATCCAACTTTCGCACGTCAGCTAGTGAGCTTTTGTTACAGTATTTTATATCCAGAATGAAAAAAAATCGTAGCTTCTCTATGTCGGCCACTTCCTAGTCATATATCAGACGGATCAGATTTAGCCATGCATTGGCTGATGAGAGAATTATCGAAAAAGCAAAATCAAAAAATTTGGCATTGAATAACTATAACATCCAATATGATATATTGCGTTAAAATTCAGTATGTAAGTATTCCAGTCAAGCCAGAATCAGGTAGGCTATCAGCTTCATTTGAGAAAAATGCTGTATAGTCGATTTTCAGATTTCGACCCCTTCAGCACACAATAGCAGGCCTTGTGAATGAGATCATTTCAGATTTGTTTTCATTTTCAAGACAGCTCGTTGGGTAATATATCACAGATTTCTTGTTTCAGATCAACCAACGGTTTGCAAAATAAGAGGGTGTTGTTTGAAAACGCACACCGATTATCATGTGTAACTCGCATGACAGATCTCATAATTACTGAGGTTTTGGAATTGAATATTCGCCCTGGAAACGTTATATCGACCTTTTTTCATCTGTGAACAACACGAAAAGGAAACGTATCAAATAGCTCTCTTCTCAATTGAATCTAAGAGCTTTAGCGTATGTTTGGGGGCTGAGCTCCAAACATGTGAACAGAACTCCAGGACAGGTCGAATTTGTGCTTTGTAGATCATAAGCAGCTGCTGGGATGTGAAGTATTTCTTCGCACGGAATAGAAAACCAAGTTTTTGTGAAGCAGTTTTCGCAATGGACCTCACATGATCGTCCCATGAGAGAGCACTGTTGGTGGTGACACCCAGCATGGATATTGACGACTTCATAGGAACAGTGGTACCCGACATCATCAAATTGGGCATTGTATGATCAGCCTTCTTGGTGAACATACAAGCTCGAGTTTCAGTTGCATTGAACTGTACTAGAGTCTCAGATCCCGATTTCAGAATTCTTGTCACATCCTCATTTGAAGCAGTGAACTGTCTTCGCCTTGCACCTCTGGCCTCGTTGGATGATATAGGGGCTCTAAAGGAAAAGGCGGAATGAAGTGTACTATCATCCGCGAAGCTATGAACTGGGCTGGAGGTCACATTCAACAAATCATTGGAGTGGAGCAAGTGAAGAGTTGGTGCCAAGACAGAGCCTTGTGGAACACCAGCATTGATCGTCATTGTATCAGACGAGACCCCGTCTACCACCACGTAGAGTGATCTATCTGCAAGGAAACTCGATAGTAAAATACACAGTTGGGGTGGCAAACCATATGACGGAAGTTTCGCTAGGAGGCCTTGGTGCCAAACTCGGTCAAATGCTTTGGAGATATCCAAGGCTACAGCCAGAGACTCCCCATGTTTCTCGATTGACACCTGCCTCTCATGTGTCACATAGGCAAGCAGGTCTCCTGTTGACCTCTGGTGACGAAAGCCATATTGCCGGTCGTTCACGATTCTTGAGCTCTCTAGATTTCAGATGAGCTCGATGTTGATTGCTCTCTCCATTACTATAGAGATCACAAATAGTAGTGATATCGGTCTATTGTTGTTGGGGACGGTTCCCTTCTTTTGAATCTTCCAGTTAGAAGGAAATACGCCGAGTCTGTACGAAAGGGTGGACAACCTGCAAAGAACTGGTGTTAGCTCTGGGGCACATTTCTTGAGAACAATAGGCGGTATTCCGTCAGGCCCCATAGCCTTCTTGACGTTGAGGCTGAGCAGAATGTGTCTGATTGTGCGTTGCCGGAAGACAATTTCTATCATACGGTTATCGATGGGAGCGATTTTGGGAAGTTCTTGGCCTCGTGGATCCAAGGTAGAATTGTCTGCAAACATTATGGCCCTACACCCTACTGGCATACGAAGCATTCGTACCCACAGTTTTCATCATCAATTTTAGTTCGCTAGATCTAAACTTGTACTGCCAGTCATGTTCATAACGAGAATCCGGAAAATCTATGTGAATACTCAATTCCAGAAAAATGAAACTGTAACACTGAATATTTAGTTATATATCGAAATATCATCAGACGGGTGAATAACTGAATCTGTACCTCGCGAGTACATGTGTAGAGAGACGAGAATTAAATCGGCCGGCGGCAGCAACCGGTGCACCAATAGGAAATTTATTGAAGAGCGCATCAGGAAGATACCTAAATGACCATTATTCTCATGCTTTTTCGCATATCTTTCACTGGAAGCATTTTTCACATAAGAGAAGTTATGATGACGGAAACAGAAAATATGATGCTGCCAAATTACGTACTCCGGTAAATTGCGTTTGAATGTTCTCAGCTTCCACAAATGAGACCGATGTTTCTCGGAAATTTCAAGAATGATTCCAAGATTCTATGTGCTTCATGGAATGTTATGGTTTGTAAAGAAATGAGTGGTTCGTTTTTTTATTGAAGATAGATGAATGAAGAGAATGAAAAGGAAAAAATGCACCTCCACTCTTCTCACCACCCTTTGTAGAGGCGATTTTTTGATGACCTCTCGATTTCACACCCTGGTATTGTGCGAGAGAGATTGACGGCATTCAGCATTCATTAAAGATGAACTCTAATAAAATTCGATCTGTTTTGTTCACTTATTCAAAGTTCAACTTCCAGCTCCTAGGCTCAAGCTCTTAGATTATATTCACGGCTATTCACCTAGTTGGTGACTACACTCTAGGACATCGTAGAGATGTGGACAATATCTGCCCTTCTTGAGGATATTTTCATGGTCGGTGCTCAACGTGATAGTGAATCAAAACATAAGTTGCAGAAGGCAACATATTCTATGCTATATATGCTGGAATGGCCTTTTGTGACGAATGTTTTATACTATTTTCTCTTTTTTTTTTTTAATATCGAATACATATTTTCGTGACAGAAATCAGTTACTTCGCAGGGTTATTTCAGCAAAATAATTAGATTGGCAAGAATGATTCGTTTCTAACAGTTGACTAAAATTTGACATAATATAGTGGAAATTTTCATAAATTCAATGGCTGCTCTGCAATATTTGTTAAAAAAACCCACCAGTGTATTTCCTATCAGTAAATTGGAATGTCATCAGATGAATTTCAAGGAACACCGCCTGAATTGCGGGAATTGGCATCTCATGCAGCAAATAATTTATTACCTGTCCAATCCAAAAACCCTCATGAAATGGTATATACGAAATTCATGTCTTGGTGCACCGAAAATGAAGTACATATGGTTACTGAAAATGCCATGATGGCCTTTTTCGAAATATTGAGTGGAAAGTATAAAAGTTCAACATTATGGAAAACCTACTCCATGTTGAGATCAATTCTGAATATCTGAATGCTGAATGAATCAAATAATGACATTTCGAAATTCATGAATTTACATGCTCTTCTGGAAAGATGTTCTACAGGGTATGAACCGAAAAAATCCAGAATATTAGAATATCATGAAATCGAGGTATTCCTAAATGCAGCACCCAACAAAGACTATCTTGGGATAAAAGTAAGTCATGAATAATTAAAGTATTCAATTATTACAAGAGGTCAATAATTTTCAGGTTGTATTGATAATGGGTTATTCTGGAGCGTGTAGGCGTGATGAACTGGTGAACATGCAAACTGATGATATTGATTTCAAAAATGATTCAGTTTTTGTTACAATATCAAAAACTAAAACAAACCATCCAAGATTATTCGCTATAACAAATGGACCTTGGATCGATTCGATAAGAGAGTATGCTAGCTTAAGACCATCTTATGCAAACCACAAACGATTTTTCATTTACTATCGGAGTGAACGTTGTACAGTTCAACCAACTGGTATAAATGAAATAGGTGCAATTCCAAGAGTTATTGCCAAATAGTTGAAGCTGCCAAATCCCGAACAGTTTTGTGGACATTGTTTTCGAAGGTCTTCAGCATCACATTTGGCAAATGCTGGTGGTGATTTGATGAATCTCAAGAATCATGGTTGTTGAAAAAGCTCAACTGTAGCAGAGGGTTATGTAGAAGCATCCACAAGAGGAAAATTGAGTTATCAAATATGGTCACATCTGATGTTCACACTTTGAATGAAGCAGGACCATCCACTAGTACTGCACAGAGGCCATCAGAATTATCTGAAAGAGTTGAACCTTCTATTGATACCCAACAGGCAGAAACTGTCAGTAGAGCAGCGTCATCTGATTCTATCCTACATCAGGTAGAATTGAATGGGAATGATGAAGCCATCAATATTGTGAATTCTCTCAGTGATATCCTGAAATTGCAGTCAGTGCAGGAGATAATTCCACAATTTTAGGCATTTCTATGAAAATTTACAGCAATTGTACTGTAACTAGGAGGAGGAGATTAGCGGATTCTACATTTTGTATTCATTTGTAGTTAGGTATCTCATGGTTTGGGAACATTCCTTTGGAACAATGACCTACCTATTATTGCTTTGTTATTCGGAGGTTTTTAGTCTCAACTATGAAAACAATATCTTTCAGCCATTCCTATATCTTCAATAGTATTTTCATTGGATAATTGTTGACGGTTATTGTTTTCCATTCGATTTTTCTCTGCAGCTTGAAAAATATAAGGAACTTGAAATAAATTATTAGTACCATTCTCAGGTTGCTCGCGTCTTCTTCCTCTTTCGTTCAGAGATAGATCTCGATCGAATTGGATAGTTTCGAACCACAGAATATATACCCTACGGTATAGGGTAGGTGTATATCCTGTGTTTGGACTATCGAACCATAGAACACATACCAAAAAGTAATATATATGTACTATAGTACTATAACTCTTTGGGTATACACTCATACAGGCAGGCAGGAAAATCAAAAACATAAATATCTGAAAATCGTGTATTATTGAAGCTCATTCTTGAACGATAAATAGTGCGGGAATGAGTCTGTTGGAGGGCCGAAACAGAGAAACATCATATATTATGCCACTACGAACGATTCCAGCTCAGGCTGTTCACCCCTTCATTGTCAGGTTCGAGACCAGTCGAACTACGATTCACGTATATCACAAAAATCTATGAGAATTTGATGATCATATGATGATAACTTGAAATTTTCAATAGCTCGGTGTCATGCAATGAACACGACAGCCCGAAGAGCTCGAGTGGCTATTGCCGAATGCTAAAAAAATTGGGAAGAGTTCTGGATGGATATTTTCCAATTCATCGACCTCTCGTATTATGGTATTCGATTCAATCATTTCCTGGTATCACATCAGATGGAGACTAGACAGAATCACACTTTCCCGATCCCACTTGACGGCAGAAGCCAAGTGAAGGATACGTTATCATTCAACAAAACAATGAACTTCGACTCTGGACTGATATGTCAGTAGAGTATTCCTGGTGTGATACCTCATTAGATGAGAGCCAAGATTGGAGCTTAGGTACATGAGGTGAATACTCAATATAATTACAGGCGATTGAATGAGATACGGATGTCATTTCACTGACAGGGCACGCTACTCGGACTTTGTGTCCACGAACTTGAAGGACAACAAGCCTCACTCTCTCTCTCTGATTCACAGGATAATTTGTTGTCTCGCTGACACATCGGTCGCTCTCCAGACACGGTAAGATGATCCTGGAGAGGATTTCCCCTTTGTTCGCCCGAGACGTTATTGTCAAGACACACAAACAAGGAAACTGCCGAGATGTATACGTTACATCAACGTTGAGAAGTGGTCAGATTATTGTAGGGGCGAGCGCTGAGCGTGTCTGGAATATATGCGCTTTTGTGTTTGTTTGAATTCGGAATGACATGCCTGCTTGGCCAATTGCGACAGCAGAAATGTTTCATGGTTCATTCCTGCTGACATTTCTGGAGGACCGGAATAATTCAGATTTGCGGAGTTTCAACACTGTGAGAATTGAACATTCAAATATTTATATATTATCCACAATTCCAGCTGGAACCTTATTGAAAGTGAGTTTCAATATGATAGAAAGGATGCTCATAGGATAACATCCTGGTTCAGTTCCTCGAAGTTGTAATCGATGTTCTTCCATACAGAGTGGCTTCAATTATGAGATGGATGGTGATCGTGATTTTCATCCATAACGATGTTTCCACATCATGCCTGGTGTCTGGGATATTCCGGAAAAGTGACAATCATGGTGTTTTGGTCGATTGCGTTAGATGAATATACTTTTTATATCATCAGGAGTTTATATGAACATGGGATTCCTCGAGCTACATGTATCGTGTGTTGTCTATTTACTATCAATATGGCTGAATGCGATTTTCAGAATTTCCATTCACGTGCAGAGATCAAAAAGGCTCTCATCAATAGCTGAAACGGATTTCAGATGGTACCAAAGGTTCAGTCGCGTTCGTGGGTCGATACACCGTAATCATTTCTACATAGCATATAGGCGATAGTGTTTCCACGTGAAGAAGGGGACATACTTATTAGTCATATTATCCTGAGCTCTCTTCCCTAATTGTCTTATACCCGATCATTCTTCTTCCGACGTAAAAATGAAAGGAACAACGTGTTCCACCATTCCATAAAGATAAACGATTTTGAACCTCATCCTAAATTTATTTACAATCCATATCCGAATCGCAAATATCCGAAAACACATGAAGAGATAATCATTGCTATATTATCAGCGTTTGCTCATCTCTCCTTGATACAACGGAATATCAACTAATTTTTTTCACTACCGACCATATATGTTGTGTAGCTGAGCTAGATATAGGGAGAAGAGATGGTTCGGGGATCAAAAATTCCGTTGGAGTGAACCATGCCAGTGGCATGATATTTTTTAACAGTCGATCTAGAAAAAATTGAACTTTGCATTGGATTTGAATTTCTTTATCCCGATGTAGTACGTAGTAGTAGTGAGATCACCCAAGTGTCAGTGAACCTTAACCTTATTTACAAGAATAACATGAGTAAGAAATGATGAATGATACGTGATAATGAATGAGAAATTCTGTATTTGTTGAATGAGACTTCATGATTCCTATTATTGAAATTTTTCATTCCTCTCACATTCTTATCAATTATATAGTTCAATTCGAATGTTCGATGTGATAACAAAATCACCACATAGAAATATCCATTGATCAACTCAATTCTGATGAGATAATCATTTATTATCAGTCATTTATTCTTTGTATACTATATGTTGGTTATTCGGGGTGATGGTTCATACATTCTTCCAGTTCATGTATGGGATTTCCTCCCTCTTTTCTGAAAAAATACAATTTATTGAAATTATTTCAATATATCTGCAGTGGAGACAAACAAATCTGTGATCTGCCCTAAAATGTCACTGCGCTTGAAATTCAACTTTCAGGTACCTGTTCTCACCTTACAACTGAAAATTTTATTCATCAGTCATCAAATAATTCATGCTCAATATGGAATACTCCTGTGGACTCTGGCCGGAAGGAGTGTTTCTCGCATCAATTCCAGAGGCAAGGTTGATTTCACTGGAAGTGATATGGTCAGATCACCTGAAATAATTCTTGATCATTTCAGTTATTAGATTAGTCTCTCGTGTTTCTTCGGAATTGATATCGAAATCTCCCTCAAATCTAGAATTTAATTTCAATTATTATTCATCAGTAGGTATGCCAATATAGAAAAATCAATGTGAGGATTACATCAAATGAATGGATCTTATTGGATGGATATTAATGATGATAATGAATCGTATCCTTGTTATTTGAGGTACCATGTACACACTCTATCCAAGATGTACGATTCGAAAAAAGTATGATATATGCTATGAGAGATGTTCACCATCTCAGATATGATGGATGGCATGAATAAGAAAATGTACCTATAACTGCTCGCATACTGATGGTAATTTGTTGATTTATATTATGTTGATCCAGCAACGGATACAAATTTCCAGCTACATGATATTTGTAGATTACCTCCATCTAGAGAAACCCGCTGTGGTTTCTTTCAATCATAGTGGTTACAGCCATCTCAATACTCACAATGAATTGGTAATAGCTGGAAGGAGAATGAGGATCGTACTCAGAGCAATTGTAGTGATGAATGATTTTCAAGTCGTAGCATCGGAAAATATGCACAAATGATACAGTTGTGGTTCTAGGAATGGAAAGCGTTTTCAAAATATCGAGATGAAAACTCTAGGTCCATATCACGAGGAATACAGGGATATATTTGAACAAAAATTTCTCGGCACTTCTCTTATTTTCTCAAATTTGTCAGAAAACACGCTGAATGTGCATATACCATGAGATCATCTTCCAGCAAATGGAGGGAAATGAAGGGTCGAAATGTCGTTATCACCCAGTCACTCGACCTGTTGGTCACGCGGAACATGTGAACATCTTTCAAATGCAATCATTGGGTGTTGGTATGGGCAATATTGTGCAGAAGGTGACGAAGGTGGTGCTGTAACCAGACCTATATTACGTCCAATTTTATCTGGTCGCTCAAGATATTAATTCACATTGCATCCACTTTTGCTCCAGATAAGTATGAGTATTGTGAACTTCGGGGGCGATTTTTGTGTGGTATTTCGTTCACTTTCACCGGTACTGATGAAGCTACGTGAGGAGTTCCTTCGAAGCTTTGAGACATTAGCGGTTGATATTACCAGAAACATCTCCTGTCACGTATCTCCCAGTGCAACGTCCTCTATAGAGCCATCATTTTATCTGGATCTCCCTGATGTGAAGGCAGGAGTTACCATGCAAGGCTTCTGGAGGGATCTGCAACAATGAATGGTGAGGTTATAACCAATTCGCCTACTGACGCAACGTTGTCTTCGAGATTCAGACATTGAATTTCAGTTCTGAACGAGAACGAATTAGCACTAAATCCATACCGAATTGACTATAACATTATCCTCCACCAACTGGATTCCAATTCAGTCAACCAACTACAACACATATCAATGAAGTTAATCCAAAACATACAAACTCCAAAGTATAATTCTCTCCAGCCAGTTCATTACTCTTCGCTGCCCTTCTCAATATTAGCGGATATGATATACTATCTCAGTTATACCCTATTATATCCACAAAGTTGATATCACTTGTTTACTGTAACATCCCCATTTGAGTACAGCTAGTTAGGTTTGCAATACCTACAATCAATCCTATATGTGTGGGAACAGCACAAATAAATCAAAGCAAATATGATTTTCTACGATCGTGCACAAAGTTGATAGTTCCAACATTTCCTGGAACAATGGCGTTTGGTACTTGACCAGTAGAAACAACGAACAAAAGTTGAATTATAGTTATCTATCTAGAACACTCAACAGTGACAACTCCTGGAACTCATTTCCGCCTCAAGTTCACCAGTTTGAAATCAGTATATCAGCAATAGAAAATCTAGTTGAAGATTTTGTTTGCAGCATTTGCGAATATTTGCATTCAACATGGTAAGAGCTCTCATTCACTTCATCGCAAGCTGTGAACTTCATGCTTCACCCACTCTCTGTATAGCGTATACGAATACCTCATTATTTTTCAACATTCAAGTCAACAATTCAATCGAATACGTTGAATTGACTCCATCAAAAGATCACAGCTCGGATTTCAGATCACAGTGACAATCGATGGAAACATCATGAAAATTGATTTTCTATATTCAATATGCGAATGCGAAATATCAATGTCAATTCATAATTGATTTGATAAATCACATATTATTATTGATAAAAATTTGTTACCCAATGGATACAATTCATTCGAGAATGAATGTGACGATTTCAGTTTGTGCCAGATTATGAATGCAATTCATGTGTATTTCCATGTGTGATATTCTCTGATAACATACTTACAGCTTGTTATTTTCATCAACTGCGAATGCATATGAACAATGAATCCATTAATTAGTTGGTATTATATGACGAATAATAAATGATGTTTACGCGAATATTATTATTCTATGCTATAAATTCTGTCCATGAAATAAATATTCATCAGGATAGTCAGTCAATTATTGGAAGTGTCGAGTCGGGAGTTATGAAATTGATTGTTCCAGCTGAACAATGAGTTCATTATTCTCCCAAATATCAATGATGCAATTGTATTATGGACTTCATCATAATACTAGGCCATATATTTGTTACTTTTGTATTTTGAAGCTTAATCATCAATCAACAATATTTATCGATTTGCATAGAAAATGGAAAAATAATGTGTCTATCACAAATCGAGACGAAATGATCATCTGTTATTCTTGTATTTCGAACCTGTATCATCAAATGATGTGAATATCGATTCCCTCATCACAGAATGAAAGATATCGTGATTACAAATTAAAAGAAAATCCTGATTGATTAGGCACCGGAATGAAATTAGAGCTGACCGAACGTTTACACTTCACGGCTCAACAACATAATTTTTATACTGATAAATCACCGACATTCTTCAATGTAAAGAGCCTCAATTCTTGAGAAATTCCACACAGTGTTCCATGATGCCAATTATTGAAATTGATTCTTTTGATTTTTTCGAAAGAATCACTGGCTGATTGTTAATGTGTGGAGCATTTTATTTTTGTCAGTAAATACTACGAGAGGAGTGAAATTCAGCATTTGGCAATTCGGTTTGATAACACTCACTCATTCCCATTCTCCAATATGAAATAAGTGCAAGGTGTCAACGTATTCTTCAGAAAACCCATGAATTTGAATTTGAAGAATTGTGAAAATTTCATCATTCATGTCCATCAGATCAGTCGAAGTGGGTCCAACGTCTGAAGCACATCGATGCAAAAACAAAATTGCTTCTTGAAAAACTAATATACCGCTTTTCGTCTCTGCATATTTCAAAAACATTCGACCTAGTTCGGCATATGGTTTGCAGCATCACCTATGTCATTTACTAGCTAGTTTCCTCCCAAATAAACCACTTCATGATGTGGTAGAGGGAGTTCAAGCTGATACAAGATACATTGTATTTAATTTGTTTTATCACTCTCCTTCCATTCAAAATTATGAATTAAAACTACTGAGAACGTTTTCAAACTTTTATTATTATCCAAACGTCGTTGGGACCGACTTGTTGTTATGCACTTATTGCTTATTAACGGCACAGGAAGGTAATATCATCGACAAACTTAAGTACAAAATTAATCATTCATGGCCAGCCAAATATCGTTACCTATGAATTTCGTGATGAATTAATCTGCTGACATCAAGTGACTGAAAAATCTCAAATATCTCGAAAACGGTTAATTTTTTATAAGAGATAAGAGTACCTTTTTCATATATTTTTTTTCGCTCCATCGAACGTTCCCATATTTTTATCAAAACGAATACAAGGAAAGAACATGTCCCAAAAAATTCATGACACACCTTCTAAGAACACCCTTTATAACAATATGAGAAATGTAGAAGTTCAATGAAAACATGTATTTCAACAATGAACATTTATGCAGAGAGTTTCAATCTGGTGGATTTCACCGTTTGGAAGTTATGCGGAGAAATTATTTCAATTTGATCAACTTCGGAAGGATATATCTCCCTCAATATGCATTTTGGGCCATAGGCTCATTGCTCATACTATACTTATTTTTCGATGTACTATCACCCCCAGAAAGCTCGGTACAGATTTTCGACTCACTCATTGTTGAGGAAGGAAGAAGTTATTGGGATTTTTCTTGATGGTTCGAAGGTCGTGAGCATACTCATGGAATTACTCTACTCACTTTCGACGAGGCCATAATGATTGCTATTCTATTTTCTGATAAGAGTAAAACTCGAGAAATGAACAGATGGCATCACGTGGAGAGTCTCGAGTATATCAATCGGTGTCATCCCAACTTCATGAATCATGCTCATCAAGCTACTAGTTAGCATACTTCTACCTGCATATTCGAGATCAAAAATAAATCCCTAACATCTGCAATATCCTGTCGCAGAATCTATTACTGAATTCAAACATCGTCTGAAACAACTTCGGAATCAACAGGAAATACGTGACTTGTATGATCCATGCAAATGACATGTGTTTTTGGATATGGACATATTTTTGTATAAAATCGTTGGAATCAGGGTCGTCTCTGCAGGAGGAGGAATATTGAAATTTTTCATGTTAGAGAAGAATAAAGATGATGATATTTGTATTTATTTATTCATTCTATCAAAGAGATCACCCAACAGATGCCCAGAGAGCTCATCCTATTACAGGGCGATACGAGGTGAATCAGTGCATTTTCACAAATCATATTATGCTGGTCGTTAGAGAACGTATTATACAATTCTAGTACTTATAAGGTGATAAAAATTTGAATATAATATACAAATGTTACACAATCAAAAGCAAGCTATTACTCCTAGAATTCTTTACAATTCTTCAACTCACTATAATATGTAAGGATACATTCCTTATTCGACAGCTGTATCATAGAGTGAAATTAATTTTTGTCTCGATTTTCTTTTGGAATTCGTGAAGTTGTCGCCAAAGATATCAACATCAGAGCCACAAACAATATTATAAGAGTTCATGCATCTAACTAGGGGAGAATTAAAATGATAATTGGTTGAAGAGAGGTCGGAGGATAGAATGTTAGTCGATTTCGTGAATTATAATATAATATATATATATATATGTATATATATATATATATATATATATAATATGATAACGTATGATTGGTTCATGGTCTCTGGATGATTGCAGCATTGAATTTCATTTCATGGAATTGAAATCTATATTCATAACGATATGTATAAACCTTCATTGAGAAGAGATAACTAGAACTAGAAACCATTAGCAAGTTCCCAGAATATGACGACGAATTCGACGTGAATATTTCGGAAAAAGGCTCAACACATGATTTAAGTTTTGTGGAGTCGCTTGTGGAAGTCCGCTCAGTTTTCAAAGTCCACCATACTCATCATCCTTGAAATGCTCTCTCGTTATTCTCAGTTAGGAATGATCAAGTCACGGTGCTCGGTCTTGACATTTGATCAAATGAGTTCATTTTATTTCGATGCCTTGTGTTGGTTTAAGTTTTTCTCTCGCACTATGGATTCACATTCGAGAAGATTTCCCGCACATATTTCCTCACGTAAGAGAATCAACTTCCATTTGCCCTTTTGAACTGTTCCACTGATGAAAGTCTGAATGAATGAGAAATAATAAAATTGAGTATGGTAATAATTTTATGGTGACTTGATTTTTCAATTAGAATACGAACTTCTAAGAAGTCCATACTTTCCCTTGATCTCGAAATCATATCAGCATATAAGTGAACTCCATAAAAAAATATTATCCAGCGTACAGGTTGGCAAAGTATCATGGTCATCAGAGAAAACAGCTAAGAAGGTAAACAATGCAACTTTTTTGATGTGGTACCCTGTACACGTATGAATTTTGTATCATCGATAATTTGCAATGAAACCCACCTCACCTACTACAGAGAATCCGCAATCCTAATGAAATAGCTATAGGCACTACGTACTACCGAAATAATCAGTGTACGATGCAGGTAACTTCCATTTTCTTATTCGAAGTCCTGGTCGGCGGCCATCTTATATGTAAGCACAAATGATTGAAGCTCACAATCAATCAATGACTCCGCTGGAATAGCATACAACATCACATTATCGCAAAAAACAATATTATAATCGCAGGCCAAATTCACAGTTATTGTATGAAACATCACAGTTATTGAAACAAATTTTCAGTGTAGTTTTTGTGATGTAGGAGGTCTACCAACTTTTGTCCGTCTGCTACTTTGTCGGTAATGACAAGTGAAAAAATTCGGCAAAGAACTCTCTTCTGGGACTTTTCTCAGTACAGGAATTCCGGAGAATTTTAAAATGTAGCAACATTGGAGATAACAATTCCTACTCCGCCATATTTTGAGATCATTCTGTACAAAAATTTGAAAGAATCCAACGAACGGTTACCGAGATATTCAGTTGGTTCCACACTTTCGCCCATCACTGTGTGTATAATAATAAATGAATGAGTGACTTTTCGATCTCCTCGTATCAATCAGGATCCTCTAATGACGGAATTATATTTCAATTCGGCCCGTCTATTTGAACAGTATCATGAATGAATGATATTACGTAAATTCTTCCTGTTTTTCAGATGGAATCAACAAATAATAAATACATCCATATCGGTGACAGTCATAATATTTCATTGGACCCATTTGGTCTATATTTCCAGATATACTACAGTGACAACTGACAAAGGTCAACAGAATCTAACTAATGTTTCTTTCAGATGATACCGTCCATATGTTCAAATATTTTCGTTGTTGGCACATCAATCTTGTTCTTGTTGTCCCTGGTGAGAAAATTCGGAGGAAAGCATGTTACAGTTATTGATTCTAGATAACATGGCAAATATCTTTGTCAGCTTTATTGTGATTTATCATTCATAGTAAATACTCTCTGAGTGTATTGTTTTACTAATGATATGATGTAGTTGGTGTTATCGGTCGATGATCCGGTAAAGTACGAAAATGTCATTTATTGTCCGGAATATCTCAGTCAGGGACTAACGGCTTGGTGCTTATTAGGTATGAACTTGGGATATTAACGGAATTGATGATGAATGGGAAGGAATGTAATGAATGAATAATGAATGCAAGAGTCGAATAACAACAATATACACCCACCTGCAGGCTATGTTCCGAAATTATTTCGAAAACTACATATCATCTGAAGAATACAGAACGAATCATACATATGTTTTTCCATAGGAAAACACTGTGTATTTTGCAGATAATTGATTTTCTTTACACTTACACGTTCTAACCATAGGCTGATATGAATCTACACTGAATATCCGAATGAGTTATTACTGGACCTCATTTGTACACCAGGGTAAGGCTTGCACTTTTACCAGCGGTTCATTAAATCTTCTCCAAATGGAATAACAGTGGCTGAGATTTCAGAAGATGTCTGTGATTCAGCCAGAAAACAATAGAACTGGAGTTGAAAAAATATTATGATCCATATTCCTCCATATTACCATATCTTCTCAATTTCATGGAGTCATTTTGAAATTTTTCATTCATTTCATCTCGATAAAATATTATCGTCATCATTATGATCGCATCGAGCAGACAGACTGTTTATTTGTGTGAATGGAAGGATTTCTTCATTAGCCTGTTGATATCATTTTCGGAATATCACCTTGAAACGATCACTTCCGTTAATATTCCAAGAGATCATAAAAAAATATTTCTTCAATTTCAATTCCATCGTGTTTCGGTTGATCTACAAATATCTTTTCGTTGGAGTTACAACGATGAAACTTCGTATCTAAGAATTCAATTTGTTCGTTCATTGGATCATCGCTTTTCATGAAATCAGCTTATGAATCGAAATTCCAGTGTCGTCACAGAGGGTCACCTCAATGATATTCAAGGTAAGAATCATGTCAGCCTCTGCAACTCCACTGGAAACAAAATTTATGATTCAATTCCAAGACAAGAAGCATCGTATCATGAATTCTATCGAAGTCGGTGAAAATATATTTTAGCAATTCATGAAAAACCGATTCTTCGTTATAATTTGGACAACCCGTTACTTGGAAACGGAGCAAGTTCAGATACACGTGTAAACGAACTTTTCTGCATAAAATATGACATGGAATCACCACCTGAAATCAATGACATTCGATATGATCTCGACTATAACATTGAATCAACTGTTGTTGGGAAACTTCCGAAAATAAAAAAGAAATTGTTGATGAATGAAAGAGATTGTCCAATAATTTTCGGTGAGCCATCAGCTAGTGATGAAATATTATATCACAAAAATAGATATAACACAACTATTGTGGAAAAATAAGGAAGATTCGTTGACATATTTTTCCACAAATTGGTAGTGATGTTTTGATTATTTGCATGAAGAGCAATATGATCATAGTTAATAGCCTCAGCCAATTCATTTCTGAGCATTCGTCTTTAAAATCCGATTTTTATACGATTGCGTCTTGTGAATTCAGTTTTCTGGCGTTCCTCCTCACAAAAATGCAGTAATTGACTGAAACGGTTATGATTGCGGCAATATTCTGAGGAAATATATTTTCCAATATATTTCAAGATGCAGAAGAGACCAAGCTCTCATCTAATGATGAAGTTGCCGTATACCTGACAAATTGTAATGTAAATTTGTCGAAAGGAACTTGAGACGGAATCACCACCTGGAATCAGTGCAATTATTCAAGATACACCCTGTATATATTTCATGCTGAACACATCGCCCTTACCCAAACTCCGAATTGTTTGAAGCATACCCTATATAAGTCATCCGTTCCCAATATATTGTGATATATTGTGATGTGTGATTTCTCGCATAAAATTATTGTTGTCAAAGCTGAAGATGTCAATTGAGCAATACGATTGAGAAAGCAATTCAGAAATCATCAACCAAGCTCTCATCTGATAATAAAGTTGCAGTATACCTGACAAATTGTAAGGTAAATTTGTTGATATCTCAAATAGTTTGGGTGATGTAAATATTCAGAATGGGTTGAGGAATAACTGGTACATCATAATATTCCTTCATGTTCGTCTGAAGACTTTTACATATGAAAATACAGAACATAAGAAGAGACACTTCGGTTTGATGTTCATCATCCTAGCTATGAGAATTATAAGTGGTACTGAGAAATTTCAAGATTAGCTTGCTCTATGAATCTTTGTCTGGAATCTGATTGCTAAGTTCTGTACATTGTTTCATATTGAACTTCACACTCGGATTTCGAAGTCGAATCCGTTTATTCATAAGATCTCTCGATTGCCTCAACTGATTTCTAATTTCGTCTCAGTAGTGAGTATGACAATTGCGGAATTCCCATATCTGTATCGAAAGAATACATATGTCATCATTATCATTCATGATATGTGATACAATTGACATACAGAGAACAAACTATAATGTGAATTATTGAAGCTGGGTATTATTGATATTATGGTAGGAATGTAGTATGTATAGCTGCTGATCGTTTGATCTGATTATCACCGATACACTAGCGATCATAGGCAATATATTGAATAGACGACATACCAATCGAACAAGTATAGACTCAAGAAGAGAAAACTTAGATATGTATTCGTCGAGGTGTCCATGTATAGGTGCTTATATTGTGTTATCACCCAAATGGCAAAATAAATCAACATATCTTTAGAAAGAGTGATTTTGCTACGTTACATAAGTCTTTGGACAACCCGTGTGTGAGGAAAAGCTTTCTGCGATTGTTTTCTGTTCGTAATTAACAACTCACACTAGTGGTTGTTCAATAGACAGAAGAGAGAACAATTATCAACGTTTCACCTCTGGGACTCTATTGATATCATTCCTAGAACATCAAATTCGATCATTAACAATAGAGCTGAATTGAAGTCTCTGGAAATGTCAACTGATCTCAAGTCTTGATTGCTGAAATTTTCTAGTGAATCTACTGTCAGCACATGTGAATGGCTCATCCATCGTTGCTTCTAATGATTTTCTTAATAATTAGAGTGTAGAAGGTGTATTCAACTAGAAAACGTGAAGTTGTTCACTATGAAAAGCAATGCAGGGAAAATTATAAAGATCTGCGCCTTTGTGTAGAAGTTCTGACTTCAAAATGAGCAGTTTATTCAGCTGCTCTTGCCAAATTAATTCGAGAAGTTTACACTAATTTGCACTAGGTGAGGTATCTTTACTCCCCATTGAATAAAGCATAACGCCCAATCTGTTGAGCACCGAATTTGTATTTCATTATCATTTTGTATTATGAATCAACTTTCAACTCAATTCGAAGAGTGTATAGTATATTAATGTCATCAAATTCTATATTTCAACTCCTGAAGACCGAAAGAAGGTTCCGAAGCGCTTAAGGCTCGATTTGTACCCTATTTCTATCTCGTGGCGGCATATGACTCATTTTGAGGTATTTTGTCGACAGCAAATAGTTTTGTTTTTGGATTTGTAGAGCTTCGGAGAATTTTCAGAGAGAGCTGGTATATGTTCGTTGAAATAAGATTATCCCTACATCACATACAACATACTGCATTCAAATTCCTTCATCAAATTAGTATATTTTATTTTGTGAAATGGTCATAATGAATAATTTGTTTTCAATTACAAACTGCTTCATAACTACTCAATATTTTTTTGATTGGGTATTATTTTTCAATACCAGAGGTAGGACATCATACAGTTCAGGGTCAAAATGGGAAATGGTTCTTTGTGTATGACTCTTTTTGAACTAAGGAATATATGCGTGAAGATTTTGCATACTCATGTTGTTATCAATTTCATTCTTGTGAGATGAGGACTCATTTCATTGAGTAGGTAACTTTCAACATCAACAAGTTTTTGTGTATCTAACTGGATTTTCTTGAATGATTTCTATGATCATGTTCTGCATCACTTGTACACTGTTTGGTAGATTTTCAAACATGCCACCCCATATTGTGATGCAGTATCTAAGGATCGAATCAATCAGGGAATCATATACAAGTAACGACGGTTTCTTGGTTAGGACGTCTCTTAGATTGTATGCTAAGTGCCTGAGCCTGGTAACAATGTTGGGAACATGAACATCTCATCTCATATGCTAATCCAGAAACACCCCTAGATATTCAATGTTCGATATTTTTTCAATTGTTGACAATTACACGTGACACCAGTACGATTCGGGGTATGAATATTTAGTATGGCGATGGTTATGCATTTTTGTTTTACTCATATTGAGGTTCAGGATATTATCATTTAGACACAACTTCATATTTTTTGATCCATTTTCTGCATCTTTATATAAACCTCTTGCCATGTGTTGCCCCTTTGAACTATTCCTGTGTCATCGGCGTAAGATATGAGGTGCCCTTCAAAATTGGTGATAGTACTCATGCTGTCAACATGATAATATATCAGGAAAAGTATTGGATCTAACATATGTGTGTCAGGTAATTTCTCAAGATTCTCAAAGCTGGACCACGAATTCCGTTTGTATAAAGCTCGTCAAGAAGTTCATTGTGTGAAACAGTATCAAAAGCCTTGGCCAAATCGGGAAAGAGAGCTGAGCATCTTTTTGAATTGTCCAATATAATAAGTCCAGCACAGCTAGCTCTGTGTGTCTGTTCATCATGAATTTTGGTAGATACTGTATATGCCAGAGAAAATTATCTGAACCTCGATAAGCCAAAGGATTATAGAATTGAATGGGCTAGTTAAGCGTTTTCCATGAGTTATTCAAAATCCTCAGAAATTGGGTTCGACGGTCAAAGAATTACGGAAACGAATAAGGGCCACAAATTCCAATTCTGATTTTTTCGACTTCAAGTCGGAAATTCGGAGTTTAAAATTGAAATCAACAGGATACAATGAAGTTTCACAAATATTCTTTGAAATATTCGGCAAATACCCATTCAGCCTGATATGGTCAGAAGAACAGAACAGAAGAGAATTACATAAATATCAATCATTGCTTCTTTTTGTATCTCCAGGACATTCTGTTTATTCTGAAATGATCTCGAAACATGGATTGCAGGACTGGACTGGGCGAATTCGATGTTGCCCCACTATGTCAAAGTAGGAATTGATATTTGAAATGAATATTGAACCCAAATGTCAAAAACTTGACTATCAACATATTATGCAATGCAGGTATGAGTAGAATTGGAAGACAGGGTGTACCAGAGATGGTGAAGTACATGAAGAAATGGTCTCCAATAGTGAGGAATCTCAGCAACATGTTCGTCGTTACATGACGAAACGAAAAATCACAATTTGATTGGCGATCATATACAGTTCCATTGATGATCATATTCAATCGGTGGTATCGGAACATTGATGCAGAATAAGTAGTTACGTTATAGGTTTCTCCTCCACTTATCATCAAATCACATACATACCATTTCAAAATGCAAGATGGCTACAAAAATCTGCAAGTGTCGCCGTATCTCAAGGTATTCAATAACGGAAATGTCATCTTCCCAGCAAATGGCGTCATCGATTTGAACAAAACAAAATATAGTCACTAATTACTACACGCATTACTATTCGAACCGATAAGTTCTGTTATAGTTCGGTGGTAATAATATTTCATCTATAGAATTCATTCTCAAGAAGAAGAGTTTACTAGAATGAGCCTCCAGGGATGCCTGACAAATACATAAGTTCTAGAGACGTGCTTTGTTCGAAGCATTTCGCAGTGTATTCAGAAATGAAACGTCGTGGGACAACTAATTAGTTGACGCTATCTCTGCACCACACAATTCTGTGGTCTGATTATCGATTCAACTCTCTATTCAACTCTCCTTTCCGTGTCTGACTCTTGATACCATGTTTTGTTCGATATATTTGCCTTGAACTATTCTGAAATAATAAAATCAACTAACATTATGAATTGAGAAAGTTTCATAGATCCATAATGAGTGCTTTAGTAGATTCCGTATTTAATATAGTATATCGAAAATAAATTCTCCATGGCTTCCCCATATAGTTCTATGTAAGTACCGCGAATCAAGCCAGGTTATGTAAAATTGATGATCATGATGATCCAGGTATACATGTAATTATATTGGGAAAATCTAATATAGAACATGAATGAATCAGTTGAATTCAAGTATGAGTGTAGAAGCACAAGGGAAATGATGACGAAGTTAAAGCGGAGAGGAAGATACGAAATCATGAGGAATGATGATTTTTCTACACGATGAAATTCAATATTTCTACAGACGAGGTATGGAACTCAATCATTATATTGATATTCATAATAATAATTGATAGTTATATTATGAAATCGCTTTAGAGATCCTATATCCTAGTTTTTTTTTGGGAGACTATGATAATATATTCAAACTCACTCAATGTCACTTTTGACTGTTCACAGATCTGAGGTGTTTGCACCTTGACTTTACATCTGATCGACATAATATTCGATATAATATTTTTTGTGATTGGAATCCTTTTTCTGCAAACTAGCAGGATGTCAGATCGTTCCTGGGCAATATTCTGAATCGTTGTGGGGATAGGTAATGCACTGGAATTTTTCTGAGTTGAACTTCTTTTCAATTCAAAGTTGTTTCTGATAATGATCAGCTTCGTGAAATTTCTCATTATTCCTAATGTTCCAACATTGTTTCTGATAATAATCAGCGATTTTTCACTGATTCTACTATGACTGGTCTGGTGATATATTTTCGACCCACTCCGTGTATGTAGTTCCTATCGAGATTTGTAGAAGGTCAATTTCTAATTCATACTCTCTGGAATTCCAATTATTCTTCAATTATCCAATTCTAGGTTTGTCCCTCATTGATACACTATGTTATATGGTGTTCATATTAAACGCAGCTGTCTTTCACATTCGCAAATATCACTCCTGGAATTTCTGATAGGTCATTATCCGATGCCTCAGCGTTAACTCCCCATACTTCCTTTCATAGGTGCTAACTGAGAAGACAAAACGAAGTGATTGTTGATGTTCCAGATCCGACACTTCTAGTAATATTTTCACTATAGAGCAAAAACCATCAAGTGTCATTGATCTACTTGCTCCTTTGATTGATTTTCTAGATTTTCTAGAATATAAATGTACCAATACAATCGCCATTTTGACGGCTCGACCATCGAGGTATAATCATTATGAATTCCGTTCACACAATGTATTCTATTTTGGATGCAATACCTACTAGAGAAATCGATGTTATTGGCCTTGACTATGTGATTTCTGAGTGGAGATATCACTCAACATACAGATACACCAACAAGAAAACGAATGCTTCATGAAACAGAATTATACATAATTATTGGAATGAAATAAAACTGTGTACTCAGTTCCCAAGAGAACATCTATCATTAAAACAAGTATTGGCTACTAGTCCATTTTCTTCCATTGCAAATACAAAGACCGTTTATGCATATTTCCTTCTATATTAGAATCACATGTCTTGAGAGTTTATTGCTCTGATCGGTCCAATTACTGACTGAAACTAATTAACGGTAACAAATGACAACCAGTAATAGTTCCATCAGCAGAAGATATCGAGACGCGATTCCTGGCTGCGTATGATAAGTCATTGACTGGTACTTTTTCGCATATTATAGGTTACTCAACTTCAGGAAGTATATAGACCACTCAATGTTGCTGCACAGATGTTCTTACTAGGAAAACGTCCTTGAGTATTTCAATTTGTAAATTCATTCTATCATTTCGAAAATTCTTTCGATGAAACAGTGTTCAAGGAATAGTGAGATGTTGTATTTATGAAAACTAGTTGACAAAATCTCTAAGTTATTATTTTCTCACTGATATTTGAAGATTCCTGGAATTTGATCAACAATGACATAGGTATTCTTATCACCTACAAATTGCTTTGCTTTTTTCCCA
Organism: Gastrophysa polygoni; assembly: GCA_963576655.1. Lineage (NCBI taxonomy): Eukaryota > Metazoa > Arthropoda > Insecta > Coleoptera > Chrysomelidae > Gastrophysa > Gastrophysa polygoni. Next base: position 18,319,990 of record OY755082.1, read on the forward strand.
ATTGTTTCTCATTGATGGAACTACTCATCATCTGATAATGAATGAAATATTCGACGATTATGTTCGCATACCAAAGAAGCAAAAAATTGAGAATTGATGTGTAGCATACTACCATGTGTACCATGCTTCTGGAGTATAGTCGAAAAAACAAAATTCCCTTCATCAGAATTCAAAAATTTATCAAGAACAGCCGATCGTGAAACGTTGATAGTTACTAGTGTTATTAGTAAGTTTCTATGATTGTTATCCATCGAAAAATGATTGGAGTCATAAAACTACGCATTCTTCTGAAGGTTACGAACTGTTCATATCATGTGTTTTCATGCAGTTTGGGTGGAAGTGGAAGAACTGGAATTATTCATAGCAATGATTACCACACATTTCTGATAATTTTATCAGGACAGAAATGATGAGTAATCAGTAGTACTAACGAGGGCAATCGCCATAACAATGAAATATAAATATTTATGACCAATGGAACTTGGTAGTTTTTCCTAACTAGGGGTCATTTCTTACCAGGAAAACCTCAAGAAATGATCAACTGATTGGTTCATTTGAGGTGGATAGCTGTTTTCAAAAAATTTCATCAATTGCGGCAACTACATAATGTAGCTCCCCCTATCGTACGATTGGTTTTTCGCTTCAAATCATCTTCATCAGTGTAGGAAAGTTCATCTCGTATTCTCCAAATTCAGAAGATCTGCGGAATGATCCCTCCTAGAAGAACTGTATAGAAAAAGACAATGTCGAAACATCTTAATTCTGGATACCGTAGACGATATACAATATCAGTGTGGTCGTCTTTTCATGTACCAAATTGGAATATATCCGAATTACTTAGAAGAATATCATAATACTTCTACTTCGAATTTATCTTAAAATCAAAAACGTACAGGATATCAATTCAGAATCTCTCTTCTGTTCAAGTTGATGGAGAGTTTTCTAGAAAAGAACTCGAATCGTTTATCATTTTGAACGCAAGGGACGCCGAAATAATGACAGAAAACCACTACGCGATCTCAGCTGATAGCTGAGTCCACAACGCTTTGTGAGTATATATTTCGGCCAGAATAATCTTCCGATATTTTCGAGGCTGAAAGTACATTGAAAAATAAAAATATCTTCTGATGCAACGTTTTTCAGAGAATTGGTAATGAGTGAGAGTGATAAAGGGTTATTTAAACCTTCTTGAAAATGATTGATGAATATGCCTTCGTCTGATATCTTCTGATCGCCATGAAAAATATAAATCATATCCTGAATTGAATCATCTGTATACCCATTTACCTATCCTATCAGTCAAACCCTCTCTTCTGATAAAGCAGTAGTTTCAGATGACATTCAAGCCTTTTCAATGAAATATCAATATTCACCTCATTGGAAATGAAATTGGTCCTCCTTTTGTATTTGCGTTGAGCAGGGCCCTTTTGGAATGATCCATGTTCACCAATCAACGTTCATTCACATTTTCTAATGATTCATCCTTCTGAAAATGACTGACCTTTCGAAATATTGAGTGCATGTCATGAAACAATTTTCCTTCCTAACTAAGCATCATACTTGTCAACCCTCTGAAATGGTCATATCTCCCGCATTATCAGGAATTTTGGATCATCCTGTACCTTCATATTGAATTGATGTATCATCATTCCCCATGTGAGTCGTAGAGAAATATGTAGGAGGTAATCAGTTAGAATCACGTGCATCAGACTCGGCTAAGCTGACGATCATTGCGGACTAGAAATCTGTCAGATACTCTTATATGATGCCTCTCAGTCTTGAGGCATTCTTTATAGATTCGCGGGAAGGAGAAGGGAACATGATTAGTTTTATGATAATCTCTGTGGGAATTTCATACACGAACGTTCTGCAGATATAGCGTATCTGATAAAATCTTCGAAAAGTCAATGAACGAATTCAAATATATTGTTGTGATCTCTTGCTTGAAGAGATGATTCTTCATATACAATTTCTGTTGGAATAACATTTATTATTCTTTCGATCTAGAATTTCCATAAGCAGAATAGTCGAGGGAAAAATTTGAGCGCACTTCTTCAGGAATAATACAATTTCTTGACTGGACTATTCATACGATATTGACGGAAGAGAAAATAATGGTATTCATATGATATACCTCATTTTGAAGCTTCCTCAAGAATATTTATATTCCTTGAAATCATGGTGGATGGAGTAAATAAGTACTTCATTCCTATATTCATTCGTACTAGAGCCTCGTAGAAAACATTCGGTTGTGGTAACATTTTCCCCACTAGCCAAAAGCCTGTCGTTTTTCCTCATACGATATGAGAGAATAATATTTTGCCTCATCATTCCATGTTGAGAACAGTCAGAGTAGAATTTTGATGAAACGATGTGTTGGACAGATTCTGATTGGTTTGTTAAAACGAATCTGAAGAAAGTAATCGAAAAGGACAAGCAAAATGCTATCATCCTCAGTAGTTTTTCACAAAGTTGTACTGAATTCTTCTTCTCTACATGAGAGTAGATTAAATCGGACTATATGCCTCCATACAGTGACCATTCCAGATCTATATATGTTTGGCCGTAGAAATTCTTCAGAGTTCTCTGTCTAGCCCCATCTTCGCAACAAGACTCCATATGATAGTCTTCAGATCCTCTATATATGTGGGAGCTCTCGGTTATTCTTCTCTCATCGTTAGGAACATTGGTCTCGATAGATCGTCACAGTAGCAAAGTATGTGTGATATTGATGTTTCCTCTCCTCTCTGACAAAATTGACAGAATCTGCACAATGGTTCTTCCGATGTTTGTTGAGCCTTCCTCATGAGATAGGTGCATCTGGAGCTGAACGAAAAATTATTTGTAACTGCTTCAATCTACGTCTTCTGGAGAATAATTCACAGTTCAAGGTTTTCGAAATGGCCGTCACGATCTATGAGACATATTTTCCGAAATTACATACCATGTACAATTGACACTATCAGTCATGTGAACTCATCGATGCATCCATTCAACAATTAACCTGAGAGCTCTCTTTCAGGAAGAAATATCGCGATTGGGAAGATTGCATCACCATGTTCTATTAACATAATAACATAATATTTTCTCAGATTTATCAGCAGCACCGGAAGAGCAGCTCAACAGTTCGCTGGTGAGTTATTGTTTTCTAGTCCACAGGATTCATTTGAGGAAGCTCAATTTCTCCTTTTTGGATCTTGACATGGTCATTAGTGTTGTGGAGAGCATGCTTGTCGACTGAAATAGTAAGTATAGTTCTCCACCTCCAGCAATATCAAGGAATTCCTTGAAATTGAATAAGTGAACCCCGAGAGATTTCTCTTCGCTTGATGCCTGATGAAACGAAATAGAGGTCAATATTCGTCCACAAACTCAGCTAGAGTATCCATCAATATCATGAACCACCTTCTTCCAATTTAGTGACAATGAATATAACATACATATATGAACCATAAAAAATAATATTCAATTCCATCTCATCGATATCATTCTATAGCCAGAAATATAAGGAATCCTTGTTTGTGATACAATGAGTTCATTGATGATTATCAAAGAATAAATTTCTTCTCTCTCCAAACAACATTCTCAGAGGATAGTCATGTTGGTTATAAACCACACGAACGCTGAGCGCTTGTGTGGTTTCCGATAGTATCATTCATTTATTCCGTAAGAGTGAGTTATTTCGATGATCATAACACGAGTTATATTTTTCCAGATTATCCAGTGTATAATTCGCAGCAACATGACTTGTTATGCAACCAATGATACAGTGTGCGAGTGCAGCGGAATGCTACTGCAAATTAAGCACAGATCTGCATAAAAAGTTGATGACATTTTACTTTAGGTCACAGCCGAACAGGAGCCGGAATACAAGATCAAAAATATAGTGTATCTCAGCATGAATTAATTGCCACCACTAACCCCAGATAAGAAGCAACAAAGTATCGACTCACTCTATTTCGAAGGTGTGAAGTGCCATTTTTCTTCCATTGCAAGGTGTGGCTACTATTCTATTACTGAGTACTATTCATTATTGAGAAACTATCATTGACTTGTATCCACTTCTGCGGTGCAAATTTCGCTTAATTTAATAATATCAATATATTTATATATGATATATATATATATATATATATATATATATATATATATATAAATATATATATATAGATAGTTTGTATAGATATAGATTGCCACGTCTTGAACACTCTTTTCACCGCTTTCAAAAAGTGATTCGTGTTCTCCCAGATGGTGTTGCCCCCAGATGCCTATCCAAATCAAGTGCTTAGTAATGGTACTGAAAAGCTTTCGTAGCAAGTTAGCTCTTGGTATGCCCAAAGTTGGTATTAGAATATTAGTGATTCTGGTGTACAACTATCTCGGTCACTGAACCAAATTTCTCTTCAGAAATAAGGGATTGTTGGAACAATAGACGAATCATATTCATTAAATTCCCTCGCAAATATCCTGCTACAAATATTGATTGGGAATCCCATGAATCCGTCCCCACAAATGTGAACTCTTCTTCATCACCCTATCCGTGCGGTGTGTCATTACTCACATTTTATTGCAAGTTTAATTGATTGTTTTCTATATGGAGGAGAGCTTGTTAGGGGTCCAGAAACAAGGATATTATGTCGCAGCGAATTCGGGAGTTGATCCCTGCACTGTAAACAGACCTCATTGCCTGCAGTGTAAATAGGGGTGGTATCAGCTTACGTCCACCAGATAAGTAATAACACTTTCCCCTCAGAGGGAAAAAATATAGTAACTCCATCCACCAACTACACTAGGGGCTGTTTTTCTGGTGGCTCATAAACAGAAACTGTATTGAGACCAGAGGAAATGTATGATAATGAGTGTCCGTGAAAGGTCTTCACAGAAACCAACTGAATATCCCTCAGATCGAAGCAATTTCATCCTAGGACACTTACCTCATCACGAAGTTGCTCAGTCTAGTTGCATGATATAATCATCACATTGACGTACCTTATTTTCTCCAGTTGATGATACTCTAAAACTCTACTCTAATAATACTCTAAAAGGGGATCGTGTGTGAAGTTAGTATTGCTCAACCCATCAAGTACATTTATTAGTTTCATGGAAGGGAAAACAATTGATCCCAGCCATCCAGAGCATGAGTAAATATACTTCATGAATATTTTCCGGAATGTTCACGATTTCCACATACATGAAAGAAAACAACAAATAAGCCAATAACACGAAAAGGGAAACTTCATGATATTCTCCTTCTAGTCCCTTGAATTTATAAAACTATCAGTGCACATTCAGAAATGTCATGCGGGAGATTGAAAAGTACATAGTTCGATTCTTCTTCTCGTGATCTTCCCAAATGTGTTAATGGATTCTGAGAATTCTAAAGTAGAGGGTAGTTTTTCGAAGACATAAATACATTTTCGAATTCTCTCCATGCGGATCTTTATTTTTCTCTTGAATCAGTCGCTCGAGTAGAAATGAAACAACTTCTGACCCAAATATCAGAATGCCATCCTGAGGTTGATTCGTAAGTTATGACTCCATGGAGAATTGAGTAAATTCAGTCAAAATCCGTTTGTTATATTCCTCTCAGTGCGATTTCCTGTGATGTTTCACAGTTGTTATATTTGAATTTTCTGAACTAGTATTGTACTGGCTTCCACGAACTACTCCTCAAAAGAGTATAAATCGGGTACCTGAAATATCAATATTAGACTAATATACATATATACCGTTCCAATGTGTCCGTTCTTATGAGGTGCTATATGTGAACCCAATAGATCCCTCACATCTTCTGGGACATCCTGTGTATTGATTAGGATGATGATATTCGATATATCTCATCTGAATACGATTAATGAAATGTTCAATTTTGTGTCTAATTCATTTTCTCCAGCTCATCCCCTTCGCGTTGAGCTCCTTTCTCTTTCGTTGATGTTTAGTTAAGATAGTTCAATGATGTCCTGGCTGAATGAATCCGAGAATGCTATTAAATACATTTCTGAGCTCGAAGCCGAAGGGCATCTGCGAATGTGTCTGACAACGTTCAAAGAGAGGAGGAGATGCAGTTACATGCTTTTGAAGTGAATATTGCAATTATTTTGATGAAATGGCCTTAATTGAATTCTTGAATCTTGAGATGCAAATCAGAGCTGGTTATTTAGATTGAGATTTGTTAGGAGCTTGGCGAAAGTAATGTAACTGCAAAATAATCTTTTGAACGCGAAATATGTAAAGGAAAAATATTGAAAGAAATATTTTGTTCGATCACTCGTTCATTCATCATTTTCATAATCGGTCTCTAGAGATACAGTGGATATTCATGAATGTATTGAATATATATATGAATCTATATATATATATATATTTATATATGTCGATTGATGCACGCAGAGAAGGACAATAGTTACATTGACCAAAATTCTGATGAGTATAGACTAGGCAAAACAAGATTTTCTCTTCACTCAATTTTTTGTGGTAACCAATGTTCTTGTTATCAAAATGATAGAACATTGTTGGTGTAACTCGATCATATGGTTGTGCCAATACTAACAACACAGTTCTTCGAGTGTGACATTGATTGCCTCCATGAGGATTTATCATCTCCTGAGGGTACTCATTTTTCGGTACAAACACAAAATCGTTTTCGAATAATTTCCTCTGGATAAGATATATGTGAACTACTGATATTTGGTTTCCATTCAGATTATTTCAAATTCATACCTTTGCAAGTGGAACAAGAACACAAGAAAGAAAATCGATTCCTGCTTGAACTCAAATTTTTCTGAGTGATCTAGATATTTCATACTGATTTGAAGAAAATAATGTGGAAGTGTATTCTGACAAGAGTACGCATTCCGATATCAGACCCACTGATATTCCGATTTCCTTGGATTCGAAGAGAGATTCAAAATATTCATTAATGAATATTATTTTTCCATTCCTCAGGTACATGCTAATGAGCGAAATGGGAAAATACAAACGCATGACCGATAGAATTGCAGCAGATTTCAAACATGAAATGGATAATGGACAATCCAAAATGAAGTATAAAGTATCAAATTTATGTTACACTCAGAAAGCGAATCAAAACTGATCCGATGCCAGTTCAATGAGGAAGATTCAATCTAGTTTCCATTGAGAGAATCTACATTTGGTTACGCGGAATGTAACCAACTGGAGCACTCTTTCAATCTGACAACCAAATGAGCAGGCATGAAATGGATGTTTAACTTCAGAAGAAAACTCAATCTGACATTGTGACAACCCACCAGACAAGCATCTCTAGATCTATCGGATTCAATAGAGTTCGAGTAGATCGATTCTACGTCAACTTGAGACGATTGTATCAGGAATTCGAGTTTGCGACACATCGAATAATTCATTTATTCATTCACTCATTTAGGTATTCATTTCTTCCGCATGCAGGCGAATTTTCCTCCTCACATGGAAATATTCATATACATAATGACAATATGCAAAAAATTCATGACCTACAATTAACTGTCATCTGCTCAATGTTGATGAGAGTAATACATACTGAACATAGATAACATAAAATACTGAATAGATGTTTCTGAAAAAAAGATGACAATAGTATTGAGAAACGTGTTCTGTGGAGAAGAATAATACAAATCTTCAAATACAATGATTTCATTACCTGTACGGAGCATGACTGAACATGGTTCCGAACAGGCAAAGTGTACCTGGAGGTATACGTTGGAGAGTAAAATCATATTAGGCTCAAAATGTTGGAGTCTGAAATATGGTTATTGACTGATTTGTACAAAAACATGCACATAGTTTCGTTCCCTCTCATGTCTAGTGATGATATTGGGAAAGTTCTCTTCAAATCTGTTGTTCTCATAGTTTGATAATCTGACCAAGTATGATTGGTTTCGTAGAAACTCATTCTGAATTTTTTCGAGTCTGTTTGGGTGTAACTGTGACTGTGAACCCCATTTAATACTTCCAAAATCTGATATTGACATCACAAGTATGTATAATATAATATTTCAAGAGCATTGACATTGGTGAAATACATCGAATTCCTAATAATTGAGCCTGAATTTCTATTGCATTTCCAAGTCATTTTCTCAATATAAGATGCGAATGATACGTGATTCTGAGATATTTAACTATTGTTTTTCTATTTGACGCAACTAAATTCATGTTGTAATCAATACTCATACGATTTTCCTCCGAAGTGAGGCTCATGATGGAAAATTTGTTCACATTGAAATGTAAATTATCTACAGAACTCCATTCGAAAATAATGTTGATATTCATTCGGAGTGTCACACAGTCTCTTATAGTATTGATTTATTTGAACATCTTGAAGTCATCAGCAAGAAAGAGACCTTCCGAAAATTCAATAACTGTTCATCATTTATGAAGAGTACAAAAAATTAAGGTCCCAGATTGGAACCTTGAGGCACACCAGAATCTATATCGAAGATATTCGAGATGTTCCCATTATATTCGACATAAAAAATTCTTTTTGTCAAATAACTTGACGATTCAATGTCTACTACCAAATTCTCCCAATTTGGAAAGTAATTTTTCGTGGTCAACCTTATGAAGAGCTTCCGAAAAATCCGTAAAAATTGTATCAAGTTGATCTTGGGTTGATATCTGTACCCAACAATTTGCCGCAGGTGATAGTTCGGAAATGAAAGAAGTCAGGGAAATAGTATCCGAAGAAGAAGACCGTTAACTAACCGCAGTTTGCGCCATTTTTCGCCTCTGATTCAACCTTGAGATAGGCGGAAACCAGAGCTACTCAGATTCTAATTCATGGTTACTGGACTCCTTTGGCAACGGCTAGAACATTTTCAGAAAGCAACTAGATCAGCAGGAGACAATCCCATACTCTTGTATGTATGTATACAGTTCCAATGGTTCAACATATTGAAGAAATAGTAATATAATTTCGTTGAACCTTTCACTACACACCAGCCATAAGATGCAGCCCCTAGATGAATTTCAAGTTGCAGAGATATTCGCGAAGACCTATGACATAATCGCCACTATGGAGAGAGCAACAAAATCTTTCTCAGATACAGGAATATATCCGTTTGACGAAGCATATTCGACGAAAGAGATTTTTCTCCAGCAACAGTCAACAGAATTCCAGACAGGAGGAAAATGAGCCAAAGAAGATATCAGACGAAGGAAATAACGGAGACGACGAAGAAAATGATCGTGGCAATGCACAAATCAAAGACCTGTATCCTGAAGATGGTAGAAAAGATCTCATACCAGAGAATTCAGAACCAGCTACCAGAACGAACTGAAAGAGGAATAAACATGTGCAAATTTTCGTTGTTGTCTTGGAGGCATATTTATTGCAGATATTTATTACAGATTGCGGGTTCACTCATGGTGTCCAGGTAATATTTGGTATCGCAAGAAGTATTTAATGAATCAATAATCATATCATCAATAACTATATCATATAGTGAAATGTTCTATCTTCCCTACTCAAAATAGTATACTACTTCAATTGGTCAAGGAATGCATCAATGTCTGTAGCAGCTGATCAATGATTGTCTCTCAGGAAGAAACTACCATTCAGACTAAGTGTGGTGTGAGACATGATTCGAACAGAATAGAACTGCAGCTTCTGAATGATCACAGAATCTTTCAATAAACATCCTATTATTACAGGAGTACGATCAGTTAAAGCAGGCATGATATTTCATCCATTATACCACTGGTTATACTGGATGTCCCTATCAACTTTTCTATCTTGAATGGATCACTCGGTATATTATTCCATTCTTTGATTCTCATGATCATTCTTATGTTTCTTAGATATCTTGATCCGGAAATTTTCGAAGATGTAGCATTATTTTCAACAATGCGCGGTCCACCTATTATTCGAGATATATTCTCTATTTTGATATGATTTTTAGCAGACACTGAAACAAACAAGTGAATCGTTGGAAATAGGTGAAGGAGGAATTATATCGAATCGATTCCGAATCACATTTCAGTATCTGCCAAAAATCACATCAGAATTGAAAATATGGATGAACAATAAACCCGTTGGAGATAGGTATAGAGAAAGTTACAGCGAAAAGATCCGGCATCAAATTGAATGAATAAAAGGTGTCATATTTGAGAAAGAACGAATTTTTTCAACTCTGGAAATTATGTAATCGGTCGTCTTATTTTGGAAACCCTATGCGATGAATCAATCGATAATGTGAATTTCGAGGGTATCATTCCTAAGCTTCTATCTCCCCCAGAAGCGCTCACCATGAGTTGTAAATGAGTGGAAGGCACAGTGTTGGAAATAAGGCTACATCTTTCGAAATGTTCAATAGAATAAAGATATTCGAGAAGTACAGTTGAAAATAGGTATATAATAGGAGAACCCGATAGAACTCATCGTTAAACTCTCTCACACACAAATGGGATAAAATAACGGGTGTTCTATTTCAAATAATGAAGTTCGAGGTGACATCCGACGGATATGACCGGAATTATTATCACCTTGAGAATATTCTTGAATAGAATGATATGTTGAATGACCCTGGAGTTGAGAATTTCAATTTCAATTTCTTGGTTCTTTCAGATCTGGTCAATATGTTAACAAGTTTCATCATTCGGATATATTAATATTTCTAACATATCGCATGCTTCTTTCAGTGGAAAAAAAAATTATACCCGAATAGATCCTGAATTCAGAATTTCATTTATATTTTATAAAGCGCCTATACTCTTGGACATATCAATGCGTAGTCTTCAACAGTATAACACGTCTGAATGTACGCAATTCTAGTCGATCAGTATTTTCAAACGATTCCATGTATGATAGATGCTTGAATATGCTCTCGTTGTTAGCAGAATATCAATGGATTGCTTGGTGAGGTTCAAAACAATCATCGTATACTAAATTTTCTGAGAATTCTTCATCTCGAATCACTTGGGTATTCTTGTCCATTCTTCTCTCAGATATTGTTGGTCAGGAAGTCAGATTACTGATATCAGAATAATAAAGTATTCTGTTCATACTCGAATTCAACCACTGTCTACCTTCAATTCAACCACATCTCATCCGCCAAAGTATTTGGTCACAACATCCTGAAGGTGAAGGAAAGTAATAATTGAAATTTCGATCATATCAATCGATATGATATCTGGAAGCCACCCACCAATGATCGCATAATCAAAATGACGAACGTCCCTGCGATCGAGGATCAGCTCCGTCGAAAGCTCTGTATGGTCAAAGTCCGGATGTCGAACGTAGAATAGTAATAGAATAGGGTATTGTTTATTGTTCATGGTTCATGGGATGTTCTCCAACAATGTGGCCAGAACATAATGGTTGACACGTACTACGTGATATTCGGCTCATAACCAAAATAATCGTCGGTTTGGAATTCTCGGTAATAAAACCATTTTTATCTTCATTGGAATTATATTATTGTTCAAGCAGCAGGTGTGATTTGACTGACATTTTTTCACTTCTTCAAGAACAGGCTATCAAATATTGACAACATTATTTCAGAATGACATTTCAATCGATCGAATCCAATAATTTCTTGAGAGGACAATGCACATGAGTAATAATTGCCTGAAGACCTTTGGATTCATTGGTTTTGGTTCCATTAAAATTTGTATGTACTAGTCACACTACTAAGCCTCTTCTGAAATTATCTTTTTCATCGTCTATGAATCTAATATATGTGAGATTTCTTCGACACTCTGAGAAGGAATCAACTAACTTGATACAAATCTTCGGATGGTTACTAGACAGATGATGATACAGATATAATAATGATCCTTAGGCATCATCTTCTACAACAGGAAGTGATTGATTGATATGGAGAAATAGCATTGCATCACTTCCTCAGTTATAACATGCTATTTCAATTAACATTGTTGTCAGTTCTTCATATGGAAGTACTTATCTGTCTTTTGCAGAATGAATTGAATCACGAAAAGATAATAAAATCGATTGAGACATAAGTTAGAATAATATGAGCTGATGAGGATAAACGTTATGAATTTCATTCCTCATAATTAACGAGCAAAGCAGGATAGCTTACGCCATCTGTGCCTAGTATTTCATATGACACTTCAATTCCTTTGTCATCAGATGTGAGGGAGTCAAGAAACGTTTGACCTGATTTCCAGAGAGCTCACATCCTGAAATATCATTCGTTCTCCAGTGGTGAACATTTGAACCGTTGTGTATTGATTCTCATTGTATCTTTATGAATCATAATGGCAGTACCTCAACCTTGTTACACTTTCATACACATTTCAGGAGATTTTTTCCTTTCCGGATCAATTGGCATGTTGTTAGAAAATGAACGAAAAGTGGAAAAGAGTGAATAGATTTCGAATATGAAGTCCTATACAAAGGTTCACTCAAATTCGAATGCCACCACTGAGATCTCGGAAACCACACGGAGATACGACAAAGTCTGAATCAGGAGAAAGTTGCGAAATTCAGTGGTCTACAAATATTGGGAATCTTTTTTTTTTTCATCTGTTGACAACACGGAAGGAAAACCTATGATATTCGAGGAACATCGTGTTAGCAACTCCAAAAAAAAATCGAAAATTCCCCAAGAAAAAGTATCTCATCATTCAACTCTTAGTTTCTTCTAGCATTTTTAGACAGGACATCAGACCAGATTCACCATGTATAGTTTCACCAACATCAAGAGAAAAAATAGAGTTGATGATAATGGCGAAAAGATGGTAAATCTATAAGCATCACAGTCTAGCTGGTAAGAAGTGGTAATGAAAATATATTATTTCAAGTTTTGCGCTGTCCCATTTATTGACGGTTGGAAAAAAAATTCGATATTTTTTTTTCGGAAACTCCTGGAGGTACTCGAGTGACCCACTGTCTCAAATAGGCCTTTCGTTACTCGAGATTGCACAACTTTGCCATTTTGGTTCTCCTCTAGTTTCACAGATCTCAATGGAGTGGTCTAGTTCAAATCACTTCGTATACCATCACTATCAGACCTTCCCAATAGCTTTCCCCTTACTCATTATTCTCGTCTCCTTTTTTTATATCTCGGGATGTAGTGAATAATCAAGTTGAACTTCTTCATTCCTTCTCATTTTTTTTGTCAGAATCAAAAGTCCTTCCAAATTCCAGATGAATGTGTTCAACAAGAGAAAGCGAGAAGAACAGCGAATAGCCTAATATGATAAATGATAAATCCGGTCAAACGCCGACATCATGAGCTCAATATTGAATATAGATTATTTGTTCGACACACTTCGTCTCGAGGAGAAAATAGAAGTCGAGTTCCTTTTTTTTTGGAAATTTCTCACACTTTTTGCTGTTTCTCGTATATTCATTCAGATACTCATATCTAGTTATTGCTATGAGACCAAAAATTGAACAGTTATGGTGGTTGATACTTGATGAAGTGTTGTCAGAGCTTTGCTATCACACCAAGTATATAGCCACGAATCTTTATCTCAAATTTATTCGGGCCGAACTGTCCGAGAGTGGAATTCAATTAAAATAATGGCCGACATCCCACAGCGAATTAGCAATTTTTGTTTTCTTGGATTCATATTGATTGTTTAGAATTTCTTACGGTCGCACCCCCTCAGAAGAACTGTGATGGTCGGCCTAGCCCTCAAATTGTTTTATGACTGTGGGTTTTCTAGTAATAAAAACATCATTTTGATTTATTTACAAGCCTGGTATATCCCTTATTGCGTTTATGGCCCAATTTTTGCTTTTGTGGCTGCTACACGTTATATAACTTGAGTTTTACTTCGTCTTTTATATTTTATCAGGATTTGATTTGTGGCTTTAGGGAAACTAAAATAACTAGTTCAGGATGTTGAAACACTAAGTAACTTCACATGTTACACAATAGCGGCGTTGGAATTCATTCCATAGTTACGAGGTGGACAAACCTTTTCCGCATAGTACATGATGCGTCCAAGAAGAGGATATCGAAACTTGAGTGTTATAGATTCGATTTTAGTAGGAGAAAAGTGCGCATGAGTCAAAGTCACGCAAAAGGGCGCCAAGATATCCATGATGTGATTTTTGGTTGATGTGATGTTTCCAAATGATGATTTTGCATTCTCATTTTTATTCATCATATCTGTTGTTAATAGAACTAATTCGGACAAAAGAATTTCTGTTCCATTCAAGGATACATTCCTATGGTATTATCATCAACGAGAGTTCAGCTACTGAGGCGAAAGGGGCACTAACTTTCGACTTCCACATATGACATCCTATAATCACGTCAGGGATTGTCATATCTGACTCAATGATAGCAGATCTGATGGTATTATTACGAGAGACTAACGGAGATATATCTTATTCATAAACTGACTGAGTCTGACGAAGAGGTTGAGTTGACCTTCCTGGAGAGGATTCTTTGGTACACCGATCTCGCATATGGAGAATGAAATAGGTTTCGATATCTAGAATCATCGGATTCCTCATAATGATCGTGAGCCCAACATTGGATAATAATAAATTCTAGGGACGATGATATATAGGAATGCGTCCCCAAATGATTGGAATCAACCTGTCTCTGTTCTATTGATCATTTCTTTGACTAGATGGGTTCTTGGAGGAATTGAATTAGCTACCTAAAAATCAAACGCTTTTTTTTCAGAAATGATGTATGGGATGTTCTTGCGAAGTTATCCTGACCTATCGCATAATATAATATGTGAAGAAAGTATAATAGAGAGAACAACTCAATCCCAACTTATCGAACGTCATATGAGTTATATCTGACTCACGCTGAATTTGGTGAAAGGTTGCGTGAGTTGAATATCACTCCAACCATGCATTGGATATCGAACTCGAACTAACTGTGCTTGACTATTAGTTTTTTTCATACGTGCGTTCCGTGAAAATTGAACACCTACAAAGTTCATCATTCTGAAGGAATGAATGAACAACGTGAAGATGAAAAAGGAAAAATATGATGAATACTAATTGAATTTTCCATGAAAGTTGAGAATAGGAGGGAAGAAAGGAAAATGAGCGTGAGTCACAAACAATGGGCGTAACACAAGAGCGTCCTTCTAGCCTCGGTTACCAAACATCATTAGGTGTCCGCTGCCTTGGTGGTCTGTAACTGGCATTGAGTTCATGAATGTAGAATTGAAATATATTCGTATTCATCATTTTCAGTGCATTGATGATCGTTTCAGTGCGATTGAAAAATATATCGATAAAAAAAATATGTGGTCCTAGTTGATTTTTTGTTCGAATACATTGATCACAACAGTGAACTAGAGTCAACTTGACATGTGCCATTCCTCTAATCATTTCACGTTCACTGACGTCTATTTGATATTGGATTTTTTGATTCTCTGTGTCTGAGACATGTGCATAATTATACGAACTTCTCATGCTGATGACCTCATCCACCGTTGTATTGGGGGAATCAAGAGAACGGTTCGTCGCCCTTTCGAAATTAATAAATCGCATGCAGAGTTTGGGCTGTCAAGGTCCAGAAAAAGGTCGACCGATGATGGTTCTTGTTGCCCCAGGCGGTAATAACTCTTATCTATACCTCTGAAAATTTTATATATCTGCCGACCCCACTCCCGTGATATATTAGCCCCAGTTATGCTCACGATATGAAGTCGTAAATTATTCGGAGAGTACTTCAGTTACAAGAGAAAGCCGTGATTGCTGTAAATTAATTATCGATTTTCTCGATTGTCTCAATTAGCGAGAGCCATATAAATTTATTGCTGGTTTTTGAATGAGTGTTGTATTGGTATAATTCACCGTTCGACAATTCCAACATTCATTAAGAGGGTATCATCAGAATGATAATCACTTTCGTTGAGGAGTGATTACTCAATCAGCATCTGATATCACCTGATCAATTTGTATGAAAGACATTCTTGAAACCAGTGGAAAGATTCACTCTCATCGATATCAGCTTTGTTTGATCAAGATATCAAGCTGAAAAAGTTTGAAATAATGGAAAAATTCATATGTATCAATAAATCAGCCTTTCTTAAAGCCAGAAAAAACGTATCGCAGACTGCAATTCACATCATTCGAATGATGAATCTCAGTTTTTCGAATTTCATTCATCTAGATGTAATAGTCTATAATTGTGTCTATAATGTGTAATAACTATAATAACTATAATAACTATGTGAATAATATTCATTTATCCATAGTTATACATCGGTTCCTTCAACTTGATTCTGTAGTGACAGAACAGAATAAACAAGTCAATTGATTTCCATGCAATGATTTGATGCTTCTTCAGTTTTTCAAGGTTCAGGTATTTGAAGATTCAATCCCAAGCGCATTTTGGGGCAAATCACAAATCTGTCCGTACTAATTAAAATAACTTTTATTTCATTTTCCAGAAACGAGGACAAAAAATCCTAATAAAAATTTACTATCTACTCAAATAACTTACAGACAATATTCGATGATATGATACATTTACTCATGTGAGCCTGGCAAAGGCAAATTTTCAAGACAAAAACTTTGCAGTTGATTCAAGGCTGCGACTTCATGAAACCAAATTACTTATGAATTGTATTGATTCAGGTAAGTATTTATTCAATATATGCTAGGAGGCATAAGCTATTGCTCCTTCATACAGTTATATCCGAATAAGAACAAAATTCTCACCCTCATGAGGTGATTCAGACAGACAAATAACGAATAGTTAGAAATGGTCAGAAATTATTTTTATGTGTTTTGTTTGTCAGATTCTGCTGTGAGGTGGAAGTCTCCTGGCATATCGAGGAAATCTTCTTCGAGGCTGTCTGCTGTTTTGGGTATTTGCTTGCATGTCTCGAAGAATAAACAGATATTCCTAACTACGAATTAGATTCCATTCATTTTTTCACATCTTTTGATTTTTTGAAAACGTATGTCTTCAGGTAAAAGTCACCAAAAAGAAGAATCATGAAGACATTTTGAGGCACGAACACATAAGACGCGAATTTTGGATACTGGCAATCCCTGAAGAACACACTTCCGAAAACCATGATGAATATACCGAATTGTATCTGAAAAAAAAAATGTGATCAATAATAATTCAATCACCGAAAATCATTTTGAATTATTGATAGTATTGCTACAATGATCTTTCGGAACAGCAAAAATTCTCTTCTACAATTTCCACATTTGTGCTGACTGTGACAAATAACTTCCGAGACGAAAGTTTTGTATGAAAACAATTGAACGAATTTCACATACTGACATCAATCAGCCACTAGATATAACAGGACAACCAAATATATTCTGCTCGCCTGAAAATCCCTAATACCATGGGAAGGAAAGTATTTGATCTAATAGCTATAATGCCGTGATAACCAACTTTGTCCGACTAATTGGTCTTATCAATACCATTCATGATGTGGAATTCACTGCATGATAGCTCTTTTCGATATCACATTGTTCCTCACTTGTTTATCTCAGAAGCTGTGTATCTTTGCCGAAAGACGGCACATACATTTTCATGAGAGAAATGCGAATATTCAATGAATGAAAGTCGTTTCGGCGCAAATATGGTGGCCGGTTTGCTCAGAACGGCAGTATATAGGAGCGTAGTTTTTTTTCACTTCTCAACCAAACTTGATTGAATACTGAATTGATGGATAGAGGATTGATGGAGGACGCGCAAAAACCATACAATATATCCAGTTGCGAGATGATCATGACAGCATTTTTCGTTGTCATGCGTGTGTTATATCTATATCAAGAATAATGAGATATTTCCTTGGTGAAGTTGACAGAACTCTAGTTGGGAATACCTAGGTACTCTATGAGCAACAGGAAGACTTCAGTTCCAGACTATGAGAGGTCTTTCTTCAGCAACGTGAACATGATACTTCTTTTGTATAGCTTTCGTGTTGGATTTTCTCTCCTCGTTTCTAAAAAATGGAATAGAAGTTATCATAATCACTTCGATATATTTGTTGTAGGGACAAATTTGTGATCTGCCCCAGAATGCGCTTGAAATTGAATCTTCAGATACCTAGAAGAGAAAATTCGTATCTGTTAGTCAATTTGGGAATACAAATATATTTCCAATAAGAACAAAACTGCCGTTCTCAACACGATTCGAAAATTCGCAAAATTTCCTGATTTTGGGTTGCTGCGACACTGAAAAGTACTGATTTGTTATCTGATCACGAAGTGTTTTTTATCAATTGATATTGAATTCTTCACTTTCCTATTCGATATTGAATGAACAATATCGAATAAGGAGATAGCGAATTCGATATCGATTATATTGAAATACAAAAACGAAGAGGATCCCTCACGACCGACAATATGGCTTTCGTCACCAGAAGTCAACTGGTGACCTGCTCGCCTATGTGACACATAACTGGCAGGAGAGAAACATGAGGAGTCTTTGACTGTAGCATTGGATATCTCCAAAGCATCTGACTCAGTTTGGCAACGAGGCCTCCTAGCGAAACTTCCGTCATATGGTTTGCCGACCCAACTGTTTCTTTTCTTGCAGATAAATCACTCTACGTGGTGGTAGACGGGATCTCATCTGATACAATGACGATCAATGCTGGTGTTCCACAAGGCTCTGTCTTGGCACCAACTTTGTTTTTGGTCCACATCAATGATTTGTTGAATGTGACCTCTAGCCCAGTTCATAGCTTTGCGGATGATAGTACACTTCATTCCGCCTTTTCCTCTAGAGCCCCTATATCATCCAATGAGGCCAGAGGTCAAGGCGAAGACAGGTTGATGCTTTAAATGAGGATCTGACAAGAATTCTGAAATGGGGATCTGAGAATCTAGTACAGTTCAATGCAACTAAAACTCAAGCTTGTATGTTCACCAAGAAGGCTGATCACACAATGCCCAATTTGATGATGTCGGGTACCACTGTTCCTATGAGGTCGTCAATATCCTTGCTGGGTGTCACCACCAACAGTGCTCTCTCATGGGACGATCATGTGAGGTCCATTGCGAAGACTGCTTCACAAAAACTCGGTTTTCTTTTCCGTGCGAAGAGATACTTCACATCCCAGCAACTGCTCATGATCTACAAAGCACAAATTCGACCTGTCCTGGAGTACTGCTCACATGTTTGGAGCTCAGCCCCCAAACATACGCTTGAGCTCTTAGATTCAATTCAGAAGAGAGCTATTCGCCTAGTCGATGACACAAGACTCACCAAATCATTGACCTCTCTAGATCATCGTAGAAAGGTCGGCGATCTCTGCCTTTTTTATAGGTACTTTCACGGTCGGTGCTCAACGGAAATATCATCTATTATGCCACCACGCGCGATTCCTAGTAGACGAACCAGACGAGCTCAAGCTGGTCACCCCTACACTGTCAATCTCGAGACCTGTCGAACATCGCTATACCAAGCATCATTCATCAAAAGAACGGGAAAGTTGTGGAATTCTTTGCCTAGTGAAGTCTTTCCTGATGCTCACAACCTCCAAACATTCAAGAAAAATTCCAACACCTTCCTTCTTTCCCAAAATTCCACCGCTGGCTAACACGATCTTCCTCGAACATCATAGGCTTCCCTTTCGTGTTGTCCACAGATAAAAAAAAAAAGGTCGATGCTTCAGATGAGGATCTGGCAAGAATTCTGAAATGTGCAGTTCAATGCAACTGAAACTCAAGCTTGTATGTTCATCAGGAAGGCAGATCACACAATCCCCAATTTGATGATGTCAAGTACCACTGTTCCTATGAGGTCGTCAATATCCATGCTGGGTGTTACCACCAACAACACCACCCTCTCATGGGACGATCATGTGAGGTCCATTCTGTAAACGCTTCTCAAAAACTTGGTTTTCTTTTCCGTGCGAAGGGGTTCTTCCCAGCAACTCACAAAGCACAAATTCGACCTGTCCTGGAGTACTTTTCACATGTTTGGAGCTCAGCCCCGAAAATACGCTGAAGCTCTCAGATTCAATTTAGAAGAGAGCTATTCGCCTAGTCGATGATACAACACTCACCAAATCATTGACCCCTCTAAAAAAAAGTTTGCGCAACACCTCTCATTCTTATACAAAATCAGGGGGTTGTGCTCACCTCCGTTAGGGGGTTGAAGTTTCGGGGATAGAAAAAGCGGAAAATTTGTCTCCCCTCAAATCAGAAATCGCTGGGTCTGAGCGATTTTGCACATTTTCATTCCGGAGCCGGAAAATCAAGATGTTCATTCTTCTGTATTGTGAAGGATATTCCAAAATCGATAGATTCTGTTCTTTATGTATTACTTCCGTGCGCTATCAGTAGCTATTGAACATAATTCATGTATGATACAATTATTTGTTCTCTGGGTTGGATATCATGTTGCAGAGTTGATTCAAATTTATGTTTCCATTAATCATATAGAGGATGTCTTATTCGTATTCTCATGTATTGTGGAAAACTTACTGTTTTCAGATAGTGTAATCAAGTAAAATTTTCTATTTTCAAAATACAAATCAATGTTCAACTTACCAGTTGTATCTGAGTGAGTGACTTTTTCAAAATAATGCTTTGTTTCCAGCTACTATCGATGGCCGTCAAGAGGTAGTAAATGAACATCACAGCATGGACGATTCCATTGAGGAAAGGAATCCATAAGCTCAGGCCACCGCCAAAGAATCGGAAACCAATGAAGGTACATAATATCATTCCTGCATGATGATAGACATGCAAGAAACTGATCTGCCGATAGCTTTTTCTCATAACGAAGAATACCTGGAATTTAATGGTGAGAGTTGTGTGTTATGTAAAGGTTGCCATCAATATCAGCCATATCAGAGAAGATTGTATCATAACATAATACATAATCCGGAATCATCAAATTGAGTGAGGAAAAATACCGACTGACACCTTAAAACGAATTCCAGAAAGCATAGGATCTTCACTTATTGAGGTCGGTGGGTGCTATTAACAGAAAAATATTTCATATTTATTCTTCCACTTCATAACGAAAGCTCATCTCTATGAATGATAGACAAGATTTCCGATGAGCAGCGACTATGTAAATATCTATAGACACCCACCCACCATTTCTTGACCTTCTAGAAAGGTCACCGGCTAGCCGATACCACACTTATCGATAGAATCTATATCGATGAGGCTTATTGATGATCTGACACAATATTTTTTCAAGATAAAAGTGCTGGAAGTGATATTTCATTTTGTGGAAGGAAAGTTTGGGACACGACGCCGAAGGCAGAGTGTTCCATTCCTCTATTCATTCACTGAGCGTCCTATTCACGCAGCAAATTCAAATGATTTTGAACTAGATTTCGATATCAGTAACTGGCAAACTATATCTTCAGATGATGACAACGATAAGGTCAGATTGCTGTCTGATTATATAACAAGCACTTCGAAGCACTATGTTGGAAAGCATTTCCCTCTTAAAAAAATCAAACCACAAAAAAAACGGTTATGACTTCTTCAAATGACCATCTAGGATATATAAGAACCATCAGCGAATCTACGAATTCAATTGATGAAAAAAATATTTCCAAGAATTATAATGAATCCTATAAAAGGCTACGAATGAGGCTACAAGAAATGCCTATGATGATAATATAATGAACTCTGAATATATGTAGAATCATTTGGAAACTGATCAATTATGAACGAAGTTCGAAGTCAACTTACCAAGAAGTAAGCAATATTTCAGCTTATGAATTCGTTTCTTATTCCTCTACCCTTGCCAGAGTCATTATTGATACGTTGCCAATCTCGAATAATACTGCTGATGAATTCTTGTAAATTCTTCCCAAGATGGATTCCTCATTTTTTTTTTTCTACCCACTACCCCAAAACGGAATCATTGGAGTTATAGATGATTTGAAAAATACATCTACATTTGATATGTTTGATCTAGACGTGAAAATGATTGAAGGAATCAAAAACAAAATTGCTGATCCTCTTTCAGAGCTTTGACTCTGGTGTTTCCTGATAGTTTTAAACTTACCAAAGTTGTACCTATATTCAGACCAATATCTATCATACCAATTTTGGGTGAAATAATTGAATATATTGTTAAAGAAGTGTAATTAGGTATTCTGTGGTGAATGAACTCCTGAATAAGAGACAATTTGGTTTTCGTAAAAGTCATTCCAACATTGAGGTGATCTCTACTTTGATTAAGGATATTGTGGATGGTTTTGAGAACGGATATACATGTGCAACACTAATAGATCTAACCAAAACATTTGACTGCATCTCACATGGAGTATTACTCGACAAACTGGAACACTATGGTATCAGAGGTTTATTAGGCATTATTGGATTTTTTCAAGTCGTCCTCATCCAACAGAAACATGGCAGTGGTTTCCAATGATGAGAAGTCGAATACTGCTCAAATTGTGCATGGGGTACCCCAGGGGTCAGTGTTAGGACCACTCCTGTTTATTATTCATATAAACGATCCATTTGATCATATGAACCTTATTAACAGCATACTGTTTGCTGACAATGCAACATTCCATCACCCGAATAGTAATATATATGCATTAAATGAAGTATAAGATCAGATCATTTCCTGAATCAATCAGTCCTCGAATAAGTTGAAGTATAACAAGAACGAAACTGAATCTGAATTATTCACAACATAAAATGTAACAAATGAGCCTATATCGCTCTCTTTCATTACCACCTATCATATGGAACATATCTATGGGGCCACTCATCATCTTCAATTCAGGTTTTTCTGTTGCAGAAAAGGGCAATAAGAATAGTTGCAAACGCTAATTATAAGGACCCTCATTTGTAAACCTTCATATTATGACTCTCCCAGCCGAGTACATCTATAGTTGCTTGTTGAAATCCACAAAAATCCTCAAAAATTCCAGACACACAGTGATATTCATTGCTATCGAACAAGAAATGCAAACAACCTTGTTAATAATATTCAAATAGGAAATTTCAGCCAGAACTAGCCTAGATATGAAACTTTTCAATGAACTACCAGAGGAAACCAAGAACCTCACACTTCCTAATTCCGAAAAAATCATCAAGAGAGTACTATCCTCAAACACTATTCGAAAATTACAGGATTACTTCAATTCACCCAACTCTATTTTCCATACATGTAGATATAATTATTTGGTGTGCAGTTGTATATGGAGCACTTCACTCAATCCTATTTGTGATTCATTCATTTTATTCTTGAACATGTTTTGTCTCTTTGAATATATTTTCAATATATATATATATATATATTATGTGAGTGCGTATATACAGGGTGAGTCAGAAATGTGTACCGAGTTTTCTGGGGGTGATAGAACATTGAAAAATAAGTGTAGTTTGATGATTAAACTCATGGCCCAAAATGCATATTAAGGGAGATATATCCTTCCAAAGTTGAAAAAATTATAATAATTTCTCCGCATAACTCCTGAACGATGAAAGTCACCCGATTGATATTTTTGGCATGAATGTATGTTGTCAAAATACATTTTGTCGTCACACTTCCACATTTCTGATATTGTTATAAAGGGTGTTTTCAGAGGGTGAGTCATGATTTTTTGTAGAAAACTGTTTTCCCTGTATTGTTTTCGGTGAAGAAACAGGAGCATCCGATGAAGCGAAGAAAATTAAATGAAAAAGGTACTCTTATTCAAATACAAAAAATTGAGCCGTTCGTGAGATATTTGAGTTTTTGTAGTTACATGATATCAGCAGATTGATTTTATTCATCGCGAGATTCATTGGTATAACGATATTTCAGCAGCATTTGCATTTCCGAAGCACTCGCCAAGCATTAGAAGCATATCAGTTTGTTCAGAGAACGAATAACCTGCCATATTTCTTGAAATCTCAGTTGATGATCGCAGTGATAAATGATACAGAAAAACCACACGAACAAATCGACTACAACAATGTTGACTCGAATGTTGATGACATAAACGTCAAAATTGAGAACAAAATTATTCATCATGGCCTGCTAAAATATTGTTACCGATGAATCTCGCGATGAATAAAATCAATCTGCTGATATCATGTAACTACAAAAACTCAAATATCTCACGAACGGCTCAATTTCTTGTATTTGAATAAGAGTACCTTTTTCTTCGCTCCATCAAATGCTCCTGTTTTTTCACCGAAAATAATACAGGGAAAAAAGTTTTCTACAAAAAATCATGACTCACCCTCTGAAAACACCCTTTATAACAATATCAGAAATGTGGAAGTGTGACGAAAGAATGTATTTTGACAACATACATTCATGCACAAAATTTCAATCAGGTGGCTCTCATCGTTCAGAAGTTATGCGGAGAAATTTTTTTAATTTTATCAACTTTGGAAGGATATATCTCCCTTAATATGCATTTTGGGCCATGAGTTTAATCATCAAACTACACTTATTTTCCAATGTTCTATCACCCCCAGAAAGCTCGGTACACATTTTTGACTCACCATGTTTATATGTATTCACAACGTTACTGTCTGTGACATGTTTCTTTCTGATGACCTGTGTGAAGATTTGCTAAAATCAGCTACACCAATGAATCTACTCTACTCCACTCCGAACAGATTAAAATCACTTTCGACAGGTATATCATAAACTATATCTCCAACAAACTCCATTGAGTGTCCAAAATAATGTGAACCTATTCTACATTTATAAAATAATATCCTCGAAATCATCCGTTTCGAATACAATTCATCCAATCTTTTCATGAAACAAGTTGCCAACGTGAACAAAAGCCGAATTTGTTGATTTGTCTCTGTTGACTACTGACGTCAATAAATCACGAATGATGATTCTTTCTCGTTTCTTCGTTCCTCGATGGAGAGTGATCAAAGAGATGAATTCCTTCAGCCGAGAATCAAAGAAGATGCTAATAATGCTGCGAAATATGGAAATCGTCAACGCTTTGATCGAATTATTCTATGTTGAAGTCGATGATGAAATAGTCATGACATGAGCAGATATTATGAGCTTGTGGCTTTCTTGAAGCCAAGGTTGGAGGATATCGACCAGAGAAGTCTGAAGTATTGACAGGGGAACAAATCTACAAATTCGCAGAAACCCCAGATGAAATATATCTAACGCAGAAAGTTGCTGCGATTTTTGGTATTTTTGGATCCTGTCGACGAAAGGAATTGTGCAATCAGACATCAAATAATATCGAGTATTCCGGAACTTCACTAGTTGTGCAACTGTAAAACAGAAACAAGAACTGATCTGCAACGCACCTCTATTGTAAATGGTACATTGTATATGAACTACTATAAGAAATACATAGCCCTTCGTCCAGTGGATATTAATTATTCAAGAGTTTTCATGGAATTCATTGAAAATAGATGTGCTACGACTCCAGTTGGAATCAACACATTTGATATTTGCAAAATTGCTGAATTTCTATATTGGCCCGATTCTCATCTTCACTCATTGTTTCCGACGTTCCTCAGCCAGTTTGTTTGCGGATTCTAGTGCTAGTCACACTAGAATTGAAAGACACGGTGGATGGAAGTCCAGTACAGTAGCGAAGAGTTATATAGAAGACTCGCTACAAAGGAAATGGAACATCGCGGATCAAATTTTGTCAAAAACTTCGGCCCTGGTACAAGCTTCCCAAAATGAATTCTGTTACATCTACCAATTGGACTGTCCATGGAGTATCTTATTATAACTGAAGTTTCACTAATTGTTCGTTCAATTGAATGAACACTTCATTTCGAATTATTTCTTTATATTTTTTCATGGAAATGAATAACTTGCAGCATTAGTGTTGAGAGTGATTCATTTTCAACAACAGTGTCATAAAATTGCATGTCAGACACTGACAGCATGCATTGAAAATTGTACCACACTAGACGCTTGTACAAAAACAATATTATCGCAAACCTGTCACGTCAATTCAATTCGCAGCGACCTCTTTTTGCAGGATTATAACATCAAGAAAGATTCAAAATGATCATTCACGGTCCTGCTTTCATCGAACAATTTAGTGAATTTTCATAACATTACACGATGATTCCATGCTTCTCGAATGATTGAGAATTATATCCGAGAAGGAAAACCGATGATGCATTATGGATGTCACAATCTCGTGACAAGTCTCGTCAGGAAGGTATAATACTAATAAATTATTCAAACCATCATTCTTATTGGATCTCAAAATTTACTGAGTCTGTAACCGCCACACGCCTCATCGATTTCTCATATTTGTTGAATTCATGATATTGATATCAACACCATGTACAGAGCTGTGACTTGTACGTATGTTCTTCTGATATGTTACATTCTATATTTCATCCTGTCGTCGGAAAGGGTACGCTACAATTAATTCAACGTTACCGAGTTTGGTGTTTTAATTTCAGAATATAACATATGAGAGGAAAGAGAGAAAGAATTATAAGGTGATCAGGAAATCAAGAGTCGAGAATGAGAGTCATGAATTCTATATCTCCTCAATCACAATGACATAACAAGACGTATCTTCCTTTTGATGATCCATTCATGACTTCTTTTCCAACCCTGAGAAGTAGAAATCTGTAGATTTCAAGTCTTTATTCAAACTCCCTACAAGTTCTGGTACTCTCTAGAGTAAAAACTGGTTTGTGTTGTTGATGAACAAGTTGATTTCATTGATTCACTTACCGTTTCAACAAGGTCGAACAATTTCAGGTAGAAGTACGATTTTATCACGTAGAGGTCAGTAAGAGCTCTGCTGCTATTAGACCAGTCTATATCACATTCGACTGGAATGATTGAAATCTGAAGGAATGCCTGAAATCATTTCACTATTCTGAATCGATATCAATTTGGAACAATCAATATCAACGAATTTCGAATGAATATAATACAGGCTGTTGCATCTGAAGCGCACATCAGAAGTTTCCAGGGTTCCAATGATGATAGGCACTTCGAAAATTTGTGGAAGAGCCATGATCGATGATCTGCTGATGAATGAAAATGTTTTTCAAGATGGTGACACTGCCGGTTATACTAGAAGTAGACACCAACTTCGTTTTTCCAAATGGAATGCTTCATTGTTTCATTGCGTTTTGATATCCTTCAGGTTTTTTCAGCATGATCTTCATCAGTCCTTCCTATACCTGAGTCTAGTGAAAATCGATGAGTCAGTCATTTTTCAATGTATCGGAATTGTTACCGAGCATCACCGGGAGTACCACCATCTTGGGAACATTTCTATTGATTAACAAGTAATCGATTATGGCTCACCATTGATTCCTATCTATCATCATTAGAACCCAGTAAACTTCTGATTTGCGCTTTAGATGGAGCAACCTGTATATTGTTTCAATTCTAGATCATCTATTGAAAATTTACGAAAGCTAATTGGAACATATGCATGCATGAATTCATTTCATTTGAAAACATGATCGAAAAGGTACTGACATGATAACGCATGCATATACAACGAAATCATAATCAAATGCAGAACCGTTTGAGCATATTCAATAATCAATCATGGATAAACTCCATTGTCATCAATATATGACGTGATATATGATAATAGAAATTCTTGACGAAATTATGACAAAGCAAGAAAAATAATAGAGCTAGAAAACGAAATTGAATGAAATTCTCATTGTTCATCACCATCATCATCTTGTTCCGATCAGGTAAGATGCTGAAATATTTGTATTCAATAGAATCTTCATCATGTCAGTAATGTGATCAAAATCGTAATGACTCTGTTTGTGTGGTATTTTTTCATTCGAATCTGAAACGTAGAAAATACTGAAACTACCATTCTCGGTCTGATGTCAGATACTTCATAGGACATCGAATTCATTTATCAAATTCGGTCTAATGAGAATAATGATGAGGTTATACAGGAGAGTGAATGGTTCCAGGTCACTTGATATTTTCCATCCGCGAATTGAAAATTCGGAATTAATTGTTCGAAAATGACATACGAGCAACAGTTCGAAAATATTCTGATGTGAATATTATAGAAATACTTACTATAATTGTGATGTAAACATTGAGGGCAATCTGAACAGCATCATAAAACATTATGAGTTTCTTTATGTCAAACGGTTTTCTATCTTCCATCAATCTCGGTCCCCATACTTTGACCGTATAGACATAAAACGCCATTATTCCTGCAATTAGGAACGGGGAGCAGAAGATCGATTCATCTGTCCTGCTATCTGGAAAAAAAATTCATCCCAGTTGAACGACCCTAGATGGCAGATCGATATCGAAAGAGGTTGATTCATAAAATTAACGTTCAGTAAGTGAACTGATCATTCTTTCTTGGTATATCCTCAAGAGTATTCACTTCTCACTTCCGTATTGTTCGAAGTTTTTTCTTTGATTGCCACTCAGTATCTTTTATCAGTCATTCAACCTGGTTGGATCTATTGTGATAACTTTTGACAATTCAACAATATCAAAACATCAACTAGGTAGTTTCCGAAAGCGTAACTGTGACCGACAGAGATATCTTGGCCAAATATGAATGAACAGGCCCATAGTCCCTTGTATATCTACCACCGGACGTATTGAGAATCCTAATTAGTACCCCCCCCCCCCCCTAACTCGTTACTGAATTTTTCGGGAATTTCATTCCTAATATTCAAGTCTGAAATTCGAATTTTCCATCGTGAGATGACGATGAATTATCTGTGTCTTATCAACAATCATGTCAAAAGTATATTTCAGTTCCATTGGAGGTTGTTCTGGAGCACTTCATCCTCTTGGCTATTTATTGGGATTCATCACTCACTATCATTCACACCATTCAGGTACCACATTTTTGAAACACTCATCTGCAAATTCGTCTACCTTATCTTTTTTTTTAAGCTGGATATTCCATCTTCACAAACTTGTTCGAGGAATTGTCATCACAGGTCTAATATGCAAAATCTAAACCTGACGAAGACATCGGAAAACAAGAGCTGTCTTTTCACATTCAACTCTGTGCGTACAATTCAGTTTGATTATTTCTTTCGAACTCCATTTCAATTGAGATACAGCATTAGGATCATGATTTCTGCTGTGCTTGAGAGAACTTCATGATTAAAAAAATTCGTTTGTTGGAATATTCATCTGAACCACTATGAATTGAGGTTCGTTTTAATGCTGTATCGTCATATTATTCAACTATTCATGAAGTTGAATTCTCTCACATGGTTTACCTCTCTTGTTGACAGAATATCTCACCTGATAATTCATCGAATATCCAAAAATATCCTTGATATAGATTCCTGAGTACTACAGCCATGGTTCACTATATCACTAACTAAAATTAACTAAGCAAAACAAATATTCTTTCGAAGGTAGCCTCCGCCAGTATCGAATAGATTTACACACAATCGCTTCCAAGTATAATCGTTTCTATATTCAAATCCACCATTATTGTGACTTTAAAAGATATTCTGCCACTTGCAACTTTTTCTTTTTACATTTCATGTTAGGTCAAATACTCGTAATGCATAGGCGTACATTTAAATTAGGTCATCCATCCTGTAGGTTGAGTAATAAATCGTTATCGTTAATAAACGTGAGTGGTAGGACCTTCTCGTACATGTTTAACAGAAATTCCCTCGTGTGAGAAATTTGTGGAAGAAATGTGGAAGAATCTCTGGTATTGATGACTGCATCATGAATCTTATCCAGTTGACTGATCCGAAGCCATTTATCTCTCATATTCTGATACCGATATATCATACCTGAACCATATTTTGATATATATCCACAAGAAATGAATTCTGGATCATTCCAATCTCACTACCTGATACAGATTTCTGAACCAGGTGCTGAAAAAATCATTACCTGATTGCAGTTTTCAAAACTAGAACACCATAACTTTTTTTTTCTTCTCTGCTGTTCCTGCTAACAATGTTAGAATGTATCGATGTATGAGAATCATACATGAATCAATAACAATTATCAATACCCCGGTAGCCTAGTGAGTTGGAACAAGACGATATTGACCGATATAGAGAATCTGAGGCCACCTGAATATATCATTCATACGATGGTTCGACGATAATTGTCAGGATGGAGAAAAAATATACATTTTTTACCTCATCAGCAATTCATCAAAATCATGAGAACTATCGAGCAGTAGTTGAAGAAGATTTCTTGTACAAATTTGTCCACTTTGATCAATCATCCATTCGTCCTATGGTACATGAGGCAGCTAAAACTTCAAATGTACTTCGGTGAATACCCACCTAGATCTCATAGCGCTGAGAATTGTTGATAGTTTGATAGATATTTGCTCACCCAAGAATCATTATTTTTTTGGTTTACATGTATGATTTATTTTGAGAAATACCAAAGAATTTCGAAACCATCTCTCTGACATGTCAATATATAACTCCCTGGTGAGGCCTATATTGAAATATAATTCCGTTATATGGAAAAAAATTGTGAAAAATTCAAACTACAGATATTTTCGCTATCGACATTTCGGGTGTTATGATGATAACCTCTGATCTTCTCTGTGTTCGAAATATAATTAACTGGAATAGATTATCAACTTGTTTGATGAACATATATAGTGAATAACCAGTGTTTTTCTTTCTATGTTCAAGTCAGTTCTAGTTTCTTTATATGATTCCAGGCTCAGTTCTCAGCACTAGCAAAATATCAATTATTATTGAAGGGTAGACGATACTGGTCCGAAAGGTATGAGGTACATCATGATATAATTGTGACTTCAGTTTCTGTATTCATACCATATGTATTTATGTGCTTTCCAAGCTCGATTTGATGTGGAATCTCCAAAATTCTCAATAGATCATTTGTTGATGTGTTGATATTGTACATTTCTGTACCAGATCACGCCAAACCATTTACTATTTAGTGAACTCATGATATGGCTTGTAATTGTTCTCCATAGTGTGTGTCGTTATCCACGATTTCATCTTGGCCACCTATTTCCACGCCATTGAATCTACAGAAAATAATAGCAGTGCACGCCTTTGCTCATAATTCCAGTCAGCAAGTTCATGGATTCGATTTCATATCATGACGAGGTGACATGGTGTTATGTGTATTCCTCATTCGGTTATAATGCATGTTCAGTCTCATAAATTTTAATATTGAATGGAAAGATATCAGCATCAGAAGCATACGTGTTCCAATGATTAACATCTATTTTTGTCATTTGATGCTGAGGGAAGGAATCACTAACGGCAATTCGATGCCTCGATGTGGCACTTCTAAAGCTCTCATCAGGAATTATATAGGGTAACCGATGAGAGTGCGACAAAAATACAAATTCAATTTTCCAAATAGAAATCTGTAATATATTCCTATCACAAGAATAACCACATGGATCTCAAATTTGCAGGATCGACAGAGGTACCGAAGATAATCTCATTGACATAGTTTGGAGATCTTCAGTGATATGAGTTGTTCAACAGCTATAATGAAATGACCTTCAATTCAGAAATCGACATTAGAATGCAGAATAGGATGGAGGTATCTTCGGATTCAAAGTATATACCAAATTCACCACCTGTCTGATTTTTTCCTGGAAAATTTTCAGTTACATTTGAATTTACATGTGATTCTGAAATCTGCAAGAGCAAGAAAGATACTGAAGATCTACTCAAAGGCTGAGTGTGATCTCATCTTCAGTGAAAAAATATACTGTTCGCCAGTTGCCATAGAAGAGTCAATGAATCCATGGTAGCTGGCCAGCAGTGTACATCATTGAAGTATACCACAGTCAGTCATTGATTGTTTCCTCAATATCTCCCTCTCACTGTGAATTTACGAAAGATATTCGGTGGTGCTTCCAGGTGAGAAGAGGGACAAACCAGGTCGTTGAGTGTGTATCCGGTTCTCTATCCGCACCTGTGAATGAAAACATCTCAAATGGATGTTTATGGAAGATACGGGAGTGCTTTCCTCAGAATTGTATGTACAGACACTCTGTATATCATTATATATATATGTATAATATACATTATATGTATGTGAAATGAAGTATGAATCATTGATAAGATAAGATAAGATAAGATATTTATTCACCTCCAAAAAATTTTACAGAAAACAGTTATGTTACAAAAGGCACACAACAGTTTTTGTTTAGGTACGTCACAATACATTTTTAATACTTAGACTAGTCACACTTAAACATATATGAGAGGCTTTACATTTAGGTTACACATGTGAAATTCACATAAATATTTCTCACAATCTCAGTAGTCCACACTCTGGAAGTTTTTAAATCCATGAGTGAAGAAAGATTTCATTTATATCATACAGTGGATTCATTAGCAATGATTCTTTTAATTGGTATTTTAATTTTTTAGTTGTGAACTCCTTCCATTCCACTGGTATTTGATTGTACAGTTTCATTGGCAGATATTCAGTTTGTTTTTTTGTTTTTTCGTTATTCACTTTTGGAAGCCTATATTGATTTTTGTTTCGTGTATCATGGTCATGCAGATCTGTTCCCGAAATAAATTTATCTTTGTTTTGATGTATCCATAGAATTGCCTCCATTATATATATACAGGGTAGTGTCAAGATTTTCATTTCAATAAAAATTGGCTTGGCATGTGTTCTGTTGCCCGAATTGGCCATAGTTCTAATAATTTTCTTTTGGCTCACCACCAGTTGTCGACAGGCTGAGCTTGTCCCCCACAATAAGACCCCATATACCAGATGACAGTGTACCATGCCAAAGTAAACAGTCTTCAGTACTTCCCTAGATAGTACTTCCCTGAGATTTCTCAAGACGAATCGACCCCTGGAAAGCTTTTTTTGTATTTCATTTACATGTTCTTTCCAGTTCAGTTGAGCATCTACATGAAAACCCAGTAGTTTCACTGTTGTTTCATCGTCGAGCGCACGCCGATCTTTTGTGAAAGTAATGTTCTTCGTTTTATTTTTGTTAAGTGACATAACATTTGAATTTGAAAAGATTTCCATTTTCGATAGTGTTTCCTCTGACTTACGTTCTATCACGCTCAAGTTTTTATCCTGTATGAGAAGGGTAGAGTCATCTGCATACATAAAAACATCAGCAGTATCCATGAATGTTGGTAGGTCGTTAATGTAGATAATGAACAATAGGGGACCTAACACTGAGCCCTGAGGCACCCCATGTTTGACTTCTATAGTTTTCGATATCTTGTTATTTAGTGATACATATTGCTGTCTGTCTTTTAGATACGACTCTATGAGACTAAATGCTGTTCCGCGTATTCCATATTTGTGGAGTTTTTTTAACAGGATGTCATGCGAAACACTATCGAAAGCCTTCGACAGGTCACATAAGATTGCACGTGTGTGTATTCCTATATCTTGATTTTTGACTATCATTTGGACTATGTCGGTGACAGCTTGAGAGGTTGATCTAAGAGAACGAAAACCGTACTGATGATCATCTAGGTATTTTCCCTTTTCTAAAAAATTGGTTAATCTGTCCTTGATGATGGCTTCTATTATTTTAGAGATTATAGGAGTTATTGTTATAAATCTGTAGTTATCGCAATTGTTCGCGTCACCTTTCTTCAGAATAGGGGTTGCTCTCCCCAGTTTTAAGTGTGCTGGAAACTCTCCCTTTGACAAGCAGAGATTTACCAGATGTGTAAGTGGTTCTGTTAAAGTTTCAGGGACGAGTTTTATTATTTTTGAACTGATATTGTACGCGTCCATACTACTACTATTTTTCAAAGTTCTCAAAAGGGTTTCAATTTCATTCTCGTTTGTGGGTCTAAGGAATACCGAGGTTTTTACGTTCATTTTCAAAAGTTCCTCACCACTCTGAACGGTGGGAGGTATTGTTTCAATTATATTGTCAACCATTGTGGAACTGTATTCACTGAACTCCTCCGCAGTAATGCACGTGTTTTCACAACTGAAACTGGACTTCCCTCTGATCTCATTTACTATTTTCCAGGCAGTTTTTGGAACATTCTTACTATTTGTGAGGGCATTATCGTACACCTCCTTTTTAGATTTATTTATTTTTTTCCTGTAGTCTTTTTTTGCTATGTTATAAGAGTGTTTTGAATTTGGATTTCCCGTCATTTTATAAATATTCTTTTTTTGTTTCAGTTCATTTCTCATTTTTTTCAGATCGTCTGTAAACCACTTTGGTTTATGTATTTTTTGATTCACTTCTTTCAAAGGAAATGCTACTTCGATTGCATACGTTATGTTATCGCACAAGAATTCGGCTAAGATATCTGGATTGTCAATTAAGTAAAATTTTGTCCAATCTATTTTGTTCATTTGATGTTTGAACTCTGCTATGCCCATTTCACTTATTTGTCTGAATTTTTTATTTTCTTTGTTGTCCCAAACAGAATTTGTATTTATTTTAACTCTGATAAATTGCCCATAATGATCCGATATGTCTTCTCTGATGATTCCAAAGTCTACATAGCTGTTGAAATTAATACAGATGTTATCAATACATGTGGCGGAGTGTCCGGTAACCCTGGTAGGTTCACGTAAGAGAGTTTCGAAATTATAAGATACGTGTGTTTTTTAGAATATTCTCTTCTTTGCTGTGTGAGATAAAATTTACATTAAAGTCGCCTAGTAGTACAACTTCAGTATGGTTCCTGGTAATGAATTCCAGGACATTATCAAGAGAATTCAAGAATTTGTCAAAGTCGCCCCGATTAGATCTATAGATTGTAACTATAACAGTGTTTTCAATAACTATGGCTGTGAATTCTGCGTCAATTTCGGTACAGAAATGACTAACGTCAATTTTTTGCGGAGAAAGATTTTCTTTTACAAATATTGCCACCCCTCCATGTTTGAAATTTTGTCTACAGTAGGAATTCACGAGTACGTAATCTTTAATACCAATGGAATGTACTTGTTCATTTGTCAACCATATTTCACTGAGGCACACTACATGATACGAATTTTCTGATAGAAATAAATTTAGGTCATCAATCTTGTTACTGAGACATTGGATATTTAGATGGAAAATGTTCATCTCAGTGTCCAATGCTACATGTTTATTTTTCAGGTGTGTAGGAGAAACTTTATTTAATCTTTTTGTTCCTAACTGGTAATTATCTAATGAGTCTTCAGTCTTATCTATAAAAAAGAATCTGATCTATTTGTTTCTGTAATATTTTCTAGTCGGTTATCTAAGAAGTGTTTACCCAGCCTGAAATTGAAGCGTGTGAAGCGTATTTTACTGGGCCAGAAACTCGCTTCATACACTTGCTCTTTCAGGTGTGGTTCCACACTAATCATGAAAGACTGGTTGTCTTTTTGTGTATTTTGTGTTGGTAATTTTTTTATGTATGTATTTACAGAATTTGTTCGTTCTTTTATGTACTTATCTATGTTTTCCACGAGAACTTCGTCTGGGACACCTGAGACAAATAACCATATCTTCTTATTTTTGTTTTCTTTCTTCCCATGGAAATGTTCGTCACCATCACCGCTTCCAACATTGTTTCTTCTTTTTTGTCTATCGACGTCATTGTGTCTTCTTTTCCGTCTGTCGTTAGTCCTAAACTCCTGATCACGTTCATCTTCTGGTTTTGTTAAGTTAATGATTTCATTAATTTTTCGCTCTGTTTGAATTTTCAGTATTTCGGATGCAACCTGATTTCCTTCAATTCTTGTCACACCCTGTACTACGGAGTTCGCCGTTGACCCTGATTGTGGGCTTGTATTTATTTCATTTGGCTCCTTACAGTGTTTTTGTTCGAATGGCGTTTTTTCAGTTGGTTTCTTCATGTTTTGCTCCGGATTTTTTTTTGGGCCAGTTTTAATATTTTGATTGTGATTGAATTGGAACAATTTATCTTCAAGGTATGCAATTTTTTCGTTCAGCAATGCAATTACACATTCCTTGTCACTTATGATAATGACTTTATCCTGTATAATTTGTCTAAGCAACTTATTTTCCATTTTTTCGAATGTATCGTCGGTTTCAGCTTTGTCACTTACTGCACTTGGGTTTTTTGTTTCATGTCTGCATTCTGCTTTCTTCGATTCACTGGCTTGTTTGAGGCAGGCTGGATGGTATACCTCACCACATTTAGTGCACTTCACTTTGTTTACAACTTTTTTACAGCAATGTTTACATGTAGAATCACTTGATTCTTTGGAGTAATTCGCCGTCGACCTTATATCGTCCGCCATCTTTTTAAAAAGATTGATTCCATGGATTCAGATTGAACAGAAATCATTACATTATTATTCGATGATGATGATGATGATGATGCTGATGATAATGATGATGATGATGATAAAAACACATTTATCACTCGTGTTCAGTAGCAATTACATATTTTGTGGAACAGTTCGACAGGCGCGTATTGTAATCGTATGCTTTCCCAAAGACAATCAATACACGAAATCATATCATCAAAGATATATATTGATAAAGGTAATCGGGTCTATTTTTAATATGTGAATCTATTCGATAATCATTCCAATTCGAAAAAAAAAATTTGAACAACCCCAATAATGCACCGTTATTCATGTGGTTATACAAATGTCTCCTCATTTTCCCAGGCATACCTAACAAACCGTCACAAA
Organism: Gastrophysa polygoni; assembly: GCA_963576655.1. Classification (NCBI taxonomy): domain Eukaryota; kingdom Metazoa; phylum Arthropoda; class Insecta; order Coleoptera; family Chrysomelidae; genus Gastrophysa; species Gastrophysa polygoni. The sequence goes on from OY755082.1 coordinate 18,356,409, forward strand.
TTTTCGATGTCTTATTTTGTTAATACAGTGAAGTGACTGACATACATGGAAGTGCGCCTGTTACTGTAATCATCGCATCACTCGTTCAAATTATACAAACATATAATTTGTCACCTATTTCAACAATGACCACTTCATTATTCCGTTTCTTGTAATGCTTATAATGATCTCGGAGCTCGGTTCGGGGGATTGTCAGGAAAGGATATCACATCATTACCTTGCTATTACATTGTTAGTGTGGTTATATCATTTCGGCCAAAAAAATATGGGAATGCTGTATACATCAGCAGAAGAAAAATATTGTTGTGCGCTCATTATAACCAGGAAAAAACTGAATCAGCATTTTCCTGTTTCAGAGAGAGTTTCTGATGATAATTCTTTCCGGAAAATATAGAACAATATATTCGAATACATATTTTCTATTATTCACCGAAGTACAAGTTCAAATTCTAAGGAATTTGATTTCAACGTGAAACTATCGTTTCAAAAAGAGAAACTTTCCACTCCAAGAAGAGCAGAAAATATTATTTTCTTGGTGACGTGGCAAAGAAACGAATAGATGCACTTTTATTGATTGAAATATGAATGAGATTCATTTTTTTACTGGACCTCATACGGCCGAATGAGTATGACTAGGACTTCAATATTCTTTGAAGATCATTCGTTCATCTTTCTGATTTTTCCTCACACGCATTTGCGTGGGGGGAATATCTTCGATTATTTACTCCTCATACATTAGCTCCAATCTGAGCTCTCATCCAGCAAGGTTTGACAGCGATAATAATCTAGTTGAATCATTCCGATGGGAATGAATCGAAGTACATCGATCTCATTGGATGACAAAAAATACAAATATGATATTGCAGAAGTGTTTTCCATTACTGTAACATCGGAAAGTAATCATTCGAAATTTTGGAGATAATCCACAAGAATTTCTTTCCAATTCGTCGGACTTTTCTGTTCATTACCTGGCACTGAGTTCTCGAGAACCTCTCAGATTATTTTCAATCCAGTCCCACTTTTTTGTGATATCATCACACGTAAATCCTCATCAGAGTCAATTAGTACTTCTTAGACTTCATTGTTCTCATGAAAATATGCTGCTCTATGCAATATTGAAATCATTCATCTCGTCACAAACAGCAAATGAATTTTGTTGCATATTGACCATAATTTATAACGATTTCATTCTGACAAGGGTCTATATCATCATCTGGACCGCATGAATTGACAACAAGGGACATCTATTGCTACTTCATCACTGGTAAGTACACTAATAAGATGTAGATACCGCAATATTGTTCGGGTCACAAGGATTGTGGTTCAGGCCTTTGTTTGCCAAACTGTTCTGATTCATTGGTGGCTCATCACTTATGTTATCGAGATTTTGAGCAAAATACATTCAGCTTCAGAAAAGATTTGTAAGAACATCTATGACGAAGAGTGGAAATTGGAGGAACGTGAAGGAACAGAACAAGGAAACGGTTATGAAGAAGGAAATCTATCAATGAAATACACAATTCAAATAGCCACTTACATGGAATGGAGGAGGTTGCAAATTACATAAATATGGAATATATGGGGGAGTGTGGGTGCAATAAGAGCGAAGTGAACCGATATTTCACTTCATTCATGAATGAAGTAATGGTGATCGACTTTTTAGACGCTCCTACGAAGAACACGAAATGAATTTCGATACGTTTAAGTCATGTGATGAAGGTCATGCCAAATGCATCACTAAAAATATGTTAGTAGTAGGCTGATTTATTTTCAACAAGAAACCACAGGTTGCAAGGATATCAATGAATCTGACTCTGAATGATATTCAAATTGTGATTTGTTGCGTGAATTTATTTTCAGGAATTTTCAAGTCACCATGAGATTCTGACAGCATATTGTGAATTTACTTTCATGCCATTCCATTATTTTTTTTATGAGAATATTCATTTCACGAATGGGTTATGAGTTGGAAGATGAATGATATGAGAATTGTCCATCAAATATTGTTTCTTTGGACGAGCACTTTCTTGGAAACATCCGACTATCACATTGAAGAGGGCGTTTATTTTCATAAAGGTTATGATGCAAAAATTTTGTATACTCCAATTATCATTTAAAATTATCGACAGTTAATTATTCCTATACATTTCTGTGGATGATTCGATGATATGCTAGAAGAAGAATAAAATTGCAAAGTCATGAAGTAGGTGTTCCATGTGTACTGATCTCCCTTCAGCTGCTTCAGATCAGAAATTTTTCTGAAGAATATACTAGGAGAGGAGAAAGATTCTTTGGATTACTCGTTTATATCGTAGTAAGACTTGGCCATTAATGAAACATCCTTCACTGCTAGCATCAATCAACTGATGAGAACACTAGAACATACATTATATTTTATTTATCAAAGAACTGATGATGGTCAGCTCCACTAAATGAAATCAGAATTCATTAATATGATCATTCTACGGTTTTCTGTATATTCTTGCTCATTTTCCTCTGAAGTATTTGTCAATTGAAGGCGAACGGCATTTCTATATTCAACATTTCTACAGACTGAACCACGTTCTTTGAAAAATGGCACAAACTTCATCATACACTCTTATCCTTTTGATCCTATTCATCCTTGAGAAATATCTCAGAGATATGGTCAGTTTAGCCTTTCCTCTGACTCAATTTATGAACTTTGTTACTAATAGACGCCAAGATGCGAAATTTGAGATGCAACAATGTTCAGTTGATGTTTCAGCAGTCTGTGAGTCTGTACCGTGAGTACTATAACGCTTCTGGTTTCTGACATGAATTTATATCGATCCACTCCATCCCTGGAAGACTATATGTATTTAATAAATTATGTACATATAGGAACTACAAATCAATGAATGTCAGAGCATGACTCCATTTGTATAGGTACTTTCCTCAATAATGCAGGGTTTCTCGTGTATTCATGAGCTACATCAAAAAAAGACTTTTGGCTTGTTTTTTACTTCAGCCCCAATTGGAAGTTATCATGATGCACTCCACTCAGCCATTAATAGAAACGACCATGCCATGATTTATCCTTTTCAAATATATCATATCGAATTTGAAGGAATTCGAATTCGAAACACAAATGATAAAACTATCTACTCAGCTTCTTCACGTGTAGAAATTCCGTGAATGTCAATGTGAATGAAACAATTCTGGTGGAGAAATTGATGTACAATAAAAGATGAAACTGAGAAAAAAGAAGGAAACCTTCGTCACCGAAGGCCATCCAAGCACTGGTCAGTTTGAAAATTCACTCATATTAGAATATGATGCCTTCTGTAATATGCGTTTGAATATATCATTCTCCCAATCTCATCTATGGATTCATGATCTCTCATGAAATGAACTACATATTTTTGTCATCACCTGAACAATCTCTGTATTCAGGAGTCAATGTGCTGTATCGAATTAAAATTAGAATCAGAACTTATTTATGGCCTACCATAAACATCAGAGTTACCTTTCACAGATGTATGAACTACTGAAACTTTCCAATGAGAAATTCATTCCGAATTTCTTCATGATTGAGAAAAGCATACGAACTGTGTCTGCCTTGCAGTCGTATTACAGGTATTGAAGATGGGTCTATTCGAACTCGAAACCGGCAAACACCACCTTGGTCAGCTGGGTCTCCTAAAGCTGATTCGATGCCGCTATGAGTTCAAGGTACTGTTCTCCATAAGCACTTACGAAATTCAATTCTGGAAATCTGATTCAAAGCTTCAAGAGAGATACAGAAACCTCTTTCTTATGTTGTTAATTTCTGGCAGGGTACCACGGAAACATTTTTGGACGATGAAACTCTCTTCATTCCACGTATTTGCATATTAGATATTATGCGATCTCAGGACTCGAAATCAAAACTTCAACCGCCACAAGCCATATCTGAAATATCATTTCCCCACAGAAAAATCTTCAACACTCTCCGCGAATAAAATTTTTACGCACTCTCAGAACATGGCTAGATGAACCCGACGATTTATCTCCTCTTGAACTCTGCATACATATAAATGCTTTAACGTGTCTTACCGATATTTTATCATCGAATGGAACTTGTTAACCCTGAATGGCTATAAAAAGACAGTTTGTTGTTTTACGACATGCTGCATCATCATCTACACAATACATAATTTATTTGAGCTGTTCGAATTTACGTTTAGTGCTAGGAATATAACGAGATTTTATGAGGGAAGTAACTGGTACTGCCGATATACTCGAGAAAATTGAGAAATTGGTTTCTTCGAAAGATGTATCCCGATACTGAGGAAGACATACCTGAACCTGCCTATTCAGCGGTTGAAGAGGTTGTGAACTCTATAGCCATTATAGCTATTCGTAGAAATGACAATCCATGATGATATGGAAAAAAAATATCGTATATAATTACAAATATTCTTGATCTGGTGGTTGATGTCATGTTTGCTTCCATTTCCCAGAGACGAACATCATTTCAGACGATTCGGCATTACAAGAATTCGTCTTTGCGAAGGTCAATCGAAATCCATGAGTGTTTTCAGAGCATCATTCTCTACACAAAGCCAAAGCTTCCTGGTATCCTATCTTTCCAAATTGTAAGATCTAATAATGAGAATGGTATAAAAATGTGGAGATTCATAGGGTTCCAGAGCATAATACGACATGATGGTGACCCGATGACTAACAATACAGGTATTCCACGAGGATCTGAGAACCAACTCTGTTGTTGCTTCAGCTTTGCGGGTGATGTGGACTTTTCCTACCACCTCCTCCTGTATAGTCTCTTTATCATCCAATTAGGCCAAAGGTGCAAGAAGGAGACATGTCGATACTATAAATATTGATCTAGTGAGAGTTTTCAAATTTTGATTTGGAATCTATCAATGCATCAATGACTATAGCTTATATCTTCACTAAAGAGGCAGATCACACGATGCCAAATATGATGATGTGAGGTACCACTATTAATGAGAAGCATCGAATCAGACTCCACTAGGCAAAGTATTCCATAGGTTTGCCCTTCTTCTGATCAATGATGCTTGGTGAAGAGAAGTTCGGCTTGTTCCGAGACTAATAATGTGCTCGTGGTGGCATGATAGCCAGGATTTCCATTGAGCATCGACCGTGGAAATATCCATAAGAGAGAGAAGGGGAGACCGCCCATTTTTCTGCGATATTCTAGAGAGATTCTAGAGATTCTACCTCTTCCCACGGAACAGAAAGCCAAGTTTTTGTAGAGCAATTGAGAACTCCAATTACCTATTTTACAGTGCACGTGATAATAATAATGCACAGGTGGCTATGTATATGTATAGGCGCATTTGAAGATTTTTCCAAGTATCACCTATCGAATAATGGGTGCATTCCATTTCGACACTTTAGAATATTCAGAATCATTATCAATCATATTTGGAGTAGCAACGAAGAAGCAGAATATCCAGACATATTGGCATAGTAACCAGTATCGATATTGGTTTTGAAGGGGGTTGAAAAAAATGAAGCCAAATGATACAAAATGAACAACGATCGTTAGACACATTTCAGACTCGACTATTTCGAGATCGCTGAAACAGATATAAATGAATGATGTATTTATGAATTTGTTATCAGGAAAAAATTCTGCCCAGTTTTACTGATCATTTCTTCATTCTATTCATTCTATTTCCTGAACTTTGCGTGAATCCCATTCATTTCGATATATCTGAAAGATGATACATAAAAAGTACCCAAACTTTGTATCGCCAGTCATAAAGGCTGCAGGTAGCTGAATGAGAAAATATGATGAGTATCATTGAACAGCATTGAAGACCTAATTTGTATCTATCACTTCCCACCCTGGATATGGTATGGAAGATGTCCTCACTTTTCCTGAATGTATGCAAGTTCTATCTCACTGCATGTTCCATTGATAGCAGGTCAAATTTCACAGGGACTCCTACGATCTGGAACAGAATTTTGTTTTGCACTCAGATTGTAAATTGACTCCTCATGAAGCTACAACTTCGGAGCACCTGAAGGAGACAAGAAGGAGGGAGTAGTTCCTGTATTCAATACAAAATCATGTATTCTCGAAATAAAAGAATGTATAGGCCACCCTGTGTAATAAACGTGTCACTGAAGAACTGACGACTCTTGTATTTCAACGACATCATGGCAATTAACGGCGAACATCCAGTCTACCTGTGTACAAAGAATTAGAAAGCTGAACTCTCGCTCGGATTTCAGGAAGCCAGCTAACCCAATAAAATCCCGAGTTTTATGAGTTCGACGTCAACCGTGACGACATTATCTTCGAAAATTACGTGGAAAGTTAGTGCACAATGTCCAGCTTTGCAGGGGTGCCAATTGCACGCCAAACGGTAGTCTCGTTGTAGTAAATCAGTGGCCAGAGCATTATCGGTAAATGGAACAGTTGTTTCTGTTCGAAATGGGTCACAATGAGTTCTAAGAATGGATTTGGAGTAATAAAAGTGTCATCTCTGGTGAACAGCTATATAGGATTGTTGTTCATGGGATCACACGTGAATTGCACTTGACTTGAAATGGAATGACTCCTACAAGCTATAAAGCTGAACAATAAGAACACGTGAATGCATGAACCGGTACATAACAGAATCGGGAACGGAGCAATAAGAGAAACGTTGAAGCAGGAATCGATAACCAAGAAAATAACGAAGAGACAATTGAATTGTTATGGACACATGGATTCAAACAGAATGACAAAGAAGATATATGAAGCAAGAAACAAAAAAGGAGAAGAAGGGGAGAACACGGAAGGAATGGATGCAACAAATAACAGAGGCAGAAAGAAGAAGAGAGGAGTCGTTGATAGAGATGATGATAATGGAGAATAATGAGAAATCATGGAAACATTGAGTGAAGGACACAACAGATGGTCAGCCCAAATCCGACGCTCGAAAGGGTAAAAGGAAGAGTAGAAAGAAAGGAAGAAATAATTGACATTTCGTTTCCGAAAGCACTGGGTTAACTTGTAGAAATTTACTTAAAATCCGAGATCCATACTGTCGTATGAATATCCAAATAATGGGAACACTGATGTTTTCTTTGAAAATAGGCTTGTTTTATTTCTGTCCGTTCCGTCTTATCACACTCCGAAAAGATGTTTCCAAACCATTTGAGTTCTGCATTCCAGAATCTGCAACCACTCGAAAACCAACATTACCCAGAATCATTCCGTATGAATTTAATATGGAGCATATCAGTTATTTCCATTACTCCGTCGAGCAATGATCTGTAACTGTTGCTCTGGCTTCCTTGCCAAAACATCAACAAATTCATATGCTCGAGTTCATGGGTTTATTTCTGTATTTCACAGTCGTGAATGAGCAATATGACTATCGTTATTTTTTTAAAATTGTCATTTCTCAACACCATCACTCTGAGTGACTAGATACGTATTATTAGGCCTATATATAGTGTTCGTGGAATATCGTATGAAACAGTGGTGGAATGTTCACTGAGAAATCCTTTTATATCCATGAGGGACAGAAAAAATCAGGAGAAAAAGGTGAAAGACAGTAGATCGATATGACATTGGAGATATTTGTTTCTGTATTATGAATGTTCACTGATATGGAAAAGGATTCAGATTGAATCAATCTTCTTCGCTAGCAGCAACAGTACTTTTTTGATTTTTTCTTTGTTTTTTGATTGATATTGAATATGGAGTTATTGAAATTTGTAGCTTGGACCGTCCGTCCAAGATTTGTACACATGCTGTGGCTCCACGTTCCACGAGAGGCTTCTAGCAAACATTTTGCTATCGTACAAACTTAGGACATGTTCAAGATTACAGACGCTATATATTCCCAATTCTTGCTTAAATAGCTCACAATAGTATAGGTATCGCAGACAATATAACTGTTATCACTTGACACATTATAGATATCAAATCAAATTTTCAAGAGATTTGTTTTGCCTCAATGGTGGGATATCTTTATGTATCTCAAAGAAAAACATCAATATGGTAGACATAATCATTTCATGGGATCTCAGTTCTGCTAACAACAGTACAGTTTTTTGCTCTGGCAGAAGGTTTATTTGCAGTTACGAAAAATAATGCCAGTATTGGAGTGAATTTGTCTATAAGAGCAAACCATCTCGAGCACTTCTGCAACTTCTTTGGTCACAACGAATTACAAAATCTCAGTAAAAATCTTTCCTCTAGTATTTTCTTCAGGGTTGGGAAAACATCACAAAATACTCCACCTCACCATGCGCAGAAACCACAACTTTGCAATTCCTCCGATGAATGATGCTTGATAGAGCGAAGTTTTACAGGTCTCGAGCTTGGAAATGTTGAGGTCACCAGCCTCAGCTATCCTTGATTTTACTACCTGAAATCACTCGTGGTGGCATGATAGATTGAAGATGAATGAATATATCTATGAAAAGGGTGGGATCGTTCACTGTTTCACGATGTTCCAAAGAAGTCTTCGAATTAGTGAATGTAGTGTCACCGACTAGGCACATAGCTTCCTTCTGGATAGATTCTAAGTTTATGTTTGGGAAATCAGCATTTGATTGATTAACATTCGAATGGTTCGACTCTTAACACTCGAAAAGTTCTCAAAGACAAGTCGAATTTGCGCTCTGTAGATCATCAAGAGCTGCTGGGATGAGAAGTTCCTCTTTGCCGGAACAGAAAGTCAAATTTCCGTAAAGCAGTACTTTCATATCCCCACATTTTATGTGTGATCTATTATCATGGTGAGAATACAAACATGAAAATTTGTTGCATCGAACTGTCTAGATTCCTATTCGAAAATTCTTCATATGAATATATAAGTTGACATACATATACATATATATACATCGACCTAATCAAACTTGAATGGTTTTTTTTATGAATTAGTTGTAACAAGAGAAAACAAACATATCTACTGAAAGAAGAATATACAATATACAATTTCGATGACCAACAACTTTCCCACTTCCATAAATTTTCTAATGATTTCCGTTCATCGTGAGACAATCCAAATATACTGATGTCCTTGTCATTGAACAATTCCAAAGTTCTTTCCAATGGTGTATGCTTGCCAGTCGTAGAGTGGAATGGTATGTGAAATAAATAGCTATGTCTGTTTGGAACATTGGAGTTGATTGTATCGAGTAGTTCTGGACAAGAAATGAGTCCACTGAGTAACTTGAAAACATAACAGAGATCAGCGTGAGTTTTCCATGTTTTCAGTGATTTCAGATTGATTTCATGAAAATATCTGAATGATCATGGTTATGTATCTGAACACCCAACCTGAATGCACAAAAATTATTTTGTACTCTTTCTGAAGTCGTACAATAAACCTCATCAAGGGAGACCAAATAATCGATGCATATTCTAACGAAGACACAACTATGGCAAAAATACCCTTTCAAACGCTCCTATTGAAAATCCTGCCGATTGCGTGAAACCATACCCAGTACTTTAGATGACTTCACACTTACTGTATCCATATGATCAACGAATCTAAGCTGCTTATCAAAAATAACTCCCAAATTTTTCATAGATTAGGTTCATTCTACATGTTGGTTAATTATATGTTATGTCCAACCTTCTTCAATAATGTATGGTGATCTACCCTATCGAAAGCCTTGGAAGAGTCAGGATAAATGGAATTCATTAGACATTTTCTCTCCAAGACGTTCAATACATTCTGTTCGTATCCGATAAGGTTGGAAATAGTGGATTCGTTCCGAGAAAAGCTGATTATTAATCAATCACCCTTTGCATAAGGAGTTCAGTTGGTCCGAAATTAAACTATCATATATCATATAAACTTTTGGATGACTAGTTACATACACTACGTTTGTTTTCAATATCATCATTATCACCTGATTTATGAATTGAAATAATGAAACTGTTTCCAAATATCTGGAAGAACTGTTTGATCTAAGTAAACACAATTCCTCAGAAACATTTTCAGAATTCCATCGGGACCCGTACTGAGTTTGCAAAGAATTTTTGAGAGTTTTCCAAATATAATTGCAACCGATGAAGTTGGATTCGGAATATAATTATTGTTAACATGAATGTAGTCAGTAGGCTCCAACAATGAAGTATTTGCCAAAACAAAATCACCACTCCAAACAGTTGAATGTTCGAACATTGTCTACAGCATTCTCCACCTCAAGTGAGCCAGAGTTCATATCGGACAAACTGGGAGGTGCTCATCAGGTCACATCACATCTCATGAGAGTGATTGTTACTCAAAGAGAAACATATGTGTTCTTGTCGAACGAACAATCAAACACACATTGTATGGTGATTTCAATACCGCTAAAATGCTATCAATTGAAAACAGATAAACAAAAATACTCTTCTTGAAATGGTTTTCATTGAAAACTAATAAAATTGTTTGAACAAACGATTGGATTGAAGTGTTGAAAATTGAAGTGTCATATATAATTATCTTCTCAAATTCAATTTCAGATAGTCTCATCAATATTTTCTACCACAGTGTATAGAAGCGCATCATAGAAATTATTGCCTCCCTAATTGACAGTTGGTAGTCATGCTTCTGTGAGACATTCGATTGTCTATTGACTGCGCAACCTCAGAAAATACTATTCACATCGTTGTTTGCCACAAATTATCAATAATAGGGAATGAAAGAATGGTCCTTCAAGGACTCATTCTATCATGAATAACACCCTTCAAAATGTAGGGATGAAGAAATTACTTTGAATAGCTTGAACGTTGAATAATTAAGGGTACTCCTATTTATTGTTGATGAAATGAACCGTTCTCGGAAAATAATGAGATTACAAGATCCCTGTCTTGAATGAGATGAGTGAATAATACTATCATAAAAGATACGTGTGTGCTGTATGGAACTCTAGATCGATAAGAAATGGATCGAACCAATCTCATCACACTCAATTTTTTCTCTAAAGATTTTTGTGTATACGTAGGTCGATGAATTATGTCACTCTAGAAAAGACCCTGTTTATGTTAGATGTCAACAGAGTGTGCGAGAAGAATCATTCTTGCCATCAAGGTGAGATTTTGGTCTGAAATCTATACCTACGTATCCGTTTCATACAGTATAAAGTCACACTATGTCAAAATAACGGACATTGTCCCATTCACGAATGAAATCACATTTAAAGAGGAAAACGACCATCCCGAGGTGACAATTCACTAAGGACCCATCAACCGGTAATTACCGTCTACCCCACGGTCAGTTACATCATAAGAATAACCCTCTGTGTGGTCGGGGTCCTCGGCCCTGCCTATTTGGCAACAATGGCCATAGAAATTCGAAATCTTGACGGTTTTCTCCTCAGAATACGAAGTGGGCCCTCTAGGGATTCCAAGAAAATATATTCATTTGAGTAGGGTGGGCTACTGAAAAGGCACTATTATTGGGTGGAATATTCTTTGGAACTTCACACAAATGACCCACTTTTGAATAAGAGTGGTGACAGTTTACTTATGGTTATATTTGGTTGGATATCGGAAATGGAAGATTACACGAATAATTGGAGTTCATTCGATCTGCAATAACTCATCTGATTCTTGATTTCGAAACGAGTTCCGAATTCACGTTGATTCTTGATGCTCTCATATGATGATACAAATTCTCAGTCGCAAGTGCGGGCGTTGAAAAGATGGAATAGATTTACGTGAGTATCGTAGGTGAGGATACATTATTATGAATTTACTTGGACTTAGTGGAGCTCGGTGGAACTATATTCTTTCGTAGTCATATAAAATTGAATCATTGATCATTCATTGGTTAGTGAATTATACAGTTCTTCTCACCACCCATGAGAATTTTTTTCCCGAATTCATAACGTAATGAGAACTCATACACGACGCGTTATTGCCGCAAAAAAATGGAATTCGGAATAATCGTTTGGAATTTGATATAGCTACATTGGGCAGTGCATGAAACATAAAGATTCATTCACATGTATCAAAACTGTTGACAACACTGGTCACGATCATCTACCTATCTGATCATTTGAATGTAATCCGAAAAAAATCGTTTCCCCACGACATTGATACCAAAATACCACTTTCATATTTGTTTTGTCATTTAAAAAGAATAGGAAATTCGAAAGTAAAAGGCACTCGTGTGGAAATATTTAAAAAAGGCACGTTCGCAGTGATCGATGAATGTATTTGATATTTTGCCTGGTAGTTTCACTACTAGCATCATCTCATATGGTACTTTTCAGTAAATTGAGATCGATTTGACATCCTCATCCCCTAAAAACGAATTATCTACATCATGCATAACAACCTCGAGAAACATACTGCCTACTCATACATGACAATTAAATATTGAGGGACTTACGATTACAACATGAGAATATCGATTATCGATAATCGAAATTTATCGATAATATCAACAAGATCGATTCAATCGATAATTTTGTTAGTGAATCTCTGTCGATTTATCGAAAAATTTGCCCTGCTTTCGATACGATACAGTTGAGTTAGTTGACTGTAATTGGTTACCAAGATACCGGCAGATTGACGAGCTTGAATCGATTTACCTTGGCAAGACTCAGTTTCTTGATATCGACATAAGTATCAATATATCATATTGGGTTCTCCTTATTTTCTAGTTTCCCAAACCACCCACATCAGATTATTGAAGTGGATCATTGATGAGATGTTAATTGATCGATGGTTGATTCATGTGAAGAAAATTTCAATATGCCACTCGAGGTTTATTGGAATTTTGATTTTGGTGGAAACACTTTCATTGTAATGAATGAATTACATCAAGAGTTCTTGATCTTTTGATAGTCGTGGAGATTATATCATTCTGCATGGTCAAGTATAGTTTTATAATACATCCAGTCCTGGTCAAGGACAAGGAACTGAATAAGTGTTGGTATGATATACCTTCATTTCTCGAACGCCTTATTGCCTCAAGAGTGTTTTAGAGTGCTAATCTTCGCTGACGTCTCTCCAATGATATCGATGCAGATGTGATATTTGGTCTATTCTGATCAACAGTTTTCATTTCATCTCGGCTCTTTGAACTTATTGAAAATCATATCATCAGCCAGCTCCTTTGATACACAGGTCTGGAGTTCTATTCCCTATTTTTCTGTTGGTGAATTCGATTTACTATCTCACTCCACACCGGCCATGTATTTTTCTAATATTGAAAAAAATGTCAAGCCAGATTTTGAAGATTTGCGCTCTTTCCAGCACTCCTCATTTCGTGCTGTACGATCAACCGAAATTTGATATCACCCATAATGGACACTACCTTGCATATTCCTTCCGAAACAATATGCAGCAGTTACCTTGTTAAGTTTTGTGACAAATCATGAGAAATGAACCACTCTGCACATCTGTTTCAATCGGCTGAATCCTCCATCGTGTTGTATCCAACATACCATATCGAAAACTGAACGGAAATCGAAACCAGTAAATGATATTTCAAGAAGGAAAGCATAGACCTGAAGCCTCATTCATGAAATGTAATATGTACACATATGCAGTTGTCTTGAATTTGACGCTCTGAATCGCAAGTAAACCTAGTTAACTTACCTCACTCATGAAATGTCAAAATCAGTTGAGTACTAAAATATCATTCCATGCATGATTTGATAAATTCCTCGTTCCTCTCTTGTCAACTATCATGATTTTGTCTTCCTTTCGTATCCATTCTCATGTATTTTCGTTTCATTGCACATCCATGAATTGAAAATTCCTTCCGTTCTTCACTACTATTGCAAGATATAGGTACATGAATCAACGAAGCATAATAATAGCATAATAGTTTTTTACTACATTTCATGGTGAAGAGAAGGAAACTGTCGTTCAACCTGCAAATTGAATGAATCCTTTCATTCCCATTATGATTCTTGAAGTTGACATAGAAATTAACTCTTTCATGATCTCATATATAACTTCTCATCAGGATTGAATTGAAAATAATGTCTTCATCATGCGTCTTCTCAAATGTATTATCAAGATTTCCATTTACAGTCGTGTAGAATTAGGAGATGATAGGCCACGAATATTTTGGGTTCAATCATATTTGATATCAACGAATCATCACACATGCAATGGAACTGATTCAACATCTCAATGAAGCCGTCACTAATGTATCTACATCATCTGATGCAGGCGTATCTATACTTGATTTTTTTCTTTCCGAAGTTGAATAACGTGCACCATTGATTATATTGGTGAGGGAAAACGTAATCCTTCATTTATATCTCCCAAAATGTGGGCTGAGAGTTGTAAACTTGTAAATTGCCATTGTTAGGCTTGTTACCTCACAAGGAATTCGTGTAATTGAGCCGAGGCGATAGTACACGGCTTTTTATTAGGTGCTTTTGAAATGAAAATGTTCTCAGTGGAACTAATTTTGGTGGTCTATGTTTAGTGGTTCCTATTTTATTACTGACAAATGATAGGTACAAATGTATATATGTAGTCTTCGGAGTTTTATGGTGTAATTTGAGTAGATATTGCTATTGTCGGTGGGTTTCCGATAGTTTTTTGGAAATAGTTCTTACTATTTATCTCGGTAATAAACATTCCACGGTCTGAAAGGGTTCGGAGTCGATATTTGGAAGTGGAAATGTATATCTTAATTCATCTGGATTTTATTTCATTATCATAAACGTATATAATGTAAGAGTATACTCGTTCTCACGACAGACACTAGTTCAGGAAGTGTTACCATGCTTTTTTTTTAACCCCCTCCAATGAGAATTTCTCATTTCGTTTGGTGGAATATATTGTAAAATGGAATTCAACAATGCGAATCTTCACAATGAGATTTTCATATCACTTCAGAGCAGCAGCTTAGGGATAGTTTCACTGCTAGTACGCAAACCGCAGGGACATAGCAAATATACTCCACTTCGCTGAGTTCTTTATTCGTGACATTATTCAAAATCATAAAATCCTCGTCTGAGGTACTTCTGCGAGAAGTCACTCGGCCAATTTCAAAATGAATAAACGGAGCAATCTCCCGATAATTTATAGTTTCAGAAATATCATTTATCAAAAATATCGGTGACTCATACTCAGTCAATTCACTTGCCAAAAGTGAATTATCACTGTTCAAGAAGGTTACGAACATGGGATAGTTCCTGCCAAAATATCTCCTCGCCCTAAAAGAATTCAACCGCTCGATCGAATGAGATGAAATTTGGTCACCAAGTATGATGGATGATGCTAGAATGCTAGATGCTCGAATTATGCTATTGAATAAATAGCATGTATACGAGGTGACACACAAAGGCTCGTTAACTTTTTCATTTGAATAGGGACCCACAGAAAATCATTTATAATTCTTGTTCAAGTGAAGCTCATCATTACGGATTCAACAATAGTGGGTTCCATGAGATTTTTCACGAACGATCACAAAGACAAGCTGAAGGAACTGCATCGAAAGTATAATTGTAACGGCCAATCATTCATTAGCGATGAAATTTCGTATGAGAAATGGTTCTGGATATTATTATCAAGGATATTTGAAGGCGAAATGTACGACAATATGTTCTTCCAGCAAGATGAATATCCTGAATATAACTGAAAACTAAGCAGGAGTATCTTTGTCATCGGTTTGGACAGAATCTAATTACCACCTATCGTGTCATGCAACTGAGCAGCTTGGACGCCAGACCCCACACCACTGGATTCAATGGTGGGGATACTTGAAACTACGGTTCATTGCCGCCAATTGTGAGTATAAACGGAACGAAAAAGAAAATCACAAATACACACAAATCATAAGTGGAGTCATATTGATGATCGATATCAAGAAAGTCAGGATATTTTTGCAGCAGAATGGACGGCATAACGTACAGTAGGAGTTACAGATATTCCATTTTCCTTAGATTACAGTCGTTTTTGAATAATTAAATAAAGTTATCTTTCATGCAGAAAAAATTCATCAAATTCATCGGTATTGTTGAATTTGTATAATGATCATCTATTACTTGAATATTATCATGTAAATACATACTGATGGGTATCGCTGTTCAAATAAGGAAGTCAAGATGATCCTGTATACACATGATCTATCCAATATTATATTTGGAATGAACATCGTCGAATTTACTGGGTAACTAAATCTTGAGTCATTATCGATGGAGCGGTTGATTTCTTACAGTTGGCACATTTCGGCTGGAACACGGTATACACATCGATAATATGCAAAGGAATTCCATTTGTTCTCCAACTGATTCAAAAATTCACTAATGCTGCAAAATATTTCCGAGAATATGTTGATTTCTCCGGTTTTGTTTTTGTCGAAACTTTCGCGTGATTGAGAAGAGCGGAGCGTTATGTATGTTATGGCAGACCGAGAACGAGAATTTTTCATTAAGCTTCCTTCTTCCTCCGTTTGTTGAATTCAAAATCTGTCTATCTATCTGGATATCGATGAATCATTTCGATTCATCAGGATACAACACTCTGTATACTGGCATCTACCCAGCATATTTCATCAGAAATCGAAGAACACAGTTCCGGTGATCCGGTGCCATTCATGTCATTTCTTCTCTCCGAATAATAGTATATCTATAGTTCTCGAGATCTCTTTCACGTCAATTTCTCAATATTCGATTCGTCTTGCACAGAATCGCCACCTTCCCTTGCAACCCCAGTACCTATTCTTCTCTCGACAGAATTGTCTTCGGCTAGGGTTTCTTTACGTTCAGAACAAAAGGACACTCACGTGACCTATCGTTCGAACCAAAATATTTGGACGTGGAAATTCACACCAGAAAAAAAGGAGGCAAGGGGGTGGACAAAACGAATGAAAGAGTGTTATTATTTCTTTGAAAGGTGCGTAGGATTTCCTCATTAAACTCGTCTCTTGTTGGAAGACGAGGCAGATGTCGAAATACTATTGTAGAGAGGATGGTTGATTCGATGTCAAGAGATGTGTCAGTGCGCCAACCAGTGTTCCTCTGTAGGATTCGATAATGATCACGCAGATATCTTCTTGATTCTATTGCAAAAACTAAACATTCAGTAGAATGAACGTTTCTCTCAATTGGTTCTGTATGTTCTGGTATGTTCTGATAAAGACGTGCGTATATCAGCTTGAATTTCTGCAATCGATGAATTACAGTTATATATTCTTCATACGATATATGAGAGAACATATCTAGAACATATTTCATTATGAGAAAATGATAACAATCACTGAAGTGATATATATCATCCATTACAACATTGTTGTTCTTCTCAACTGACTTCTCAGCTTTCACAATGAGGATAAGCTCGCTTCTAAAAAGCCGATTCCCGTCTCAGCACGCTGCTGCTTCCTATCCCCAGGTTTCATTCTCTGTTTTTTGTCCCATCTATGGAGTAGACCGAATAGAGATCTAGTCCACTTCCAATCCGAGGAAAATCAATATAAGTTCAAAAATATCATATCTGAAGAGATTCCCATCCACTTGGTGAATCGCCCAACTCTGAAAAAAGTTGAGAATTGCAATCTTTCCATTTCGATTACCAACTATTTCCATGGATATGCCCTACTATGATATGCTAAGTATTTGCTATTTGCGATAACCTTGTGAAAATTGCAATTCCCAACAAATGTGGAACACTACTGGATTCCTACTCTACTATTCATCACCCCAACCGCATTGAAGTTGTATTTGCAATTGAAGTTGTATTTGTAATGATACACACAGCTCTTTTCCGAAACAATAAAGGTATCTTCCTATAAGGCAGGAACGAATAATTGATGAGGAAAAAATGTTGAACAGCTATATCGACACGAAGTATTTGCAGGAGTTTTCTGATGCCATACGATAGATTTATCAGGAAGACTGAGAAATTCCACTATCACAATGGAAATCAACACTGGAAGTAGGCATTGCATTCACAGTGTGTGGCAACGATACATCGAAGAACAAAAAATTGAAGAATGACCTGAACGACACATCTCATAACCTAACCAATAAACAATACATTTCACTTTTTCCCGCAATGATGGAACGTTAGGTATCTGAACATTTATTTATTTCATGTATTCACTAGTGAATCTATAAATCTATAATTTGAATGAGTTAATCTAGATATCCGTCTTATTCATTTTTCGAGATGACCTATCTGAAAATTAGAAAATCCGGAAGAATATGAGTGGAATTATTCATATTATAATAGTTTTCGAATTCACGTTGACACTAGATAATGACTGAAGATATAAACAGAAGATCACACATTTATCACAATTGCATTGTTCATGTGATATGCTTATTGTTATTATGATTGATCATCTCAAGTCAATAATTCATAATGTAGCTCATCGAATGAACCTCGGGTACATTTCATTTAAAGAACATTTCAGACGAATATGATGATAGTCAATACTTCAGTGGAAGAATATTGCAAATGTATGTGCTACACTCCTTCTTGATCTTGATACATCTTGATACTTTGTATCCATGGGATTTCTTGCCTCTCTTGCTTCATAACCTTCCTTCTGGAATCATGAAGGGAGAGAAATATGACATAGATGATGTTCAGGAAGAACAGGCCACTGCGGTAATAGATTCAGTTCACAGAACACCTGTGAAGATAAATCCATTTGCTGAATTGTTATTCACAGCTTGAATAAATGGAGATGATAATGAAGATAATGCAGAATGAGGAAATTTTATCAAACATAATGAGTTTCGATGATGTTTCTGACCACTAATGATTCCATTCACCCAGGAAAATGATGATCTACTCTGAGAGTATTAATACAAATGATATATATCTTTATATCATTTACTCCATCGGTTTCTCATATAGAAGGTGTTCATTTCAGGACTCACCACCCTGATTTCCTCGGAATGTCTGTATGTTTATGAAAAATCCTGAGACACGTCAACAAATGTATCGAAAGAGACAAGTTTTCAACAGAAAATGAACGCGCCTTTTCTCATCCTGCAAGAGGGGATGCTACCTACCAACTTCAAAATCCTGAATGCAAAGGGGTATCGAGTCATAGCCTCACTTTGAAGGTATTCGTAATCTCTACACGTCGGTGTGTCTTTTTTGAGAATTGATCATTCCGTTATACCGAGATATTCAGGAAAATCTGTTCACTGCTGCGTATACCATTGAGATAAAAAACTGTTACTGTTTTCTCTTTCATTCAATTCCAATCCAGAAGTGCTACAATATGTAACGAAAGGCACCTCGATAAGAACACTCCTTATCGGAATCTTCTCGCCAAATTTACTCACGCAGGATCTGTTTGCAAAGTTTCGACTGAAATTGATGTATTAGGATATTTTGGTCCTAGTTCTTCGATACGTACCATCCCTGCTACAACTAGAGTTTCCTTAGACTGTTACCACAGAAAATCAATAATTGATAAATTGCATCCATATGAAATAAGAATCTGTCAAGAGTTGAGTGGAGACGATTTTGACAGACGAATTGAGATCTGTGAACAAATGACAACAATCATCAATAACAATATCGAATTTCAGAAAAATACCTGCTTCTCTGATGAGTGTTCCTTTCATTCGAATGGATTTGTCAATAAAAATAAATGCAAATATTGAAACAATGAGAATGATCATGTGGTTGTCGAAAAGCATAACCAGTATCCTACTAAATGAACGCGTTGGTAGCATCCTTGCAGGGGATGCTACCAACGCGTTCATTTCCTGATGAAAACTTGTCCCCTTCGATATATTTGATAACATGTCTCGGGATCTTTCAAAATCATACACACATTTCGAGTTGATAAGGGAGGGAAAATCCTAAAATGAACACCCAAAGTATATTTATTTCATTTATATTCCATATAATTTAATATTTCCAATATCTCTGACTCACTTTATCACCAAGATTACTTTATCAACAAGAATTACTTCTTGGACAATAAAGCATGATTGATTGATCGATTGATTGAGAAGATTTCTGAAAACTTAAGAATTCTGCTTTATTATATTTCACATCAAATCATTCTAAAGTGACTGTATCCCGAAATTATCAGTGATGAAGACCATGAACAGTGATCTATCACAGTTCAATGCGTTACAGTTTCAGTTTAGAACTTCGACCATAACACTTAACCGCAGAAATCTGCAAGAAAACAAGAACTTCCTTCCCTAAAGAGATATTCATCTGATTTCCATTCCAAAATCCAACAAAGAGTCAAGTTACACTCACCTTCTCACATTACACCTGGTGTATTTACAAAGATCTGTCACCGAAATCGAATCTTTGAGTAATCACAACATTAAAGCCGAATTCGATAGTTCTTTTTCACTTCCTGTTCACCTATTGTTGCTCTCCGGAGCCAATAAGAACCGGCGAACATTATTCCAGTAACACAGAACACAGGTAAGAGATATAACTCAAGCTCCGTACAGAGTGGTGGGGGAGTCTCAACGCATCCTGGCAAGCTGCGTTTCGGACGGAACAGTTGAACAGAGTTCAGTTCAGATCCAAGCAAGCCGTGAGACGCGCGCGACGCAAGCTCTGTTCAGTCCCGAGCTCACGCGATATATATAGTAATACAGATTCGGTTGACGGCATCAGAGTCTACTAGATCCTAGTAGGAGCAAGGGAACAGATGCAGAAACTCATAGAAGCCTCGTAGCGGCTTTCTTCCTTTCTGGGAATACTAGACAACAACTGTGGAAGTGATCGAAATTTTGTGTGAAACTTGTGTTTTTGTGTCTTTGTTAACTGCATCAACTGAATAGCTGGATATTTTTTCGTTCTTATAGGTGAGTGATATTATAGGTCATTTCCCGAGTGGCTGTTGGAAAGAAATCGATAAATTACTTGGTCCAGAGTGTAACTGACGATCTTCGAATTTTTGGTGATTATCAGTCACTAGAGCATCGACTAGAGCGGATATTTATCGTGTTTCGATCATTCTTTTGATGCTTCAACACATTTCAATACTGAATTAGTGATAAGACTGGTCGTGGTTCACATTGGGGATTCAATTGCAGAAGAAGAACGAAGCTCATTCATGTACGTCTTTGACGGCTCTAATATCCGCATATTCTGATGGTGGAATTCGAAAAAAAAACTTATTCAGTTGAATCAGCCCAAACGTCGTCCAACTATAGATTTGACTGTTTCTTCTTCATGGAAACAAAGGTGAAAACGCGAGATTCGATTAGGAATTCAGAGCGTGAAATTGTGGTCAGTTAATTCGACTCCAAAAGTGATATTTTTACGAATCATAAAACAATAGTAACTCAAGAGTAGCTCCAGGATCACCTCATTCCAATACAAAACCCGAATTCGATCATTCAGCGTCAGATTGAACACATAGCGTACATTTTCCCACGTTAAGTTGGATCAAACTAGATTAGATAATGGATGAAAATTAACGGTTGTGTTGCCAACAGGCTGACTTTATACGAACATCGTAAAAGACGAGGTGAAAGACTATTGGGATCATTCGACTGAAGTGTCCCGAGGTTAATGATATAACTTGAGAGAATAATTCAGATGGAGTAAGCTATACGGAGTATAAACGGAGGATACAGTGCATCAATTCCTCGAACGGGTCGTGACAAATCACATGTTTTCACTATAAACATGAAACGGCTGATAGTATCGAATGGACTCCAGATCATTTTTTATAGGAAAACACAACGAGGATCCAGTCGTCTAACGCTGCTCATATGTCTTCTCGGAAATGATGGATGTTCGTGTTGTGTGCCATACCTAGTCGCATTCCATTTGTCACGAGAAATCAGCGGTTACTGACGTCCATGGAACATGATCGGCATCAAGACCATTCGAGGACATTGCTCGACCAATTCTAGATGAAAAAAATTCTCTCATGATAAGAAATTATGAGAAATATAATCACCGATTCGAAGACATAACGATTCAGAAAGTTTTATTCCGGATCTCAGGGAATTTCGAAATATGAAATGTCATGTTACGTTGGTTCATGAAAAATCCAAGAATTCATATGAATACAATTTTTTCCAGTTCATTTCTTCGCGGTTGTCCTGTGAAGTATTGAGAGAATATGTTTAGTTCGACCGAAAATCATGATAGTGAAATCATGATCATGATCTTCATAGTGGAAGCGTAGTTAATCACAATCCAGATCATATATATGAATATAGGCACTCGAAAATATTTGCACTGATCATATCATAATCTGCATGAATTCATAGGAGTTCAATGTAGGAGTGAAAAAAAAATTAAAATCAAAGACATCACCGAAAGGATGGCTAAAATAAGGGAATTGGGATACACTTTTCCAAAGTTCGTCCCGAATTCGTCTCTTCAATTTCGTAGTGACCTCATACACTGACTTCCTGTAATATCGATCATTTTCTGCACAATCCATTGACTTCCTAGGAATATTATTGATTTTGGAATATGGGAACTTTTCGGAGTGAGTGAATTTGATATTCTCGTATATAGATCTTACTCCAGGCTGCATTATCCATGAGAAAAAACTCAATCACTCTCATTCCACTCTCTCACTCATATCTCCTTAGAACCAGCATTCAACCCACTATACTTCAGCTTGGATTTCTCATGAATCCAGGAAGTAAACCACAGTTATCCGGGTACCTTTCAGGACCTACTTTGTTTGATCAGACAGCACGATGTTTCTTGTCACGACAGTTCATGAGTCATTATGATTTCTGTCATTTAAACAAAGACGATAATTATGAGATAAGACCTCATGAGGTTGACTCATTTATTTAAAATTCTGAATTGCCAAGGAAATTCAAGTCGTCAGAACGAAGGAAGTGGAATATAACGCTCACTATAATGAGTGAACTATTGGATTGATCTGGAGTTCATTCTTGATCAGAATATGGGTGCACACTTTCCTATTCATCAGGAACGTTGATTCTGAGCTATATAATAGAGCCGCAGAAAACCGGATGCTAAATTGGGAAACTCAATTCCAGGAGATTTATGAAAATTTCGCTGTTGACGACGTTTGCGAACCGAAACAAGGAAAAGAGAATTAGAAAATCAAGTCAGCTTTGGCTTGTCGAAAACCCGGTCGACAGAGTCCATGCGTCTACAAAATTTATGACCCAGTCAAGTGCAGCACCGAACAGAAGTGTATTTCATTCCGGGGAAGCTTTTTACCTCTTCCTAAAAACCGTTTTCTGCAATGCGCTGCATGTTCCCGAAACTGGAATCTCCGAGAGAATCTCGGTTAACATTAATGGGTAGCTTTGTTCTATGTACATTCGCTCAGGTGAATTCAAACGTTCGGAAATCTGATGGCGTGCAGCAGTTTATCATTGGGTCACCAGAGTCAAACTATTGAATGCTCTTCTATAGAATTGATGTCTCTGTCGATATCTCCTCCGCTTGAAGCATGGCTGGTGATAGTTGGATTGTCTCTAAAATCATAAGTAATTTCGTTTCGAAATTGTTCCCATCAAAATAAAGTTCCAGAGAGAATTTATCAACGTGAGTAATATTATCATGTGAATTGATACGTACTAAATATACCTAGATCAATAGTAGGATCCAAGGTAAAAATCAATAATGTACAAAAATAATCGGCGAAAAGAATTTTCAGTAATTCATGAAAAAATGTCTCATTCAACTTTGGACACTTTGTTACTCTGAAACGGAGCAAGTTAGGAGACACGCTCACATGAACTCTTTTTCATAAGATATGACAAGGAACCACCACCTGAAATTATAGACATATATAAAGTAACACCCTGTTAGCAATCTGTATCCAAACTAGTAGATAATCAAAGTCTTCGACATCTCAGCGTCAGCATGAATAACTAATTATATCTCCTATTGTTGGCGATCATTTCCCACATTGATGCAAACCTCCGCATTCTAGCTTTTCATCGCTTATCTCATTGTTCTTTATGTTTGCACAGAGTGAAAGAATTAAAAGCGTTCCTTGCTATCGGTCATTCGCTCGCACAAAGACCTCATCACCCGATTCACGCTGTGCCGCTGGAGATGAATAATGAAACAAGAAGTGGATACCGCTCGTGGTGCACGAAAACGCAGGCAGATGGCGCTGCTTGTGCGATTCTCGCGATGTCCTATTCAATTCAGCGTTGTCGAAGCTCGGAATTTCGTTGTCGTATTGCAAACCGTGTGGTACGAGTTTGTCTCCGACATATTAAGCATTTGTTTTCGTGCTCGGCTCGCGGTGTTTTTATTGTTGTATTTGTTGTCATCGTATTCATGCTTGTTTCTTTCATGGGGCTGCGTTATGTCTATATCTCAGTCTGTGTTGCGGTCGAATTGTTCACAAAGATCCACTAGCGCAATGTCACCTGCTCAGAAAAAGAAATAAAGAAAAAATGGAATTGACAGTGAGATATCCGTGGTACTAACGAAATATCTGTTGTAGATTTCGATGAATTGAAAATCCAAGAAAATCGCTGATTTTGGTAGTATAGGATGAGTAGGTATTTGAAAGAACGATGAAATGAAACAACTCAGTTCTGTAATATGAACATTGCAAAAATGGGAGACATTGATTCTGTTAAATGGCGTGTCCCGAAGCGTGTCCGGAAAGTAAGTACATGCAATACCGACTGGGACGATTGAAAAATTATTAATAAACTTTTGAAATCAGCCTATATTGCTATATCATACAAAACGACAAATGTTGCATCACATAGGGTGTATTGGTACATTATTCGGTACATAATTTGGTTATATTCATACTGAGAAAAAAAACTTCAGTTTATAACATGAATTTGAAAAAAATCTGATTTATCATTTATCTGTCAGTGACTATATTTTTTTCTGAATTAAACATCGACTGTACTGCTGATTATTTCTTCTCGTAATTATATTCAAATATATTTTACCAAATTCACTCAGGAAATAATTGAATGGACAATTCCTTTCTTGTTGAGTTCTGCTCTGTCTGTTGATTGATTGTGCAAATAACTTCTACATCACATCAATCACTTCTGAATATAATACTTCGTGTAATACTTCTGAATGGTATTGAAAAGAACGCTATTTCATTTCATCATTGAAGTGAAGAATCAACTCATTCGGTTGTGGACAAAAAAAAAAAATTATTTAGTGAAATTTCGCTCATTTATTTCAGCGTCTTTCAGGAGAAAGTGTATGAATAATAAATCAAATCAGAAGAAGTA
Source organism: Gastrophysa polygoni (assembly GCA_963576655.1). NCBI lineage: Eukaryota > Metazoa > Arthropoda > Insecta > Coleoptera > Chrysomelidae > Gastrophysa > Gastrophysa polygoni. The sequence goes on from OY755082.1 coordinate 18,381,486, forward strand.
ATGTTATGATGAAGCATTTATCCCTGAGAGATTTTCGTCAGAGTCATCGCAAATATTTATATTGTGGTAATCTCCGTGATATACTCGGTGATATATATTTTGAATGGTATTCATTCGAATGATTCATCAGAGTTCCTATCATCGTGTTCAGTTTATGACTAGTGCATATTGAAGGTCATTCATTCAATTCATAGCTTGCACTGAGTAATATTAATTTGTGACTTCTGATATAACCAACGATATTGATAAAATTATATCCATGACTGAATGGAGACAAGAATCGATGAAAGATGCATGAACACGTAATTGATTTGATTTATTCATCACATTTTCAACCATTGAGGTGCAGTGCACCTGCTGTTCTCTGATAAAAGTATCATCAAATATTTACTCTGTCTGTTTACATTGATCTAGGAATTATAATGAATTCACACTCCACTTAGCAGAGTTTGTTTATCACGAACCTGCTAATAAATCCGAAGCGACTGTTAAATTAAGCGGCAACTCTACGCGTGAAATTTTATATTCATCGACGCCCTTTCAGAAAAATATCACATGTCGTTGATTAGGAAGAATGAGAAAAGTGTCCGGTGTCGACCACATGTTCGAAATTTAACGAGGTGGGTATTTTCGATACTTCCAGGGTCGAAAATCAAGATAAGGAAGTGTCGATATCGATGTTTCATTCAGAGCGATCAGATGTTCATAATGGACACGAGAAGGTCAGCATTCCATTGTCGAACTGAGATCGAGTTACGTCTCAACCGAGGTTTTCTCGTTGGTCTCAACAGATCCATATCCAAGTACTCATCGAATTTTTCGAACCGGCATCAGAAGCACATTCTTTGAACCTCATAGACGATCAATGCGTGCAAAGTTGAATATTTGGCGGCTACACTTGGTGATAGAAATCTTGGGCAATGCCAGGTCAGGAATCATGCCATTTTGCCATTGAGTAGGAATTTTTATATTCACTTCGCTATACTTCGCTATACTTATATGATATAACGACCTTTATATCTTCTAACTAGTCTCATTCATGATGAGAATTTTTATAAATCATGAAACGATGACATGAATTTCGAAAACTTGAATTTTTGGTGAATATGATTGTTTTGGTGTTCCGTAGAACATAGGACAAGAATAACCGCCATTTTCAATATAGGAAAGTTATCAAGACAAGGTTTTTTGATTGAATTCGCGAAAGTTCTGGATGAATCGACAACGCTCATTTCAATCATTTTTCGAAAACTCTTCCGATGAAGTTGAATGAATATTCCATGCAGCTCCTCGACATTACCATTTTTTCACATTTGATTCCTCAAAATTTCTTCCAATTTGAAATTTAAAAAAAAGTTTTTCCCCGCCACTGGTTTGACAACGTGTCGGTTGGTTTGAAGCCGAACGATTCCGAATTGTTTTGCGTTTTTTGAAATGACCAACCGTCCATTATGTATCGTCCGTACAGAAAACGACACATTGTGTTATAGTTATATATTTTTTACTCCTCGTCATTGTGCACGAGATGAATTTTTCTGATTAATTTCTGCTGGTGCTACATCTGTTATGTGTTGCAATATCTTCATCTTCAATCTCACGTTAGTAAATAGTTTGTTGTTTGTGGAATTGACATGGTTTTCATACATACTTCATACATTTTTCTCATAGATTGTCTTGATGAAGGAGATAAACATGTCCTAAAGCTCAGTTATTCAATGCCAAAATTTTGACCGCATCCTCACCAAGAAAACCTTCACCTAGTTTTCTGAATCTTAGATTATATATATATATATATATATATATATATATATATATATTCATTTTATGCTCTCAGTTTTATGATACTATCGAGGTGTAGCGCTTCTCATATAATTTCACTACACCTCATCCGGCAAATTTTATTGATGATATTGACTTCATTAAACTCTTTGCTGATGATACTCTCATCGCAGCAAGTGATATAGAATTGGATATTGCTATAGGTGAAGTATATAGGATTCTGGAAAAAATATCAGTTTTCTTGAATATAAATAAGTTAAAGCTAAACCATCAGGAAACTAAAGCTATGGTTATCACTTCAAAATACAAACAAAATCGAATAAATGTTTAGGATATACATAAAGGAATTTATGGTCACAAAATAGAAATAGAAACGGAAATCAAATATCTTGGTGTCATCGTAGATAATACACTGAATTTCAAATCTCATTATATGTACATTTACAAAAAAATCATCAAAAACCTCTTTTTCTTTTCTTGAATCAGGAAACTCTTATCCTTCCAATCATCTGTCACTGTATACCGAACCATTATACAACCACATTTCGATTATTGTTCCAGCTTGCTTTCCCTATCAGATAATAATAGTGAATCTTCATTAGAAAAATTGGAAAACTGCGGAATGAGAATCACACTTCAGTGTAATAGATTAACCCCTGTCCATCTGATGTTGTCTGTTTTCGAATGAATGACAGTGAAAAACATGATTAAATAATTTTCCATGATATTTATCTATAAAATGATAAATTGTCATTTCCCCACTTACTTCAACGAATTTATAACGTTCAATCATCAAATTCACAATTATGAGACTAGAGGCAGGCATGATCTTCATATTAACCGTACTAGAATGAAGAAAACTATGGATTCACTGTTTCATCAGGATCTAGTTGATTTTAATAATCTACCCATGGAAATTAGGATAAGTTCTTCAATCCATGTATTCAAATCCAGATTGAAGACTATTTTGATTGATTAGTCAATTCAAATCTATTTGATGTGAATATATCTACCTTTTTTCATTGAGTTTTACTGCTCGTAAGGAATAACATTACCAAAATTATTTGCTTACTTATTTATTTCAGAATGTATTGTTATTGTATGTGTGTAGAATATTCATCTTTTTTTTTTCTTTTTTTTTTAACTTTCACCATAATGTTTGTAAATAGGATTTCCTATTCAAATAAAGATTATTATTATTGTTATTATAAAAACAGCGTACAATGATTTCCTTCACTCAACAGAACTCGAATAGTTCTTCACATTTTTCTCATGAACATATACTGTTATGGAAATAACATATATTGATGTGTTGATAACGATTCAGTATTTATGTGAATGCGTCATACCAACATCAAATGGAGATATTCAATGTTTGAAATTTCTCCTCTGGTGTGAATACTTCTAAAGTAACAATCTGCATCTGTTTCACAGCTTTCCGCATGACAAGTTCGATCAACGAAAAATAGTGCATCACTCCAAGTCTATTGCTCATCGAGGTGTAACATTCATGTCTACGGCTGGGTAATTACGTTCCATCAATGGAATGATGTTGATTTATGTTGTGACAACAAGAGGTAGGTGTGAAGCTGGATAAATGAACTGAATGCTCTATTGAATCAATGATCACTGTGAAGTTCGGGAGATTCTTAATTTTTTGTCCTGATGTTAAAAAGATGTTTACATTGTATCGCCCAAGTTGATAATTTCCAATACATGAAGGATGACTAATCGATATAAATAGCTTATAAAATAGCCCGTCCTAGACGATTCGTTCATCAATCAATCAATGTATGCCTCATTGCGAGGAAATGAACATCTCGTGGACAAAGACATAATGAGTCAATATATGAGTAGTAAGTAAGAAAGAAACAGTAGCAGCAATGAGTTTTCCGAAGATGAAATAAAATCAAGTAGAATATAAAAGTGTATACATGACTATCTTGTCTATCCAGTCAGACTACCCAGTTGCCCTTTACGCCATGGAAATTGTATGTGCATGTGAGTTGAAAAATCCAAGAGTATATATATGCTCATTCAGTTCGAATGGATAGTAATAGATCTATTAGGAAATTCATATCCATTTTCCACAATTGCAAGTAATGTTCACCAACACACAACACAAAAGCCGACAAGAAGTTGTGTATCTTTATGCCATCCATATCTCTATCGGAATACTCCTGAACATTGAAGAATACAAGTTCAATGAAGAAGTGTTGTACACATTTTCTCGAAACTAATCAAGAGATTGAATAACTTCTGAACGATGATTTCTGTTAAACTGCTTGTTCAACCTCATCCATTGAAGGGTGGAATGTTCTATTTTGATTTTGTTGCTTCGATTCGTCTATATCGCAATCATTGATTGAAATTTCAATGTTTCCATGCATCATCACTCATCAGCAACCTTGTTCTGGTTTTTGTGATCAATACCTTTCAGATTCCTGAATTCTTCGGATTTCGGACTGATGCCCATTTCGATAGTTGCCGAAGTAACTCCAAGAAGACTTTCTAGCATTCGTGCGAGTTACTGTTATCGGATTTATCATCAGGAATATATTTTCTTGGAAGCATACTTGATAGCATACGTGGGCTTTCAGGCATTTTCGTTACTATTCCCCACAAAGTGAGAGACATTGTTTCCTCAGAACCGCAACTCCATCAATATGTCAATTCGGTCTTACTGATTCGTCACCCCGTGAAGCTCCTCTAGCCGCAATTTCGACACAATAACCTCATCTAATCATACCTTCTATTGGATATGATACCTAACATTCTAGCAGGCAATCTACGAAGCCTCACCCTGATCCTATTAATCCTGCATTATTACATTTCATCAACAATACTATTCGACATCATTCAATATGCAGGAAACCTAAGAATGTTCCCAATTAAAAAGTGAAAATAAATCTTGGGGATAGCCTACAAAACGATCCTTTCAGCTCTTATAATAAGCGTGAAATGAGGTGACTTTTTTTCGTTTTGTTAAGCTTTGTGTGACCAGATAGCATCTTCGATAGGTTCTGTGATTGGACAATACGTACGTTTATGGGAGAGGATTGTTGAGCATGTTCACTGTTACAATGAGTATAATTGTTATACAAATCTTAATATAATGTGGATAATGGAACTGATTATGGTGACAAGGTTAATGAACTATAACCTACCGATCTCTTGTTGTGAACAAAGTAATTCGAGGAGAAAGGCTTGAAAAAACGCGTTCCAGTGTTGCTAGCTTGGTAACGAAATTGAAGCTATCAAAAAGCTGCGGTGGTCGCTGCTCGAGTGAAGACACTGAATCTGATACTAAATGAATTTTTAAATAACAATTTCACTACTGATACACTAAAGTATCATCATCGTCATCATCACGATTACGCAGAAAATAGATGTTTCATACCTATGAGAACCATACATTTGAATCTATAGCCTCTATGTGATCATATATGCCTTAGTTATTTCGCAAAATACGGCTCCTTGATATGTAACTTTCCAATGAAAGGAAATACAAATCGTCCAAGGAACTTCGAGAACCTCTAATCTCTGAATCTTATGATGAACGTGAATGGTGAGGTATATAACTACAAATATATCACTTTTCATTTGTTTTTCTTCGAAATTGAAGCAATACAATGTATCATTCCGACGATACAGATGATCATAAATGAATATATGATTCTACGAACGGAATAACATGATATGATATTGATGACACTTCGAAGGAATGCGGTTCGAGTTCAACAAGATGAAATTCTTGAATTCCACCAATCTGAAACTGGAGATCTGCTCATAATATTATTCATGATGCATATTCACTTATGCAGTCTCGAAATCAGGTTGCCGCTCTTCGGTTCTCGGGTTCACCGAATCGATTGGTTGCTATGTGGGTCTCGCTGTAGATATATATCATATATGATTTTCGAATCTCTGGTAGAGTACTGTAACTATTAGTTCACTGAATTCATATCCTTTCTGAATGAGAATCGATGAGAATGAATTCACATTAGTAATATATCCATATTTTTATTATGGTTGCCTTCAAGGATCTAATCAGAATAAAACCTTCGATCTCGGAAAAATATACAGTTATTATCATCCTTTATCTATTATCTTAGTAGAATATCCATGATAAGTCACAAGCGAATATGATTGGTTCATTCGCAATTTCTAACAATTCTTCTTCGCTTAATTGAAATTGTATATGTTTTTGTGCATTTCTCAAAACAAGAAGAACCTTTTTCTTCCACTAGAATTTCTTCTGCAGTATAATCTAGATGGATCCTTCTGAATGCACTTGTCGTATAAAGGTTTGTGCTCGTACGTCTATTATCTCCTATATCAATAAAAAGAGACACTATGTATCATTATCAAATCAATGCCCAAACAAGAATATCAACGGTAACAACAAGACACACCACCACGTCATTCCTGTTCCGCATGTGGTATTATGGAAATACTTCAGCTCAGGGCTTGATATATCAACTATAAGCACTCATCGTCCTTTGTAGGTAACTCTGCCCGTACTCTATGATAAAAAAAAACTATGTACGTTCCAAGGAAAGTTGAGCCTCAGCTGATAACAGTATGTCCACACTATGGTTTCATTCAGGTACAGCCACGAGTCTTATAAATCGCACTGCTACCTCCACGCAGGTGCTCACAAGCGCTCTGATGCCCATGAAATTCTGCTTCTGCTGCACACGGATGCGGGTTTCCACCCCACATCGAATTATAATTGAATTGGTCAGGGAAGAAGGAGGCTGCAGGTGGAATTCATCAAATATCCGCAATGAAGGGAATTTTTCATCTGATGCTAAATCGAGAGAGCATAAGAGGTCATAAGGGAGGAAGATATGTCAGATTGAGAAAAAGGAGGAAAAGGGTAGAAATATCATCCGAAACTTTGTACCTACTCAAAACCAGCCTCAGATGAGCAACCTATTGCATGACTGAGATAAAACGAATATTGATAAATGAACTCAATATTGAGTTTGGTGATACCCAGCAAACTATTTCGCATCGTCTGAAATCTTCTCCATCTCAGTCCTCAGAGATGTTGGAATTATTCAAATGAGTTCCTCCGTTGCCGTTGCCGCCATTGTTGTACGCCCACAATACAAATTCCTAAATACCCTTACCTACCACGTTGAGCTACCTTATAATTCCTTATTAATTGCCAAGAACAAAGTTATATTTGTGGGCATTCAGAAAGTTTATCATCCCAGGATTATTAAGAAATTGTTAAAGACAGATAGAGCTGACATAAATGTTTCATTAATGTGGGTCACAGAGTCTAAAGTTCACAAGAATATAAATATGCTTGGAAACTTCCTTTTCGGGTAGGAATTCTTGGGTGTACTAACATTTGCCGTTCACTTTTGAACACATCTCAAGAAGAGTCCACTGTTTTGTTTTCATTTCATTACATACTTCAGATATTCTCATTCAGAAAGAGAACATTCGAGACAATACAAACGATTTTATGATTGAATTCATCTTCTTACTTACTCAAATATATAACATTCTAATTTATCGTTGTAAAATTACTTCAACCTATTCACGAACTCAGCATATAACGTTTACTCCATATAACATTGACAGCTCATCATTCCCATTATCTCCTTCCAACACAGTACCAATAACCGTTAAAACTAAATTCAAGAAAGTCTGCCACACTGTTTTCTCACGTAGCAAAAAATAAAACGACATGCAGCAAAAAGTCTCTTGCAATTTTATGTCTGAAGTTAGATAATACGTTTTATGAAGTGTGCTATAGCAGGCGAAAGTAATATTTCCATTCGATAGCCCATTTTGAACCAATGGCTCGAGACTAGGCGATATGGTCTCTTGCGACAGTATTTTCCAAGTTTCCACCAGAGTTTCCATTCATCAAGCCCGCAATGCATAGAACGAAAACAAGTTACGCATTCTGGAGGATTTATGCCTCGAAGTCGTTTGGAGTTGTCTGGAATTTGTTGAGATGTTGATGTAGTCCATTATTCTCGAGATGAATATTCTTGTTACTTCTGGAATATATCGTACCATTTCATAGAAATATTTCTCCCAATTTCCTGAAGGAATTTTTCTTGAGTATGGCTTATTTTTTCCCGGCAGGATAATGGAGCATAGAGACCGCATCATTGTCCTGTTCCTGGAATGGAGTTACGAATTGGTGTATCAGGTAGTGAATGTGCGCTACCAGTAACTTTTCAGGGTAACATTACGACTCCTATTTTTTCACATACGTTCACCTCGAATGATCGACCTCAAATGATCTGAGCAGAGGAAAATTAATGAAGAAGGTAACACCATATAACTTCTGCTCAAACTCTATGACTTTGGTGTAGTGAAGGCGCCAACTTTTTGAGAAACCCGAGGTGAAACCTTTTTTTTTCGGAGTTCTCAGGTAAGTACTCTAGAATCCCTGGCTGCAATATTCAATAGTTTTGGTCAATAATGGATTTGAATTAAATAAAAATTATGACCAGATCATATTCATTACAATTCAGCATAACTTACTCGAACTTCACAACAGTGGTATTTTCTCGAAAATGGTGGTGCAGATCAAGGCTATGAGGCTGCATCACATCATCCAAATCTTTGAGAATTCTCAAAATATAGACATATTTCCAGAGCAAGAATTCTTTATACACCCTTTCGAAACTATCTGAGGTGGATATTTACCCCCAAATGATTATTGTGATGAAAATGGAACTCGAATACGGCAGTTGCTGTGGTATCTCTACATTTCTTCAGGTTTTATGCGATTAGGAGTTCATCACACCAGTCCAAATTGATATTTAAAGAAAAGAAATCGATTTTGTTGTTCATTCGCTATTCATCACATTGCTCACCACTACCGAAATTCGATCTTCATTGTTGAAAATATCTATTTTCACTATCTCTGATATTATAATTAACATCTTGCAACAGCTCTATTATCTCCATGGATAATCAATCGTATGAGCTGGTCTAAAAAATTCCTAATCACATAAAACTTCTTGGAATCGAATCTCTCCAGTATAAGAATCGATTTTTGGCAATGTGATGCAGTGTAATATATTTAAAATTGCACAAGATCTCCGGAATCTGATAATTAGATAATTTTTCGTTTGGGCTTGTGTGTGAGATTTCCTCGTCGCATAAAACCTGTAGATATGTGGAAATACCTATGGAAACACTGTATTCGTGTTCCATCTTTTTTAGATTATGGTCATTGTGGGGTTGATTTCCATCTCAAATGTAGGGTCCTGCTCAAGTTATGATAAATGTGCATGTAACAAATTCTTGCACGACCAATACATTGATATAGTTCATATATAATAGTTCATAGATAATAGGTTATTTTTCGAAAATAATGGACGGTGTCAGGTGCTGCTTTAGACTCCAGCTGTAACACCACCTCATTTTCGCAAAACTACCACCACCTTAACCACTTTGATGATATTCGAGTCGGTTGTAATCTCGGTTGTAATAAATTGTTATCAATAAGTTAGAAATTCTGGGAGTGATTTTTTAAATTGGGCTCAAATGGCCGGTGTAGCATCAGGTAAATATATTTACTTAGTGTACATGTGGAGATATACTGCGAGCCAAATGTCAATCAACCCAAATCGCTAGATGTGATATTTTCTCACCGTCTGAAAATGTATTGATAGAGGTGATCGAAATTGAATGTCACGTACAAAAACCGAATCGGAAATGGATGGGCTCGAATATTCCCATTCTTTCGGTCAAGACCTTGAAGTGTTATGGGAGCATTAGTTTTTAGAATGCCGCTCGATATCTTGCCGACATGGAACTGATGAATTGAGTTCGATCTCCGATGATATCGTGTTTTTTCTCCTATGGTTCATTATCATTGAACAAATCTATGGAGAATCCGTGCAAATCGAGACAAAGAACAATACTATTAGAAGTATAATGAGCTAGGCTCAAGATATATCATATCTTGTTGTTTTTGGAGGTAACCGTCGATGAGCGGATGTTCCAGAATGAGTTTGGAGGGATATATCTATTTCAGGTTATTTTATCATCGTCACTGTGTGATCTGAAAAATATTCCATGTCCGATTTCAGATTTGTAGAAAATACTTCGTCCAGAGTTTCCTGAATTGTTTTGTGGACTATCATGCATGGTTATAATTGAATTCCTAGTAGTTTATTGGCTGAATGAATTTTTCTAAAGTGAAAACTTTCTATCGCGTATATCTCATAAACTCCACCCTCAATTCAACACTCACTTCATGAACTGAAATTGCCAAAGCACCCTTTTTTGTATCACTCATTTCACACTGCTGCCTATGGCGTCGAGAATATGAGAGATGAGATAAATGAGAGAAATATGCATATAAATGATGCATCTTTATATTTCATTTCATTGACACGAAATTTATGCATCACCAGTACATATCCACCCTTTCATTTCGCACAATAAAAATTCCTAGTAAATTAAATTCTACGTCACAAAAAGGATCTCCCCTTCAGAAAATAATCATGGCGGTATTCGAAGCTGTCACTCTTCAGAAGCAATACATCCGTGAAAGTTGAGTCCAGCATGAACAAACGCTCATTGGCGTCGGGTTGATGAAAAAATCTTCCCAATGAGAAAATTGTTTGGAATCGAATCAAGACAAAGTGAAAATTTTTGATTGCTTTCAGTCATGATGTATTTTATCAACGAGTCGATATTATCTGACTGAGTACATCATAACTTGAAGCCACTGAAAATAATTTTTGTCGAACCTTCTTCAGATAATATTCGGAATGATATCTCGAGTAATATAGTCGTCAATATTGTCATGATTCTCAATACAATGGAACCAGATTCAAATATAGATTCAAAATTCAGTCAGTTGAATCATCATAATCAGAAGTTTTCGGTAGTAATACACTTGAAGAATCGTTTATGATAGGCTGCATAGTTCTCGTCAGCCTCTGTATGAATTCATAGTTCAAAGATCCTGGTCGGCTCATCTATGTGGATGCAACCACGGTGTACTATCACAGACCTCCATGATTGAGATATATTCCGACTCGATATGAAACATCAGAAGAGGTTTATTTCACTTCCATCTAGTGGTGACAAGCATATTTCAATGCCCACGAATTGATGACTGTTCATATATATTCTTGAGCGATACGATGATATGTTTGATCTATACTTTATGTTAGTGGGACATGCAGAAGGCAGCACTTAAAGCCACTAATGCTAGTGCCGTTGATGATCGAAACAAAAAGGAAATCTGAATCGAGTTAAATTTATACCTTTCAGATTTGCATTAATGAGATCTCAGGAAGTCTTGATTGTGTTTCAATTTCGTTCCATCTGCTCGGTGCCATTAGTAGCCGATAATGTTTAGAGTCAGCGACTGATCTGAAATGATTGAAAACCATTGTACTTGCACTGATATTAATAAATATTATCGACCTTCAAAATCACGATAGAAGTATGACATCTTTGTTTGTTGTATTTCGATATTCACTGTCAGCTGGTACAAACCCAGATATTCCAGCCCTGTTAGATATTTAAGACACCTGATCTTTTTTATATCCGAATCGCAATACGTATCTTTGCATGGATTTGATCGTTATTGGAAGACAATTTCCTCAACGCCTGTGAGTGGATTGTTTCGCTCCTTATAGTTCATTGCCGCAAGGTATAATTTTTTCTCATCCTCACATGTATTGATGGAGAATAATTCGAGGTGATTTCACACAGGTTTCTTGAGAATGAAAATAAGCCCTTTGTCTGTTCGAACGTCAGTTCGAACCTCGGTTGAATCATAGAGGAATCATATAGATTAAAGTAAATTCGAGAAATATTGAAAAACAACTGCCCAGAGGTACGCATGCAGAATTCACAATGCATTCAGTTTCTATTATTCTCCATCGCATGTGGAATACAAGAATTTATGTTCGGGCCATAAATTGATATAATAACCCCCAATTGCACATATGTCGGATTGGGCACGGTCATTTCTGTTCGGCAATAAGGTTTTGTTGGGACTGTTTGTCTGTCTGAGGAATTTGTCACGAAAGAATGACTCTTTTGCACCCCATCGTTTTCGTTTGCACGCCATGTTCTATTTTGAGGGTTCGGCTTTCCCGGCTTTCCGATAAAATTCGAATACAGGGATATAAACGAAAAAAAAAACATCATTCCGCTCTGTTATGAAAATCTAGACGAATTAGATAATAAGAGGAGTTGATGAGAGTGAATATAACAAGGAAATCGAAGATATGCATAAAATAACATTACATTCACCACCATGTTGTATCGTTAGAAAATGATTAGCAATGACAACTCGAATGACAATCACTATTAGAAATCAAAAGCTCGTGCCACATCACCCTACATAATTTCTTGAAATATTGAGGAAAGAGTGCAGACGATGCAAGGAAGAATGATGATCTGAGATAATTCCAATGATAATTAAAATTTTACTCTGAATATCGAAAGTGTGCAAAATATTGGAATAGACGAGAACATTGAATGTTCTCTCTGCATCTATTTTTGCCTAAAGCAGCATTATCTACCTAGATTATTCATGCTATAGATTGGGATAAAGTATGTAAATATACAGTTTATCGGTTTCTCATCCTCACCAATTCGATTGCATGAACGTGAGAAACCAATTCATCAGACTAGACAGATAATAGAAGCACACTTAGTGGTGATTGTGCATTACGAGGAAGATATGCATTTCAACGGCTTCAAATATGGTTAAAATGCAAATAGTGTTTGCTGCAAACGGTACTTAGCATACTTGCCATGTGTACACGCAATTCCAGGCCTAATTATATGTATGTCGTGTTTGGAACTCTTCTTTTATTTCCTTTAATTGCATGTCGATTCTGATGAAGATTTTCTTCGGAGGTGAATGGCAGTTAATGCGCGTTTCCACATCTGAATAAAATCCCTATAAATTTCCATTTTCAAACACAGTTAACAGTTTGGCTGTACAGGTAACACGTAAGGCCTGCCTACATGACACCTTCTGTTCATTCGTTCTACTTTACACACTCGAAGAAATCATGCCATCATTGTAAACTTAGATGCCAATGTTGATGACTATAAAATTGTCAGTAAATGTTCAACATATATGCGTAGACAGCCCATTTACCTTGTATAGTTGATTCTATCAAACCTTCGAAGTCTTTGGAATATACCAGTCCTTTTCGAGTATAATAAGTGGAAGACGACAACATAAGTTGAACACTCGGTTACATAATTATATTTCGATCCCAAATATTCACATACATTCTCGTTCCTGATATTAATATTCTACAACAACGTAAACGAAGTTATTGTGGCAACTAGCAGAAGTTGATTGATTTTCCTCACTCAGGACAGTCGGACGAGTGGAGATGTACGTTGATGGTCTCCAACTGTCACTCAACTTAAGCGCAGTTCTCCCGCGAAAAGAGGATTATAATATAGTGAATTCCACTAGTATCCTTCTCTGAAGAAGACAAAGGGGAGGATCTTGTAGCCTGTGAACAATTGAGAATTAGTCGCTTGGAAGGGATGTATTCAGTGACACGCCACAACATGGTGCATCAGGATATGACATAAACGCTATTTTCACTCAATCAACTTTTGACTCTTCAACTTTGATCACATATCGAAAACATAGGATTGAAATTTGGTCAGAAATTAGAATGAAAGAATAGAATAGAAATAGAAAAGAACAGAAAGTAGATGACAAAAATTTTCAATACACACTCATTGACTGATACTGATCGTAAGAATATTATATTCTGAAACATCGTGGGAATGCCTTTTCTGGACTTGATGCTACTGTTATGAATCGATATTTTTCCATTCGAAGTGTCATTCTAGAGTTAGTACTGACTTGTATGGGGTACGAATTATACCAGGTCACTCTCACCAGCAACAACATGTCTTCCCTTATCTGCTGACAGTTGTACTGAACTAATGCTAGTGAAATTCCTTGTGACGAAAGACCACATGTTAGACAAATAGTACAAATTCAGCTGAATCTGGTAGAATTAAGCAACTCCGAGCAGCATCCGTTGTTGTTGGGCTTGAATAGTTTACTTAGTTAACTCTTGTCAAAGTTTGAGATATAGAGAGTACTTATCGTGGAATTATTGCCGAGATGCAGACAATGGTGTAAATGTTCTGGGAAGCAATGAGATAGTAATTTACTGCTGTGTTGATTCAGGACTATTCGAACCACATACTGAGGAATTGCTTCAGGGAGGATGGCTTTCTCAGAAATAATTCCATGTAGATGTATTATCCCCGATATTATATGTGTATTATGTATGTGGCTGAAAGTTGATGAATATCCGAGAGTATATTATGTAAACTCGAAATTCTTCGAACCTTTATACTCGTCAATTCATGGTATATTCATTTCACGTATGATGTTCCTCTGACAAACATGTTAATATTTGTAATACGTCATTGAAGCAGAAAGTTAATTGAGGTTTCATGCATATGCTTTAACTCTCAGCTCTATACTTGAAACTCGTTGAAACTCAATACTCTGCAAACGGAAGCCAAATAATAGTAATATGAAAAGGAAATGAAAGAAACTTTCTAGGACTTCCGTGATATCAATTATATCAGAAATAATAAGTTTAACTCTTGAGAACCTCTTAATATTGTTAGGCAAGATCCAATTATCAAGTACTGAATTGAGAATCTCTAGTATTGCAAATGACAAGGTTTCTCAATCCTCGGACGTGTGAAGAGTAGGGTAGAAACAGATCGTCCATAGAAAATCATTCATCATCTGGAGAAATTCAGATCGTTCAAAACTATGCATTGTATTTATGAGATTCAGAATTTCGAAACAAAATGGAAATACACAAGAGGGTACATATTCAATACATAATATTACAAATTGCTGTGATGATATTATATAATATAAATTAAAGTATTGAATCACAATGAAACATTGAATATTACAAAACTATGAAATTATAAGTTTGACATGCGAGCAAATAATATCTTTACTCTTCTGCAACATTTGTGAATAACAAATAGATAATAAATACAGTGAAAAAATCGAGAGCAACATCCAAGTTATTTATTCATGTACTTATAAATCATCACTTCATGGTCATCTCATACCCAAATTACTATCAATTCATCAATCCAAATTCTCGAACCCGCATAATCATTCAAATTACTTTTCGATCACCTCATCTCACATATTGCATATGATCAATCTCATACCTAATCCACCGTTGAATGAACTCAATTTTGATCATTCATTGGTGAATTTGGAAATTAATACAGAAAACTCAACACTACAGAAGATTGGGATGAAAGTTTCATTTATATTAATTGCCATTTTGAATGGTTTCTTTCATCCACAGTCAGTCTGAAATTATATTAGCCTATCTTTATTTTCCAGGTGATCTTTCCACCATATCGATATGGTTTTGTCGAGAGTATTCTTGTCGACGTCCCCATTCTGTGGAATCATCTCCATCATTCATCGAAGAGAATTGATAATAAATACTGCTCGATCCGTCAATACATGAAACATTCACCTGAGGACGAACGACTTCTTTCAGTTACATTTTGACTTCAATCAGAGATCACTCACTGCATCAGATCAAACAATGACTATGGAATACCGACAAACCATCAGCTAATCCTGAATAAATTACATCGCGCGTGCACTTAACTATTATTGACGAAGATATTATTCTCAAAAATATTGATTACTCGTATGAGAGTTGTTTTTCCTAGAACTATCGATAGAAAAAGCCAATGGAGCTGAATCGTAGTTGATTGTGAATAATAATGAAAATACTGATAATAATGATAATGATAATAATGAAAAAAACTGCGCTGCTCTTGAGAGCAGAAAATGCATGATTCCTTAGGCATATCGAGTATCACCCATCACAAAACTTTCACGATATCGCCAGGCTCTGCAGTATTGAACCGAGAATTTCGAATCTCATGAATTTGTTCAAAGAACAATCTCAAAAATGGGGATAGAAGACAAGAGACGTTAAAATTAGTTCTTTTCTTAGTATCAGAAAGATGAATCTCACTAATATAGCTCTATCTGGACACAAAAGCAAAAGAGGTACAAGGTTCATATATTACCTGAAACTTGAATGTTGTTCCCGAGGTTGTTTCAATCAATTCAAAAGAAAAGTTCGAGCTATATGTATATAGATTTCCCAAATGAGTGCCAGTTTTGTGGCTGATTGGAAATAATATTCTTCTCTCCTCGTTTCTTGAAAATGAAATAGAAGTTATTATAATCATTTCAATATTATTGTAGATGAGACAGATTTGTGATCGTCCCCAAAATGTCACTTCTATTTTATTTTTTCGAAACGAGGAGAGACGACCCCACACAAAAGCTGGAAAATGAATCATATTCTTGTTGGGAAGATACGTGAAAATATCAGCAAAGAATCCACCGAGGAATTCACGTCATTAGAAATAAAGTGAGGATAATATTTGTCAAGTCAAAGTTCATGTACAAATCTATAGCTCCA
Organism: Gastrophysa polygoni; assembly: GCA_963576655.1. Taxonomy (NCBI): domain Eukaryota; kingdom Metazoa; phylum Arthropoda; class Insecta; order Coleoptera; family Chrysomelidae; genus Gastrophysa; species Gastrophysa polygoni. The sequence goes on from OY755082.1 coordinate 18,397,766, forward strand.
CAAAAAGATCCTTGTTAGAAATTTCGACCTGAGAAACCTCATCACCAGCATGGACTCATCAAGTAGCCATCTTCATCACCGAATGTGATGTATTGATATAACTCATTCTAATCGATCTCTTTACTATTTTCAACTATTGAAATGTGGTACATGTAACTACTCGTATTAACATCCTGATGTTATTTTGTCAAAAGTTCACTTTGTCAAGGCATGAGCTCTCGATTTATAATACCTTTTTCTTTCAGATAATGTCGCTATCTGTCTAACACCAGCTGTCAGTCTCTCGCAGCCATGGAACCTCTCGCGAAACTGATTTCCGTTTTGTGTGTGTTGTGTTCGGTGGACGTATCTCGGGGCGCCAGATGGGCCCATTCGGCGTATCTCAGTCCGGACTATCGGTTGCTGTGGTCACTCGGTCCCGGACCCCAGGACATCACCTTCGAACTGCAGGTCAGGACTTTGGGGTACGTGGGGTTCGGGTTCTCGAGAGATGGCAGAATGGCGGGTTCCGATATGGTCATCGGCTGGGTAGACCATGGACAAGTGTATTTCCAGGTGAGTCATGTCAACACTCCAATTCTAATCGATTCAGTGGTTGTGGAATTTTCTTTTTTCTGCTATTTTCATACTTTGAAGTTGAAGTTTTGGTTCGAGAATATTTAAATGATGACTCGAAATAACATCATATTCTGAAATAAAAACTACATAGAGATGAAGAAAATTCATCGTAATAATGACGTAGGAATATGTATGAACATTAGTCTCGAGATAAGTCCGTGCTTGAAGGAAATAGACCGAGACAGAGAGAGAGAGAAATAAGTACCCTGGAGAATCGACAAAGTTAGGACTAGAAACTCAAACTAATATCAACCACTTCAGCAATGGAATTGATATGACACAAAATCGATAAAACTGAAATTTGAAACGAAAAAGTTGCGTATACTTCCGGTAAAATGAGTGGTTGAAAAAAAATATCTGGTTCAAAGAAAGCACCATCATGGCATCACGTGCATCCTGTGGATTGAACAATTCAAATCTATTCAAATGAAAAAAACTACGTGCTGCTACTTGTCTCCTGTGTCACCCGGTATATGATGGAATCATTGATCTATAAGTTTCGAAATGAGAGCCAAGGATTTGAACGAGCTCTAGCAAAGGTTGGCCTCTCTTATTTTATAACCGATTACTAATGACTAATAATTTTCGAACGTTCTGAATTATGAGATCGATTATACCCCCTGCTGCCATGCTATCCGTCATTATCACTGATCCCTTGAATCAGTTCGCTCTAATATATAGTGGAGCCGATAGAGTAATAGCCGTTCTATTATATTCATATCATACGAAAATAATCGATTGAATAGAATCATCTATTTGAATCGATTTTGTGCCACACTCATCAGATCCGGATAATGACCAGATTGCTATAGTCATGTTTTCGATAGAAATTTCTCATGCAATATCACTATTTGTTGAATATTTCCCTATAGATTTTCTCGATTGGCCGTATGGTTACACATCTTCTGAATTGTTCACATCAATAATTCCATAATTACAATACATTTCGGGAAGAAACTTATTTTCCTGAGGAGTATGTTTTCAAACCGAAATTGAGTGAGTTAATCACGATGTATGACATTAATGGGAGACTGAAATATAAATCAAAGTGGTCACGGAAATATTAACATAAAATATACTCTTCTTTTCACAGTCGAATCTCATTGGTTACTGCAGAGCTGAATAGGAGGAGTCAAATATTCATAATTAGGTTGTAATTATTATAATGTTTGTGAGAACATCTCCCTATTCGGGCATTCCTCTTGAGTTTGAAAGTGTCTGGTTGATCTTTCATCATTCAAGCATTCATTGAATTTCATGCTTGTTTCACTTGATTCCAAAGTTGATTCCTCAAATGTAATATCAATGCAACTCATTGATATGAATCAGGTTACGAAGATTCTTCATTTCCCAGCTCCAAATGTCACCTTTCAATTTTCTGGTTAAATTCTCTCTTTGGGGAACTGAATTCTGGACTTTCCAACGTTAAGCTTCTCAATGTCATTCGTGATCTCAGATATAGCGGAAACAAAAGACGCCGCCAGATCTGCATCGTCAAGCCCTGTCCCAAATAGCTTGCCGTAGGCAGTAAGAATTCCGCTTGAAGTTTCATGCTTCAGTAAAATACATTCTCTAGTATGAGATGAAAATTTCATGTGAAACTTCGTCCTCTTGATGTTCTCATTGCGTGATGATGATAATAATAATAATATTGATAATGAGAATAAGAATAATTGATAATACTTCGTATTATTGAAATGTTTTTATTGATTTCATTGTGGAACCATAAAAGTCTGAAAAACGTGTACTATCATGTTCGCAATATCTAATGGTACAGTACTCTTCGTGAACTGAAATGCCTCAAAAATCATCTTGTTGGTGAATAAAGAGGTGAATGTATCAGCGTAGGAAATAGCAATAAATGATAAGGAAGTGTTGGGTGTAGGTCCTGTGTGTGATTGAACCCAAGTGGATAACAGAAATCGAGTATGAATTCATAACATTTTCGATACATTCATCACAATAATAGAATCCTCACGAGGCTCTATCTATTCTTACCTCGACCACTACAATCTCGACATGAAGTAATCATTCTATCGAAAATAATTTGAGCTGATTATACGTTAGAGAACAACAACGTCTCTTCCTCGGTCTCAACTATCTGCCCTTCATTGTACACCTCGCAACATACACTGTAATCAGAATTAAGCACATCCATTGTGTAACTTTTCTCGACCCGAACAAGGTCTTCGACCTGCTGACCCAATCCAAACCTGTATATCTCTGCACCAAAACATTCCTGTCTCCGCCAAAGTGAAAGACCGCCCTGTGAATGTATAATGTCTCTCTTCTGGATCTCCGAGATCTATTTCTCGTAGCAGACTTGACCCAACTCCCAGGAACTATTTCAAGTGGGAAGATGGAGATGTATCACACCTCTTTCAAATTCAATGAGACAAGAGGGAGATTCATCACAGGGTAGAACTCTCCAAATGCCAGTGAATGTTCTTGATTGGAGGGTGTGAATCAGGAAATGTGTCGCTGTTGGAACTTGAGGAAAATTCATGAGATCTCATCTGATTTCACCTTCAACCGTTGGAACATTGGTTATCATTCCTGTAAGCGAGTTCTAACTCTCTCGTATATGTATAAAGTTCCAAAGAAGTTCTCTCGTCCATTATTATCCACAAGCAGGTTATTCGAGTAAAGGAACATGTGTGAAACTTCACATTATACTGTTCAGAGGCAGTAATAATTCAAGATTAATCCTCAGAACGGCCAGAAGGCTAGCATTTCCTAATAGGCACTCTCTCAGCTCTATTCAATTCATATTACCTCCCATTCCAATAAAGAGTTTGCCGGACAGAAGCTGCAGTATTACGTACCACTGCCATTATATCATTACCTCTTGGTCATTTATTACGGCAGATACAATGCTGAGATAGTTTAAACAAAGGTACGTTTGCGGTGGAACGGAATTATTAGCATATACTTTTAGATGACAGTGGGATGATATATACACCAATGGAGAACGAGTTATGTTAATATTACGGTTGGTTATGACCAACGGAGCAGGGAGGCAGCAGTTTATTGTTATTTATTTAGTATTGAGATAGAAATTATCTCACCATCTTTGAGAATGAACAACTAGATGCATCTCTCCGAAAGAGAAACACCCACCGTGATATGGGCCTTCTTGAGAAGTTTACGGAAAGAAAATAAAAGAACTGAGGGTGCCGAAGCTGCCAGCGGAGATCTGAGTTGAATACTTATTCAACTCTACTATTTCAGTTTGAATACCTGTCTATCTATAATAATAATAATAATAATAAAGCGGCTTCATTCATCATTTCAGTTTCTACAAAAAAAAGAGAACAAAATGTCGGACTGATGAATCGGCGAAGTGTCAGCTATAGCTGTTTTTCAACTTGACCTCAAAAAATAAAATAAAATAATAAAAAAAAAAAAAAATTTCAACAGGTGAAAAAAAAAATATAAATCCTAACAATTACAAATCAAATTACCTACTATAACAAGATAAAGAGGAAACGACATTGAAGACAAACGTCTTCATAATTTTGTACCTAGTTTTGAACGTAGGTTAGTTCCTAGATTTGTATTGATACATAACAAACCTACATCGTAAACCAATACAGTATTCAGAAGCGGGAAGTTTCGTAACTAGTTTTGTACCTAGTTTAGTTCCTTGTTTTGTATCGATACATAACAAACATACATGGAAAGCCAAAACAGAATTCAGAGCGGTATCTATCAACGTAAGAACAAAAACTGCCTATTCTTCAGGAGAAGTTTCAATCGCTTTTTAAAGTTACTCAGTGTGTATAGTCTGAATTCATTGGGTAACTGATTGTAAAGTTTGGCAGCATTGTACGAAAAACATTTAGTATAAATTGAAGTGGAGTGAGGAGGAATTACAAGAAGGTGTCTATTACGTGTTCTGAGGTCATTCAATGCCGAAAAAGTATTCAATTTTCTATGCAATTTTCTATCTAATCTCGAAAGATGTATATTGGGATAATTCTTCTGGATGTGAAACTACAAAGCACTCAACATCTAACATAATGAGGATGCCCATCTAGATTTCACACCCCCAATTATAATTCAGTTTTCCATTTGACCATTACCAGTTACAATATGATGAATTTGATCAGAGATTCATTCGGTATGATGATTACATCGCATCAGATGAAATATTTTTGAGGCACATGACTCTGTTTCCTTCCAACTCTTCGTCTGGTTACTATTTCCCTCTACTCCATCAATAGTTCAATATTTCCTTTCACCTAATGTATCTGATGAACCATCAGTTCTTTGGTATCTTATATCAAATAATAAGTAATTGAACTGAGGAATATTTTGATATCCAAATTTGACATCAACTATCAGTTGTTAACAATCTGTTCACCTGAACATCATTCCAATGTATACAGAATGTAAAAATATGTGGAAATACAACTCATTTATTGAACCCAAAACCTCCGATCCTCCTCACATACATATACCTCAAACATCTCATCAACTACTCTGTACACATTCTTTTGAAAGATTTGAATAGCTCCATATCCATCGTATCCAAAATTCAAAAATGTTTGCTATATCTTCGTTTTTGATTTCGTCTTTTCGTTGTTAAATAATGATGATCATAGGCAAACATCAAGGCAATATCGATTCTTGATGATCAACAAGATATAAAATCTACGAAATTTTGAGAATCGAGTAAAGCTGAAGTTATTCGCCGAAAGGCACAATAATGTTGAACATTGAATCTAGTGTTCAAGTGGTAAACGGCTAATTTCTTTCTTGAATATCTCAGATCCGAGCTTTGATCTCGAACGGAAAAACGAAAACCAATATGGATGATGATAATTCAAGTGCGGCTGAACTTTTTGAGATTTTGTCACCCATCTGATTAAATTTTTTTCAAGAAATGGTGCTGTCTGATGCTGACATTTGATGACATTCATCATCAGCTTCATTATAATCTCCAACTCATGGTTTCGATCAAGACCTCTCCGTAGGAACACAATGCTTGACAAACTGAACGTCACAGTCAGCAGGTTTGCTGTTTGCTATGTCAAGACGGCTGTGAATGGATTTCTAAGACGATTTCCATTTCCTTCACGAATCATCCATTCAGCTCACCGGAAACTTGCGTGTTTGTTCAACCTAATTTAGTGAAGCAAACAGTCAAATTATTTCGGAAAAGAAGGAAAGGTCGTTATTGATTCCTGAAATAAGCGGAGCCAAGTACTAACCCACAATTCCATTGCACAGATGAAATACGAAATAGTTCTCATTGTCCATAACCTTTGAGAGTCGGAATATACCTCTATGAGTTATGATGATATGTTCATTCAAATTCAAATTACGTTTCTTCTCCAACACAATAACTACTTCCAAAACGCTATACTTCTCGTTTGTCAGGTCTAAACTTGAATATGCTTCACTGATATGGAATCCTCACTACCAGGTACATATTGACAAAATAGAATCAGTTCAAAGACGCTTTCTAAAATTCTTGAATTTCAAAATGGACGACTCCTATCCACCAAGACATATTGCTCAGAGTGAACTTCTGGAGAGACATAGGATGAATGAATTGAAGTGTCGGCGTGAATGCAATTCAGTTATATTTTTATATAAAATCATTAATAATCATATAGATTGTCCCGCTCTGATAGAAAAACTTGATTTTCATATTCCAAGAGCTGCATCACGAGTCAACAGCACATTTTATCTCCCAGCAGCACGCACAAACATTCTTAAGTTCTCACCTTTACACAATATATTGTCGAAATACAACTCAAAAAGCTCTCAGATAGATATATTTAACTGTTCTATAAAACTTATCAAATCCGAATTCTTCAAATAATCTGATACATAATGTAGTAGGCTTCATGTATGATTCTGCAGAATGTTGTTAGTATTTTATTTTATGTTGTAATTATATACCTGCTTACATTCCTGTTCTGTAGATGGGATTTATCCTGTAGAACAGTGTACAAATAAATAAATAAATAAATAAATAAATAAATAAATAAATATTTTTCATTCAAGGCGAATGCTTCTCGACTAGGCCTATTGTACACCTCTGTTTTCTTGACTTCGAGTATAAAAAAGCAGTGCATAATAAGATCGACGAATTGATACATATTATATTCAAGATTTCATTCGACGTAAAATAATTCATTTTCTGATTGTCGTTGTGAGATATGCAGAACAATATTCGTAATGAGGAAGTTTTTCCTAGAAATATTGACGAAACCTTCTATCGAAAGTTGTTACATTACCATTCTGTGGAAAGACATCCGTCGTAAATAAAATGCATAGTGACGATGTATATCCTGATTTGAATGCAAGTATCTCAGAATGAGTATATATGAAAGTTAAAGTTAACAACATATCCAGCAGATCAAAGTGTTCACCAAATCAGAGAGGCCTGGCTAATGAAGAAATTACTAACTACAAAGCTCACAACAAGAGATACTCACCGCTACTAATCATCGATTTAAAAAAAAACATATAGTCTTCAGAACTGAGCCAATTAAAAGTATAATCACGCAGTAAATGTTCCAGGAATCCTCTCAATATATATATTTAGAATACCTCCATGCTGCTTTAGGGAAATAATTATTTCTCAAATTCTTGAAAACGTTTGGTATTTGAAAGAAGCATGCCGAGGTCCGGCATCTTTCATTCCTGTTCTTGTCGGTTCTCGTTTTTCGAATATAAGAATTTCTTCTGTTGTCTTGACCTCGAGTAGATGATATTTTTGTTCCTAGTGCTTTGATACGGGACCTAACCGCTCTGAACTAATCTGTCATAACCAGATTTGTGAATCCTTGAAGACTTATTATTTCCAGATGGATTTGATGTGTTTGATGACCCGCTACAAATAGTTGAGTTACTTTATTGAATTCATCATGTCGAATGGATTCGATTCCTTGTGAACTTTCTGATGATGACATTCTCTTCCCTCATGATGTCCAATCCGATCTTATGTCATCCAACGTATTCAGTTAGCATCAAACTAGGGACGAAACTGCGTTATTCCATTCCTTAATCATAGGACAGAGGTTTCGTCTCATCTCCGAATTCGTGTCGTGTCCTCCATCGCAGACTACTCAGCGGTCTTTTTCTCGAACACAAAGTAGCAGCGACGAGATTCCGATCTAAATGTCTCACATTAACATACAGCCGCCATAAAATACTCAGTTGGCCAAGATAGTGAACCGGGCCACGTATATATATCATCACGTTCTTCGTCCGAGCAAGGGAAAATTACACTTTATCGCGCCCCGAGGCCAGGACGCCTCTACCTTTGTTATGTAACCGTTTTTATTTATTGGCAAAGTAAATTTCAATACTCGGTGTGATGAAATATGGCGTCTGTGTACCGGACGCGATAGCTCCACGCTTCACGGGTCGCGGAAATATCGAAAACAATTAGTGGAATTGTTTGGTTGGTCGCTTGGCTGATGAAATGTTATGGACGTCGTCGGGATGCTATCTTCATAATTTGGCTGAAGAAGATGAAAGCTACAAAGGAAACCCCAAATGGAAATGCACGAGCCTGTGATATGATACCAATGGTGAGATAGTGGCTATAATCAAGTTGATGTGAAATTCAGGAAGGATGGTAATAGCTATGCAACAACAAAAATACTTCAATCTAGAATATATTTTATATTTGACTATTGATCTATCCCAGGATCATCAGGATCGCACACAGATAAAAAGGATATCTTGACCTAAAGTAAAACGCCCTTGAGCCAAGGCCGCCATGTCTTTGGATATGGCCAAATGAATATTACCTTAACACAAATCAACCAAATCCTTGCCTTTATTCTATTGATACTTCCCGATTATAAGAACATGTGACCCAATCCTAAGAGAAACAGATGATTTATGATCTTGTTCTAAGATAATGAGAAATATTAATTAGTTGACCTGAAGATAATCATAACATTGGTTCAAGAATCTCAATCTTGACTCAAAGACGCATGATTTTTCCAAATGTACATGAAGTTACCAACCTCAAAAAAATGTTCTTGATAGAAATAAATGTATGCTCTTGCGATGAATGAATTATCTAGTAAGTAAGTAATTCAACAGAGATATTTTTTTGATTTAACTCTTTCAACAAATAAGAATCATCTTCTGCCAAGAAATAATTTCTCGACTCAAGAACATGTGTTCTTCGACCTGATAAGACATTCATTTTTTTACGGTTGATCCTAAACCTGATATTTGATGTTCAATTCATTAAAAAAAGTATACCCAACATTCACAAAATATGACTAAGGTTGTCTTGTGTTCTTGTGATCTTTCGAAGGATAACCTTTCAGGTAAATGTGTTGAATAGAATTTGAGGATTTTTTTTTTTCAAATCTTAGATTTAAATTTGGCAGTGTGGGTATTTCTTTTAATGAAAAAAACAATCCACAGACTGTCGAAAATTTGTCATGATTTCAAGGTAGCTGTGATTGCTCGAAATATCACTATACGAGAAGAGATTTTTCATGTATTCAATAATGATTTGAGGGTTTTTCAGAGAAAAAAGGTGATTGAGGTGGAAAATATATTAAATAGAGAACATCAACGGAAGGAAAAAATATGTTTGACCAATAACATTTCTCTATGCTATTCTAAACAATGAAATTTGATCATCATCATCAAGAACAGAGATTCTGAATCTGATCTGAAATGATTTTCTGAATCAGTCTCAAGAATGAAATCTATAACTCTACAGCATTATAATATCACGGTGGTTGATTTATCGTGGAAATGGATTTTTTGAAGCCAAAATTCCATTCATTTGGAAACAAGTAGGTATATATCTTGAATAAAAAAAATTATACAAAATGGTTTTTACATTCACTCTTGGCGCTACTGCCAAGGCAAATTTTTCATTCTTAAACCCTTTTCGAAAAATATTGGTTCTGACTCATTTATACTTTTCCAAAAAATCAATTTCCATGACAAAAAAATATCTTTGTACTCAACTCAGTTATCAATCCAAACTTAAGAATATTTTCACAACCAGTCGATGTTACTGTTGATAGATAGTTTGAGTTTGATTTTGTCCCCAACTCGACTTTCTGTTGAAATATTTAATTCCGATTCAGACAGATATGTCAGAATTTCTATGTCGTCAATGTTCTGTTCTGTAACAAAAATAATACATAAAACTTCTTTCAATCCCAAAGACGAAAAGCAATTACCTACTTATTGATGATATTACAATAATTAAATCTCTATTGAGATTTCTAATTTTTTGATCATCAAGAAAACAATTCCCCTTGGAATTATCATACGTTGAGGATATTCAATTGGTCCTAAATATATACATAAATCTAACGAGAGAATTATCTTATTTGAAGTACGTCAACTATCTTCTCTACTTTGGTTTGAGATTTCCATCTTACCATGAAGAAATATATCTTTTGCTGAGATTATATTGCATTTTAGGAAGATCTGTACTATCTACAAGATGATTGAATACAAATATCCGCCATTTTATTCCATGTTCAGGCATAGATATTCATGAGAAGGATAATTCACAGCTTGCCATAATAAGTTCATTAGAATTTAGGTAATAAATTATAATGAAATACCCCTCTATCAACAAGAAAATAGCAATAATAACAGATACATTCGCAGTAACACTGCATAAAATGAATTATATGAATACATATATGAACCCTATTTTGCAAATGATACTGGCAAAACTAATAAGAATATGATATGCAGACATTCCTCGAAAAGTAGGCCACAAATGTTCTAAACTGACCAACTTGAGGAATGAAAGAACTTTACTTACTTCACTCATGACTGCAAACACTCTGAACCTAAACAGTCCAAACACTGCGAACATCAGATACCGGCAACTACTACTAACTATGACAGTGACCAAGGGCCAATCAGGAACAAGGACACGCCGTCCTCATAGCACACATGTTTTTGGGATAAGGACGTACTCTTGAGACAAGAACCGATGAATCGAAAATCTAATTTTAACTACGATTGCCTTAGAACAAGGACCCAATTTGTCAAGATAATCAGGAAATATTGCCAAGAACATGAAATCTCTTTTGGCAAGAATAGATGATTTTCAACTAAATATATGTCTTTAATCGAAGATAATCAACTGCCAAGATAATATATTGTCTTGTGATAAGAAGTCATTTTTATCTGTGCAGTCTCATCATAATCTTCGCAGTATTGATCTCCGATACTGTCAGTATTGGAAAATGACACTGTTCCAGATCAGACTACAGGAGAACCAAAACGTACAGTGCCAAAATCTATAAGAGAATGGATTCTGGAAGAATGTAAAAAATACTGGCAAAAGATTCCAAGGAAAAAACATGTAAAAATGTATCAAATGACCATGTCATCACAAAAATCAATAGACCGGTTGAATGTTAACAGGGCACGAATAAAAATTTCACTAGGACTCATGGCTGGCTATGCCAGTAGGAGAGCACCTCGAGAAAATGGGTACATACAAATCCTGTTGTGAGTTTTATAAAAGTAACAACTGCTAATCACACTCACGTCGTTAGGAGAAATAATATCATGCACAGCATCAATATAGATAACATTTCATTAGATCATCCATTTATCCCTAGGTATACCAAAAAAGGCTTATATACTTATATAGATACAAAATGTGTTCCAATATATAGAAGCCTATAGGAGTCTTGTGTTTGTTAAGTCAAAATTAACATATCAATACGAGCACGCCGTCTACTTCAACAGATTTGTCCTTGTTGCATAATGTTACATCAAGTAGGCGTCCCGTTCATGACGGATAACCTCTCGAAAACGAATCCACTCCTACATAACCTCATTTAGGATGAATTGAATCAAGCGGACAAAGCCCGAGAATCGTTAACTTCTTACTCCTCGTCAGTCTTGTAGTTGTATTCTAATGATATGGAAATTAAATTGACTCCGAACACAACAATTTAGCATGAATGTAGACGAATGTGAACCATGGAACACTTACGCCCTAATACTATGGGGACCATCTAGAGTTGTATACTTTAATGGGTATTTCCTACTCTTCAGCTGTTCCGGAATTTTCTCTCGAGATGAATGGAGATTATGTGTTTGCTTCATGACAGGATATCGAACCGTTATGACAATTCGATGCTATTTTCTGAGATTGTCTTGAATGAGGTCTGTCTTCTTCGTCAGATGAATTTATATCGTCTAATAAGAAAATGAAATAATGAAGATTCCAATAAAGTAGTTCAGTACTTAATTGTTGAGCCAGAAGATTGATTTCGACACTGATCAAACCTTCTGAAATAATGAAACTCACCCTAATAGACACGTGCGCTCAAACGATTATTAGAAATTGAATGAGATCTTGGTCTTGATGAGGAGGTGGATCGAATATTAGGGGAATCTACCATGGGACTTTGGTATTGACGCTCCTCCGAGGATAATTCCATCGGCATCATGAAAAGATTATAGTTATATTCATGTCAGGAACAGTGAAACTGGACATTCCTTGTAGCTCACACCTACAAATGGAAAATATCAACCGTTGAAATTCCTACACAGTGATATTTGGCATTGTATTCCACGGATGTGATGGTGAATGTGATGGTGAATTTCGTTATTCTATATCCACTGAATAAAGAATCAAGATGAGAATATCAGAATTTGATGGCATCATTCTTCAGGCTGGAAATATCAACCCAACAATACTTCTCACAACAATTCTGTAATCTCCAATATCCAAAATTGTTGACTATAATTTCTGTGCGATATCTCGAAGTTAAGACTACCTGTATCGAAGCATAATAATCATCGATTTAAATGACCACAAACGGCACAAATACCCAGATTTAAATTATAATACACAATGTCTCACATCGTAACACTAAATGTTACATTTTCAGCTGAATATCATGATCATAAGGCTACATTTGATCCTGATTCATCCGAAATCTCCCAGGATTTTTGTATATTAGTCACCTAATCCAAAGAATCTTGTGTTCGATATAACGCAGACCAAAAAAACACTGTGATTTACTTCTCAAATCCTGGATTCGTAGAAAATTGTGATAATAATTATCATTATCTGAGATCACATGGAAGTAACGAACGTGGTATTATCCACAACGAAGATATTTTTGACAGCGGTATTGTCTAGTCATGATTTTCTCTTTACTATATATCTCATCTGATCCTTTCCATGCAAACCATTATGAATAAATACATGAAGAACAGGATACATGCATTCAAAATTAGAGATTTCAAATTTGTAAGTGAATGATTGATAAGTATACAATGCCATTCCACTAGTGAATCAAATGAAGTACTAATCATTTCACATCCTCTCAAGGGTAATTCTCATTCACATTGAAAAGTAAAAAACTCATGATTTATACTTTCATCAACGGGTGTGAAAACAGCAACGGTTTTACAGCAACGGTTTTTTTTTTTTTTTTCGTTTATGGTATTTCCTGGTGATTTTCTTATGTGAGTGCACCATTACGCAGTTGTTGAAGAAGCTCCTAACAAGAAAATAATTAATGAAACAAGAACCACCCCTCAACAACCCTCCAAAGTAGAAAAATCTTGAAACAGTGAAATAGTTGAAAATACCCGTTGCTCGGGGTTTTCCGACGGAAATGAAGTGACTCACATTCGCTGAATACGCTCTATAGGGTGAAACAATTTGTGAACCAAAAACAACCCCTCAACAACCCTTCGAAGTAGGGAAATTCTTGAAACAGTTAATATTCCCGTTGCTCGAGTTTTTTCGACGGAAATGAACTAACTCACATCTGCTGGATACGCTCTATAGGGTGAACTACTCCTCAACATATAGAGCGTATTCAGCAGATGTGAGTTAGTTCATTTCCGTCGAAAAAACTCGAGCAACGGGTATATTAACTGTTTCAAGAATTTTCTCATTTCGAAAGGTTGTTGAGGGGTAGATTTTGATTCACAAATTATTTCACCTTATAGAGCTTAAACAGCAGATGTGAGTTAGTTCATTCCCGTCGAAAAAACTCGAGCAACGGGTATATTAACTGTTTCAAGAATTTTCTCACTTCAAAGGGTTGTTGAGGGGTAGTTTTTGATTCACAAATTATTTCATCCTATAGAGCGTATCCAGCAGATGTGAGTTAGTTCATTTCCGTCAAAAAAACTCGAGCAACGGGAATATTAAATGTTTCAAGAATTTTCTTACTTCGAAGGGTTGTTGAAGGGTAGTTTTTGATTCACAAATTATTTCACCCTATAGAGCGTATTCAGCAGATGTGAGTTAGTTCATTTCCGTCGAAAAAACTCGAGCAACGGGTATATTAACTGTTTCAAGAATTTTCTCATTTCGAAAGGTTGTTGAGGGGTAGATTTTGATTCACAAATTATTTCACCTTATAGAGCTTAAACAGCAGATGTGAGTTAGTTCATTCCCGTCGAAAAAACTCGAGCAACGGGTATATTAACTGTTTCAAGAATTTCCTTATTTTGATGGGTTGTTGAGGGGTTGTTTTTGGTTCACAAATTATTTCACTCTATAGAGCGTATTCAGCGGATGTGAGTTAGTTCATTTCCGCCGGAAAAACCCGAGCAACGGGTATTTCAATTGTAACAATATTTTTCTACTTCGGAGGGTTGTTGAGGGGTAGTTTTTGATTCACAAATTATTTCACCCTATAGAGCGTATTCAGCAGATGTGAGTTAGTTCATTTCCGTCAAAAAAACTCGAGCAACGGGAATATTTAATGTTTCAAGAATTTTCTCACTTCAAAGGGTTGTTGAGGGGTAGTTTTTGATTCACAAATTATTTCATCCTATAGAGCGTATTCAGCAGATGTGAGTTAGTTCATTCCCGTCGAAAAAACTCGAGCAACGGGAATATTTAATGTTTCAAGAATTTTCTCAATTCAAAGGGTTGTTGAGGGGTAGTTTTTGATTCACAAATTATTTCATCCTATAGAGCGTATCCAGCAGATGTGAGTTAGTTCATTTCCGTCAAAAAAACTCGAGCAACGGGTATATTAACTGTTTCAAGAATTTTCTTACTTCGAAGGGTTGTTGAGGGGTAGTTTCAGATTCACAAATTATTTCACCCTATAGAACGTATTCAACAGATGTGAGTTAGTTCATTTCCGTCGAAAAAACTCGAGCAACGGGTATATTAACTGTTTCAAGAATTTTCTCATTTCGAAAGGTTGTTGAGGGGTAGATTTTGATTCACAAATTATTTCACCTTATAGAGCTTAAACAGCAGATGTGAGTTAGTTCATTCCCGTCGAAAAAACTCGAGCAACGGGTATATTAACTGTTTCAAGAATTTCCTTATTTTGATGGGTTGTTGAGGGGTTGTTTTTGGTTCACAAATTATTTCACTCTATAGAGCGTATTCAGCGGATGTGAGTTAGTTCATTTCCGCCGGAAAAACCCGAGCAACGGGTATTTCAATTGTAACAATATTTTTCTACTTCGGAGGGTTGTTGAGGGGTAGTTTTTGATTCACAAATTATTTCACCCTATAGAGCGTATTCAGCAGATGTGAGTTAGTTCATTTCCGTCAAAAAACTCGAGCAACGGGAATATTTAATGTTTCAAGAATTTTCTCACTTCAAAGGGTTGTTGAGGGGTAGTTTTTGATTCACAAATTATTTCATCCTATAGAGCGTATTCAGCAGATGTGAGTTAGTTCATTCCCGTCGAAAAAACTCGAGCAACGGGAATATTTAATGTTTCAAGAATTTTCTCACTTCAAAGGGTTGTTGAGGGGTAGTTTTTGATTCACAAATTATTTCATCCTATAGAGCGTATCCAGCAGATGTGAGTTAGTTCATTTCCGTCAAAAAAACTCGAGCAACGGGTATATTAACTGTTTCAAGAATTTTCTTACTTCGAAGGGTTGTTGAGGGGTAGTTTCAGATTCACAAATTATTTCACCCTATAGAACGTATTCAACAGATGTGAGTTAGTTCATTTCCGTCGAAAAAACTCGAGCAACGGGTATATTAACTGTTTCAAGAATTTCCTTATTTTGATGGGTTGTTGAGGGGTTGTTTTTGGTTCACAAATTATTTCACTCTATAGAGCGTATTCAGCGGATGTGAGTTAGTTCATTTCCGCCGGAAAAACCCGAGCAACGGGTATTTCAATTGTAACAATATTTTTCTACTTCGGAGGGTTGTTGAGGGGTAGTTTTTGATTCACAAATTATTTCACCCTATAGAGCGTATTCAGCAGATGTGAGTTAGTTCATTTCCGTCGAAAAAACTCGAGCAACGGGTATATTAACTGTTTCAAGAATTTTCTTACTTCGAAGGGTTGTTGAGGGGTAGTTTCTGATTCACAAATTATTTCACCCTATAGAACGTATTCAACAGATGTGAGTTAGTTCATTTCCGTCGAAAAAACTCGAGCAACGGGTATATTAACTGTTTCAAGAATTTCCTTATTTTGATGGGTTGTTGAGGGGTTGTTTTTGGTTCACAAATTATTTCACTCTATAGAGCGTATTCAGCGGATGTGAGTTAGTTCATTTCCGCCGGAAAAACCCGAGCAACGGGTATTTCAATTGTAACAATATTTTTCTACTTCGGAGGGTTGTTGAAGGGTAGTTTTTGATTCACAAATTATTTCACCCTATAGAGCATATTCAGCAGATGTGAGTTAGTTCATTTCCGTCGAAAAAACTCGAGCAACGGGTATATTAACTGTTTCAAGAATTTTCTTACTTCGAAGGGTTGTTGAGGGGTAGTTTTTGATTCACAAATTATTTCACCCTATAGAGCGTATTCAGCAGATGTGAGTTAGTTCATTTCCGTCGAAAAAACTCGAGCAACGGGTATATTAACTGTTTCAAGAATTTCCTTATTTTGATGGGTTGTTGAGGGGTTGTTTTTGGTTCACAAATTATTTCACTCTATAGAGCGTATTCAGCGGATGTGAGTTAGTTCATTTCCGCCGAAAAAACCCGAGCAACGGGTATTTCAATTGTAACAATATTTTTCTACTTCGGAGGGTTGTTGAGGGGTAGTTTTTGATTCACAAATTATTTCACCCTATAGAGCGTATTCAGCAGATGTGAGGTACTTCATATCCGTCGAAAAAACTCGAGCAACGGGTATATTAACTGTTTCAAGAATTTCCTTACTTTGATGGGTTGTCGAGGGGTTGTTTTTGGTTCACAAATTATTTCACTCTATAGAGCGTATTCAGCGGATGTGAGTTAGTTCATTTCCGCCGGAAAAACCCGAGTAACGGGTATTTCAATTGTAACAATATTTTTCTACTTCGGAGGGTTGTTGAGGGGTAGTTTTTGATTCACAAATTATTTCACCCTATAGAGCGTATTCAGCAGATGTGAGTTAGTTCATTTCCGTCGGAAAAACTCGAGCAACGGGTATATCAACTGTTTCAAGAATTTTCTTACTTCGAAGGGTTGTTGAGGGGTAGTTTTTGATTCACAAATTATTTCACCCTATAGAACGTATTCAGCAGATGTGAGTTAGTTCATTTCCGTCGAAAAAACTCGAGCAACGGGTATATTAACTGTTTCAAGAATTTTCTTACTTCGAAGGGTTGTTGAGGGGTAGTTTTTGATTCACAAATTATTTCACCCTATGGAGCGTATTCAGCAGATGTGAGTTAGTTCATTTCCGTCGAAAAAACTCGAGCAACGGGAATATCAACTGTTTCAAGAATTTCATTACTTCGATGGGTTGTTGAGGGGTTGTTTTTGGTTCACAAATCATTTCACCCTATAGAGCGTATTCAGCGAATGTGAGTCACTTCATTTCCGTCGGAAAACCCCGAGCAACGGGTATTTTCAACTGTTTCACTGTTTCAAAATTTTTCTACTTCGATGGGTTGTTGAGGGGTTGTTTTTGGTTCACAAATTATTTCACTCTATAAAGCGTATTCAGCGGATGTGAGTTAGTTCATTTCCGCCGGAAAAACCCGAGCAACGGGTATTTCAATTGTAACAATATTTTTCTATTTCGGAGGGTTTTTGAGGGGTAGTTTTTGATTCACAAATTATTTCACCCTATAGAGCGTATTCAGCAGATGTGAGTTAGTTCATTTCCGTCGAAAAAACTCGAGCAACGGGTATATTAACTGTTTCAAGAATTTTCTTACTTCGAAGGGTTGTTGAGGGGTAGTTTTTGATTCACAAATTATTTCACCCTATAGAGCGTATTCAGCAGATGTGAGTTAGTTCATTTCCGTCAAAAAAACTCGAGCAACGGGAATATTTAATGTTTCAAGAATTTTCTCACTTCAAAGGGTTGTTGAGGGGTAGTTTTTGATTCACAAATTATTTCATCCTATAGAGCGTATTCAGCAGATGTGAGTTAGTTCATTCCCGTCGAAAAAACTCGAGCAACGGGAATATTTAATGTTTCAAGAATTTTCTCACTTCAAAGGGTTGTTGAGGGGTAGTTTTTGATTCACAAATTATTTCATCCTATAGAGCGTATCCAGCAGATGTGAGTTAGTTCATTTCCGTCAAAAAAACTCGAGCAACGGGTATATTAACTGTTTCAAGAATTTTCTTACTTCGAAGGGTTGTTGAGGGGTAGTTTCAGATTCACAAATTATTTCACCCTATAGAACGTATTCAACAGATGTGAGTTAGTTCATTTCCGTCGAAAAAACTCGAGCAACGGGTATATTAACTGTTTCAAGAATTTCCTTATTTTGATGGGTTGTTGAGGGGTTGTTTTTGGTTCACAAATTATTTCACTCTATAGAGCGTATTCAGCGGATGTGAGTTAGTTCATTTCCGCCGGAAAAACCCGAGCAACGGGTATATTAACTGTTTCAAGAATTTTCTTACTTCGAAGGGTTGTTGAGGGGTAGTTTTTGATTCACAAATTATTTCACCCTATAGAGCGTATTCAGCAGATGTGAGTTAGTTCATTTCCGTCGAAAAAACTCGAGCAACGGGTATATTAACTGTTTCAAGAATTTCCTTATTTTGATGGGTTGTTGAGGGGTTGTTTTTGGTTCACAAATTATTTCACTCTATAGAGCGTATTCAGCGGATGTGAGTTAGTTCATTTCCGCCGGAAAAACCCGAGCAACGGGTATTTCAATTGTAACAATATTTTTCTACTTCGGAGGGTTGTTGAGGGGTAGTTTTTGATTCACAAATTATTTCACCCTATAGAGCGTATTCAGCAGATGTGAGGTACTTCATATCCGTCGAAAAAACTCGAGCAACGGGTATATTAACTGTTTCAAGAATTTCCTTACTTTGATGGGTTGTCGAGGGGTTGTTTTTGGTTCACAAATTATTTCACTCTATAGAGCGTATTCAGCGGATGTGAGTTAGTTCATTTCCGCCGGAAAAACCCGAGTAACGGGTATTTCAATTGTAACAATATTTTTCTACTTCGGAGGGTTGTTGAGGGGTAGTTTTTGATTCACAAATTATTTCACCCTATAGAGCGTATTCAGCAGATGTGAGTTAGTTCATTTCCGTCGAAAAAACTCGAGCAACGGGTATATCAACTGTTTCAAGAATTTTCTTACTTCGAAGGGTTGTTGAGGGGTAGTTTTTGATTCACAAATTATTTCACCCTATAGAACGTATTCAGCAGATGTGAGTTAGTTCATTTCCGTCGAAAAAACTCGAGCAACGGGTATATTAACTGTTTCAAGAATTTTCTTACTTCGAAGGGTTGTTGAGGGGTAGTTTTTGATTCACAAATTATTTCACCCTATGGAGCGTATTCAGCAGATGTGAGTTAGTTCATTTCCGTCGAAAAAACTCGAGCAACGGGAATATTAACTGTTTCAAGAATTTCATTACTTCGATGGGTTGTTGAGGGGTTGTTTTTGGTTCACAAATCATTTCACCCTATAGAGCGTATTCAGCGAATGTGAGTCACTTCATTTCCGTCGGAAAACCCTGAGCAACGGGTATTTTCAACTGTTTCACTGTTTCAAAATTTTTCTACTTCGATGGGTTGTTGAGGGGTTGTTTTTGGTTCACAAATTATTTCACTCTATAGAGCGTATTCAGCGGATGTGAGTTAGTTCATTTCCGCCGGAAAAACCCGAGCAACGGGTATTTCAATTGTAACAATATTTTTCTATTTCGGAGGGTTTTTGAGGGGTAGTTTTTGATTCACAAATTATTTCACCCTATAGAGCGTATTCAGCAGATGTGAGTTAGTTCATTTCCGTCGAAAAAACTCGAGCAACGGGTATATTAACTGTTTCAAGAATTTTCTTACTTCGAAGGGTTGTTGAGGGGTAGTTTTTGATTCACAAATTATTTCACCCTATAGAACGTATTCAGCAGATGTGAGTTAGTTCATTTCCGTCGAAAAAACTCGAGCAACGGGTATATTAACTGTTTCAAGAATTTTCTTACTTCGAAGGGTTGTTGAGGGGTAGTTTTTGATTCACAAATTATTTCACCCTATAGAGCGTATTCAGCAGATGTGAGGTACTTCATATCCGTCGAAAAAACTCGAGCAACGGGTATATTAACTGTTTCAAGAATTTTCTTACTTCGAAGGGTTGTTGAGGGGTAGTTTTTGATTCACAAATTATATCACCCTATAGAGCGTATTCAGCAGATGTGAGTTAGTTCATTTCCGTCGAAAAATCTCGAGCAACGGGTATATTAACTGTTTCAAGAATTTCCCTATTTCGAAGGGTTGTTGAGGGGTTGTTTTTGGTTCACAAATTATTTCACCCTATAGAGCGTATTCAGCGAATGTGAGTCACTTCATTTCCGTCGGAAAACCCCGAGCAACGGGTATTTTCAACTGTTTCACTGTTTCAAGATTTTTCTACTTTGGAGGGTTGTTGAGGGGTGGTTTTTGTTTCATTAATTATTTTCTTGTTAGGAGCTTCTTCAACAACTGCGGAATGGTGCACTCACATAGGAAAATCACCAGGAAATACCATAAACGAAAAAAAAAAAAGAAAAAAAAACCGTTGCTGTAAAACCGTTGCTGTTTTCACACCCGTCTTTCATCATATGTTTGTCCAAATAAGTTTATATCTTCACATCCTTATTCAACCATCTCTAGCGGCTATCTTGAAGTAGATGAATTATTCAATTGAGAATCAACTCATGAATCAACCTTCTCAATAACTTAGCTTTATCGTGAACAACCAGTACTATCGATATTCTATTTTCCATAATCTCCTGGCTGTTGCACTGCTTATATTTGAAAAACACTTCCATTCCTTCAAAGATTATCGAGAATTATGATAGTATTAATCCTCCTATATCTGAAACTTCGATCAACGGCATTAGTTCCGATAAAACCTTCTTAGAATTCGAAAGGAGCAGTGGTTATCTCTCCAATATTTTTCAAGACACCTCAATGGGGTTCCTTGATATTTGAACATATACTGAAAAAAAAAGTGATATATTGATAGCTATGTATCTTGCTGTGTCTGAAATTGAAGTAAATTGGTATGGTAAGTGTACTGGAGATATAGATACCTGGTGTATTTTTGAGTGTGCATTATGACTTTCTTCTGTATGACACTAGAGAATACATTCCAATCTGATGACTGATGATCATTTCATCAATCTCTATCGTACGAGCACTACACTTTTATTATGTTACTTCCCTAATTACTTCTACAACGTCGTCAGAAACTCCACAGTTGAGGAAACAGGACTTGATTAATCACGGCAAACAGGGATGTCGACTGAAAAACCTGAAGATATTCTTCATTACCCTATTCCTTGCGACTTATTCCTTCAATTTCAGGAGAAGTTTGAGTCATCGCGTAATAATTAAGTTTTTCCGAAAGGCTTCTTTGACTGGACCAGTTAACTCTCGAAATTGGATGCCCTCCTTGTTCTTTTAATTTGTTGTGTCGTTGAGTTTTTCGAGGAATCCGACCTGATTGCAGTAATTAAATGCCGTTAGGAAGGCCTGCGATGCTCTTTTGTCTTCCTCGTACTGCTTCTTTCATGGATCACTCGTCGTATTCGGGATCCGAAAAGACGTTATTTTTGTGGATTTGCACGAAAAATCTATGATAATCCTGAGATGATACAATAATGCTAATGATGATGATGATGATGATGATGATGATGATGATGATGATGATGATGATGATGATGATGATGATGATGATGATGATGATGATGATGATGATGATGATGATGATGATGATGATGATGATGATGATGATGATGATGATGATGATGATGATGATGATGATGATGATGATGATGATGATGATGATGATGATGATGATGATGATGATGATGATGATGATGATGATGATGATGATGATGATGATGATGATGATGATGATGATGATGATGATGATGATGATGATGATTTTTGGAAAGAGTTCGATAGTCCTCATGGCGAATATGTCGTCGCTACATTCAAATGTAGGGAGGGGACCTTGAACATCTTATTCGACTTCATTCTTCTGTTGTTCGTGATAAAATATCATTCTCTTTTCATACACAATACGAAAAAAATATACGCGAAATGGTCCGTACCTCCGAAACCGTCAATTTGCGGGCATATGTTTATTGAGACTTTTCTGCTAATTTTGGTAGATGATATCCACCATTTCATTTCATGACACTTTCTTTCAACACCCTGACATATGCGGAATGGAAGATAGGAATAACGTAGAAAAGGTATTTTCATTCATATTACTGAACATTCAGCTATCAGTTACATGAAAACTACCACACATATGACTGACCAATCAACTTCATTTGATCAATAATACATATCCAATTCTGCTAAAAGCCTTGATTCCCCTTTTCCAATTTGTTATTCGTCTGTCAGTGAACCGAAGTAAAAAACCCTTTTTATTCTGATTGCTTCACAATATCTTACCCGAACGCTACTATAAAAAGGTAACATAAATCCCGATGCTGTGTCTATTTCCAGATCCAAAATTATACAACAAAATTCAAACAAACCGAATTATTCAAAGGACTCTCTCCATAAAACCAGGCACTAGGGGAATCCTATTCCAACAAAAAAACATCGAAGAAATGAATGTATTTTAATATCTTCACCAAAAACACATGTTACGCAGGAGCTGTCAGCGTAGCTACTGTTTCAGTGGGAATATCAAGAGAAATAGCGACCCGAGCTGCATATTAAAAAATATCTTCGAACCGGAATGACCGGTAGCAGTTGAGAGGAGTTAGATACGTCGAAGTCATTGGCGTTACCAATCTAATTAACAATTATTTCTCGTTCCGAATAGTTTGAATCGGAGTCGACGCACCCATGAATGTACTTTATGGTTTCCATATTCCATAATAGTCGAATTGAAATATTAGATACAGTGTGTATGATTGCATACCGCAACAATCTCTCAATTCGAAACCGATTAACCGATTCTCAAAGAACAAAATGAACCATAATATGGTAGGTACTTAACGAGCATTCTTCGGAAATGTTGATGAATCTGAAATATTCATATTTTCAGTCAATTTTTTTCGAAAGTTTTAAAGCAATATCTCATTCAGGGCGTTAGTTCTGTGATGGCAGATTTTAAAATTTCTGCCATTTTGATTTACCCTTTATTAAAACCTGGAGAGATTCTATTACCGATGAAGTGGATAAATCAGATGCAGAGTTCCATATTGATTACTTCTAGAGGAAGATGTCTCGAGAATATGTGTTAAGAGGAAATCAGTGAAACTTGAGTTGAGAAAATTATTATTATGGTGAATTTTCTGTTCTTGAAATATCAACAAGAGTGATCAAGGGAATCGAGGAGATATTCGTCATGTTACACGAATAGAATGAGATATGAATACTTTGCGAAGCCAGCAAGGAATAGAAATGTTGACCGTCAAATAAGTAACACCCTCGGTAACACACTATATGAGTTTTTCATAAGGATATATCAGCTGTGCTTGAAGCGAATAAGCTATCAATTTTTTCGAACGAGACTTGCCCATTAGTCGTTTTTGAAATTTCGACCACTTCAGCAAACAATAGTAGGCCTTGAAGTTATGAGTATCAGATCATCATCAGAGATCAGAGGTCTATCCATTTTTACGAAGAGGGTGTACGAATTGACAGGATGTTGCTGTTTGAAATCACACTGTACATGAATGTTATTTTCATTCTTTCACAGTGGATGAATTGGTCTGTCATACATTCAAACTCTCGAAATCTCTATAACTTAGAATCTGATATCTGTGATGAATGAAGATATTCATCGATGGTGCATATGATTCTCAGGGGAATTATAGGAGTTAGAATATGAATGGTGTTCCTCATTATTCTCTCAATATTAGACATTTCCAATTCAGAAAAACTGTCGTTAACACGTACCTATTCAGTTCTCTTTGGATTGAGTGCGGCGGGTATTACTTTTTGATTCCTATATAGACCATCCAATCTTATTGAAGCGTCAATCATCATTCTCAATCCATTTCAGCATAAGGAATATCCCAAATAGATTATCTAACACAGGTTACTGACTAAAAACATAATCTATCATTCGACCCACTCACTTTGCGATGTTATTACTTTTCCGTTGGCATAATTTGTTCCTGAAACAGAATGAGAAACATACCAATTTCTTCAACTACTCTCATCTGCATCAACTTTTTAATGTGGAAAAGAGAACTAAGTACTTTTATGTTCAAGATGATTATCACCGTAGGAAATATCTGATCCAATTGCCCATATTTGGCCATGGAACAACTTGAACCCATATATTTTTTATACGATGATGTAGTAATTATATATCTGTGGTAGCAGGTTCGAGTCAAACTGGTTTCTAATTGATTATTCTCAAAAAACATCTAATTGAACAACCACATCTTGTTTACCACTACTTTATGCCGGTAGCCGATGTAAAATGATATAAATTGCATTACTCACCCACTTATTTGAGGACATCGAGCATACCCTTTCTTTATCACTTCCGGGTCAGAAGATGAAGAACTTCTTCATTTTCTACGTCCACCTGACCTGAAGTCTTTTTCGAAAGTTTCACCCGCCTAGAGTGGATGAGTATTTGCCCATCTCAAACTATTTGAACATGAATAATTCATATAGGAGCAGCATGGATAGTTAAAGTCTACGTTAAAGTCTATTTTCTTATTGACTCGTGAAAGGGTGCTTCAGAAAGATATTGGAAATCCAATTCGGAAGGACGATATAGATTCTGAAAAAAATAGGAATTATTTGAGAATTCGTTGTTCCGTGAATATTTCTCGTGAGATGGTTTCATTGCATGAGACGCATCAATGATAATCATTTTCAATAGTATGCCATTGATTTCCTCTCAACAACTTCTCAACTGATTTCGGTTCAGAATAGGATGATGGTGAACATCTATCGAATGCGCCTTAGCACAATAGAAACGTACTCACTATCAAAAATAGTTGAAATGAAATAGAAGTTGAGAACACGAAACAACAGTTCAGGTTTCGGAAACTGATTCAGAAGCACCTGATCAATATACTAGCGCCTAAGAGGTTGATTATTTGAAGTACATCCGAAATCATCTTCGATCTCTGAACTGAACTGACAGTAGAACATAATTCTTTTCATCAATATAAATACGGAATACTCCCATAAGAATCATTTTGAGTGAAGAAGTTCTTCTGATAACATGATAGATTGATCATGTGTCACCGGTATATTCGTTTATTCCTATAGGTCGATGATTATTATGATACTCGGGCAGTAATTATTCTAATTTAATGAAGTAATGATTTACATAAAAACTTCTGTGGAAGGTGTTTGTCGGGCAACAAGGAAACTTCAGCTACACCTTCCAATTAGCCATCGTCCACTGGATATCCTGTTTTAGTCATACTGCCGATGCATTTGGAAGTAAAAAAACGGAACTAGCCGTAAAAACAGCTGTCTTCTTCATTATCACAATCACCAATTAGAAAATGCGGTGTGGAAATGAAATAGTTATATCATGTCAATGAATTCATCTAATGAGTCATTTTCAATTGACCCTCTTATTGAACGAATGAGATAATTAGAAGGTTAGATTCAAATGAAAACTGTTCTTCTCACCTTATAAGCAAACAAAACCTAATTGAACCGATGAAGAAAACAAAGGGAACTCTCAGTTCCATCCTCATATGGTTGATTGGTAGATTGATTATCACTAAACCTTCAATTATTCATTGAATCAATTCAATTTCAAAACTATACATGTTGGTGAGAATTTATAGGACTGAAACAAACTCGATATAGCTAGAAATCATCTTGGGAGGCATATTTTTAATAGAGCAATTTTCGTTGAGTAGTACATGTTCGATTATATCCTAAACATTTGAAGAATCGAATAGACACTCAATGCTGAAATGTTTTCAGAAAACAAGTTCACTTCTTTCCTATTATGTACATGACGTCATAACGCAATGATGGAGGGGATCGATCAACTATTATTCTACATGATAAATGATGTTTCGTGGAGACTGGCAAAGAAATCGTGCGTCTCCAAAAAAACCTGAGTGGCGAATTTTAGCGGTAATATTACTATTTTTCCCTATTCCCAATCAACCCATCTCTCATAGAACAAAATCTCATATTTCGATACCTTGAATGAAATGCTGCCACACCATTTCTAAGAAATTCTACTTGGAGGCAACGAGAACTGAAATGAAACATTTCTTGATGTTCAGTATTCCAGTATTCCTTTGATGTATTCCAACATCTGCCTAATTCACTCCACACAATCGCAAAGAGAATTGGGAAAATCGAATACGAGCTCCAACTGTTTTTTGTTCGCTAATTCGAATTCCGTCATTATTTTGAATTCCGAGTCAGCCGCGAGCTTAGCGACTTTCTAGAACAGGTGACATTTTAATCCAAACTCTGCCAAGTAGCTCGTAGGTTTCGATTTTTTGAGAAGTATTATTCGAATATACTTCCATCAAATCCATTATTCATTCCTCTTGTTATTTCATCATTTTATGGAATAGCTAGCGATAAGGTTTTCATTCTTTTATTTCATGATCCATTCTTTCTATGAAAAAACAAGAGAACGTTGTTACTTCGCACAACATAAATAACCAATATGCGGTATTCTGTATGGTTCCAATATGGAGAATATTGATTGCACAATATTATGCTGTCAGCAGACTATGATTATTGAAATACTGACAATAATTTTTTTTTTCCAGGTGAGCATCCACTGATTTCGCACCTCAACAGGTCATGGGTATGTAAGAAAAAAGTTGGGGACAAAGAAGATATAGTTCATAGTTGCATCATAGCAGAGTTTCATGTACTGATTCGGACAATTAGTGAGATTATTTGACGGCTATGAACTGTCGAAATTTAATCTGCTGAAGGAGGCTTGGAATGATCTAGGAAATATTGTGTGAAATGCTTCTCCAATGGAGAATGTGACAGTGTTTAATATCAGTCAAGTTTTATGCCAATCGAAGGAAAAATGATTTTTGAATTATAAATGCAGACTAGACATTTATTAGAACAGTTGGAGATCACCAAGCTCTAAATATAACTCATTGCATCTATCAGCATCTACCGATGTCGGAGAAATTCATTTCATACTATCCTTCAAGATGGTGAATTGATCGAATATTGCATTATCAGATTCTGGTATCTTACTCTCCCATCGATTGACAAACTGAGTTCAGACTTCGCAAGATGATTCAATGTAATTTATGTAATTACACTTATTGGAAGATTAATTTCTACAGGAGTGGAAGTTCAGTGTACGGTGGTCGGTTTCAGGATTCTTTGTATGTATCTAATAGATCCGTACTATATACTGTCCTATATATATATATATATATATATATATATATATATATATATATATATATATATATATATATATATATATATATATATTTATTCCTATACTATATACTGTCATATATATATATATATATATATATATATATATACAAAATGACCGAATGAGAACTTTTCACTCAACTTGATCTGGCTCTGACAGGGTAGTTCGATGTTTGGGAGAAATACAATTCATCTACTGCAGCCAAACTCCCAAACTATAACGTTCTTTCCTTCATTCCCAGATGAAGAGAATAATTGGCCAGAACCTCATAGTATGCCAACTTTTATAGCCTTCATAAGGAGTGGATTCACTTTCCATTATGCCACATAATATATCAAGGTGTACATTCCTCACTGAGAAGATCGGTTCGGTCATATGAGGGCAGTCTAACAGAACCTGTACCTCTCAATATAGTTATATTCGTATATTCACATTGAAGAGAGAAGTTTCCAAATGAGAAAGAGTGTGACCTACGTCTACGAATTCATATCAGTAATAGTAATTCAGATTTCAATGCACCAGGTACTTCCTGGAAGCTTTCGACAATGCATTCTGGAAACACTATTTTAATCATAGATGAACACAAGTGAATTCCAATATTGGGTGTGAAAGCCCCTCACTGAAGTGGAGATATTCAATTCATTGTAGTATTTCGATGTAGATTCCGTATTCAGATGGAAAATTTTATCAGTGCTGTAAATTTATACTTCCAAAATGCGAATCCGTTATATTGATATTATCATAACTATCATATTCTTCCAGACAAATTCAATCATTAGCTCATGCTATCGAATTGATAGTTATTACACGGTGATATAGACATCTCTGAGCTATCAAATTACAAATTCGTTTTTTATTGGTCACTGAATCCAAATTGCTCTATCTTGTCGTTGGGCATATTTCAGTTGAGGAAGCTAGACTTTTATGACATTAGTCCTCATCTGGTAGTAATTGGGGGCTTTAATGAAAATCAAGAGGCAATTCATTTTATACTATAGAGATTCCAAAAATATTGAAACAAATTATTCTATTCCTTCCATGAGAATCCGCGATAATTTGGAGAATTTGAACAGGATAATGTCATCTGATTCAATTTGAGTTGTAGAATTCTCAAAATCATCATTTCGTAACACTTCAGATATTCTGAATTATATTTCTTGAATTAGACCTTCTCACCAGCAACATCACAATAATTGAATAATCAGTTAGTCTTTTGTTTCTTGATAACACGATGAATGAAATCATTATGAGTTATTCTTCATGAACTTAGATAGAGTAGAAATATATTTGTAGCTCGATGGTACATCAATTCAAAATCTAAGAATTTTCGTCAGTGCGTTGAACGAACATTTTCCTACGCGCTATATAGGTAAAAACAGTATTCAATTCCTCAAGTGACATTTTTGTATTTTAGAATATAAATATTTCTGCGATACAAGTGCGTAACATCTTTTTTTGAAACTACTGAAACAATTCCTTTTCGTTTCATTATTTAATAGTCCCTATCATTCACTTCGACGAGAGATGTCAGCAACATATATCCTCCATTCCTCAAAGTCCCAACAAAAGTCAAAGACATATAAAACATTTCTATCCACAATGAATAGCTGTTTTCAACGAGGACCGAAGCAATAATACTCTTTTTTCTCATTTTCTCTCGTTAGTCGAGAGGCACTAGCTTGTGCGTAGATTCCAACTGGAGATTTATCTTTCCCTTTGTGCGTTCCGGGATCCCATTCTCGAGATATTCCACCTCCTGGATCGATTTAAAACCCTAGATATATCGACCGCGTAAGGGTTATCGTATTATAACAAGGTTTCCTAATCTCCAATGAATAGTTATATCTTTCGATTCATTCAGTTCCGTTCAGTTCCGTATGTTATTTAATATTCTATATCTGTTTTCCAGAATTGCGTCTGGGTAGGAAGAAATAAAAATTATCTTGTGTTGATTTTCAACTTTCGTGTTCATCCCTACTATACGATACTTCAACATGAAATTTTAGTATTAATCTGCAAACGAATGATTGTTTGGCCAACAGGGCTGATACCTTTTGAATAGCCCAATGAAAGTCGCATTATGTTTAATTTATATTTCTAAGCAGATTTCGTTTTGGATTCGAAGACATTGAATATTCATGAGACTCCAGATATGTAAGTTGAATTACAGTTTGAACTCTTCATGATATCATCAAACCAGTTCAGGTTGACATTTTGAAAGTTGTAACGACATAATCAAGATTATTTATATCTGCACGAAATATTTTCTTTATAAGACTCTTACCTTCATGAATGTGGGTATTCAACATGTTTGAAGAATCTTCCTCGGAATCTTCTAAGGTAGATTACAATAGTTATATATTCATAATATCCGAATCTCAAAGTATGTGGTGTAGATTACAGTCTGAACCTCGGTCTGAACTATTCATGATATCATGATGATAGATAGATGAACATCAAGATTTACATAATTCTGCTCATGGTCAAATGATTTGAATGGCATAATGTGGATGGTTGAATAAGAGGCAAGTTCTTTAAGCGGTTTCCTTATCCATTTAATATATCCACTATTCTTTCATTCGTTACAAACTGTATGCGAAGCTCAGGCAATAAAATGAAGGAAACACAAAGGAACTGGGCATACCATTATTCACCAACACTTGTACAGCCGAAACAAAGTACTGATAGTAATTAAGACGTACATCCTACTAGTACATCTAACCACTAACCATATTAATTACTCCATATAGGGACAACGCAGGAGGCCGGCCTTTCAAAACGTACCTATAAAACAATTGTAATCCAATTAAGGTTGATGGGTGAGCGCGCATGCGTATCTCCTCGCGCATCTCTGGTTTTAACCGTGTGCGGTCTCGGAGACACTCCTTAATTTATGATAGTCTTTTGTCGTCCGGGAAATAATTGACACTGTTTGCTCTTTCGTCCTGGCCACCTCGGATAAGGGGTTTATCATATGCAGATCAGACAGTTTTGCCCGTTCGTAAAGGCAGGATTACTATCTAGAACGAGATATAGAATATGCGCATTTGGTTGAATGGGTGAGCTTCCACGAGAGATGACCATATCTTTGAGTCCAATCTGAGTTTTTCTTAGGTTGGTCACATTTGATGCCTACTATTACTACGGACTCAATCTTCATGATAATTGAACATTGTCAATATATCGACAACCAAAAGGAAATGAATTGTTGAATGATTTGAATAGTCTAGTAGATGAGTTTCATCCATGAAAATTGATTCAGAAAATTCTGAGGAAAGTGAGTTCACGACCAAGGCAATCATCTTATCCTCAATTTCTACCAGCCAACGCTGACAAAAGTAGTCTATATAATACCCAAATATACATTGTAATTATCCGTCTAGATGAAATGTATGAAGCATTTTGGCTCCTATCTCCTGTGTATCTTCTGTTCCTTATATGCCAAGGAATATATATATATATATATATATATATATATATGTATATATGTATATAAATATATATTTATATATATATTCCTTTTTTTATATAAAACTTCCTTCCTCGTCCTTGAATAGTCAACATTCATGTACAGGTAGTCGAACAATCTTATCATATCAGTGTGTAAGGGTCTACCGAGGTTTACTGAATGTCCTGCCACCATTTAACACTTACCCCCTATTCTAATTCTCCTTATAATTGAAAATTTTCATCGTTACCAATGTTAAATCAAGAATTCATCTCCAAAATTCTGGAAAAAAAAGATAGAAATGTGTCTGGGTCAAATGCTGGCCTTATATTTTGATCTGGCCGCCACTATAATAGTCGGTCCGCCTCAGTTTTCTTGACAGCTCAACTATTAATATTGTCTGAAAGCGTTACCTCGACTCACGCATTCATCGTCCTACACCACAGAATACTCATGCCTGGCCTGAAATTACGCCACGATCAATTTGAATCGACCTTTTGTCCAGAGTTGGATACCTGTAGTGAGTGAAAATACAATTCGGTCAAACGAAAATTCATCGAACCGATTTCAATTAAATATCGATTGTGTTGTGTCATATCTGACTGAATGCAATTGATATTGATGATGACTCCATACGTCCTTTGTGTTTCACTTCAATACTCTGGAAGTATGAATGGATTAGGAGTCATACTGTGTCGATCGATTCCAGCCAAGGGGTTGAATTCTCCACGAAGGTCTAGTGAATTTCGTATAGATGCATTTCTTGAACGCAATATATAGCTCCCAATGACATCCCTCCTCTGGAGCATCAATGCGAGGGATCATTTTCCCCAAAGAGCTACAGGTGCATAATGAGGTACGACATTTCATCTATTGAGTGATGGGACCTATTTCATGGCCTCTTTGGAGGTCCCTAAATATAGAGCATTAATATGGGTTTATTCTCAGTATGTCATGGTATGTTCTGAGTGGTTCTGCAGCTACTCCTTCATAAAGGATGCAGTAGATACGACTTGTTATTTTCTAAATGTTTCCTCTCCAACCGGAGTCCTCTGAATCTATCTCAGCAAGTCTAAATGCCTCTTCATCTCTATGATCACCTAATATCATATATATATATATATATATATATATATATATATTTTTATGTATGATATATCATATATTTCTTAATGCAAAATTCTTGTATTCACTCATGATGACGCCTAATTCTTCACACATAAACATCTACCATTATGAAAAGTAGTGATGACAATAGAAACATCCCAATCGAATGTCTCCACCCGAGACAGGTAATTTCGAGCCAGAACGTGTTTGACTTCTTTCTATAAGAAACTGATAATATGTATAATCCTAATTTCATTGCAGTCTCTCCTCTCTGCAGAACAATGGACGTTAAATAACTTTTATTGCCAGCTCTGAGCATAAACATAATATTTCTAGAGGTGAGTAGTTTGATATCCTCCCACGCAAAGGTGGGTACTAGTACTATATTTATTGAAGCCGTTTTCCCAGAATTTCAAATGAGCCCCACTCATAACTGTAGATTAGACTCTAATAGGACAGTTATGTTGAGTAATTTGAGGTTATGACTAAGATTGCCGTGGTCGTGGTCATAAAGGACATGATGTGGCGTGTTTGCGAATCGATTAATCATACAGGGATAGGCAACCTCACACATATATGAATGTTTTAGATTGAATCATCTTGCATTTCATCACCTATCATAGAACAATGAGTGTGGAGTATTCATGATTCTCGTAATCGAATTGACACTGAAGTGAAAACCGTAATTTGTTTTAATATCACTGAATTCATTTATATATTTATATAATTCCACATTTTTGCATCCTGATTTTAGTGAAAATTATTTATCCACTACTGATTCAGTGTCAGTTTCCAATTATTTTTTCATAGAATTGAAATGATATATCTATTATAATTGTTCTGTTTTCATTATGAATATTTTTTTTTAGTTTTCATCATAGTCAAACGGCACTATTGAGAATTCTTCAACACCTAGCGCTGTGTCAATTACTACTCAGCAATTTCAGTCGTTGACTTAGATTGATCAGTAGCGCAATTATCATGAACTGAGTATCATTCGCCTCTTCTGAACATGCCATGCAGCAGAAATAATTTGGTCAGTTTACAGCTACTCGCATTAGCAAGATTGATTGAAGGTTCAAGTACCCAAAACGTTCTCCTTTTTCATGGACGATTGTACGATAATGAAATTGAAAACGGTAGACTCAATGCCAGTGTATTTTTTAACAAAAAGTGGCGCATAAACTCGAGTTCAACCGTAAATAAAGCTAATGGATATTAATTATATACCGCTCCAGTTGAGTATGTCGCGAAGATAGCTGGAGATGAAACAATGGCATGCGTCGGGTTTTTTGTGCAACCTCAATGGGCAGACGTGGGAAGGTTCGAGATATTCATCTTCATAACTCAGATGGTCGATATACAGTGAAAACATGGAGTAAATCTGTTAATCCGTATTCTGTTCATTCTCCTGATGTATTTTTCATCCATCTTCCACACATGATTCTTATCGATTTGTATCCTCTTCATAATGATGACAGAAAGAGAACAAAATCTCCATGATTCAAACAGCGAGAGATTGATTCCTCAACTTTTTATTGTTTTCATTCTTGATACCCACTACTTTTTCAAATCAATTACCGTGCGAGAATCATAACTCATTTTCGATTACTTTTGCAATGATATTATCATCAACTTTGAAAACCACAACATTTCCAGTCAAAACGAATACGAATGTTCGCAGAGAAGAAATGAAATATAACAAAATATAATGTTCGTATCACTATATATCAAAAATTAATTAGAAGTAGGTAACTAATGAATATGATTCATAATATTCAATTAATCAGTGACAAGTGTACTCATAAATATATGTCGACCATATATCTGTAGGCTCAAGGAGCATCATAAAACGAATCGTGCCTTCTATTCAATTCAGTATAGATCAACAATAACGATACACGGCTTCCGAGAAATCAAGTGTCCTGCGATCAAGACTCCTTTTTGTATTCGCTAATTTATTGCTCAATTATAAGGCCTCACGAGATACTGTTGAGAGATTTGAGTTTTCATAAAATGACCAATTGAGAACGTCATAATAGCACATAGGTCGTTTGATATTTTCGTTCATCCTCGAGAACATTCATGCTGTTCTTTCTTGATACATTACGACATTATCGTGGCCGCATCGTCTCAGTTTCGATAAGAATACTGTTCCATTGGATATATTAAACCGTTTCTGATGTCACTGATTGACTAGGGATAAGATTTTAACCATATTCTTATTTCGTACCTGGAATGGATTAGAAAGTGAAGTGAATGCTCTTATATCTATATGAAAGTAGTTTTTGTCTTCACTGATCCTGGCTTATAGGAAACACAGAATGTCAACTGAACTGAACGTAAAGAAATATGTTTGGTCTTCCATTCAAGGAAGACTATCAGATATTCCTAAGAATAGTTCAATCCCAATAACGTAAAATAATTTAAAACTTCTCAAACTTGTGGGGAGAAATCGAGAATTGAATATCCCGGACAGTGTTTTCATTCCTCGCAATGAAAACCAAATAACAAATCTAATAATTGAATATTAATTGAATCATTCAACTATCATGGCTCAGTGGGTTACGACGGTTCATTGATCCACCCGATCCTCTCTATGATGATTTCTGGAGAATATCTTGAAAAACACCATCATGCTGATCATTCTTACTTTCGAGGTCTACCGAAGATGGCAACTTTATTCCAGAAATACGTATTCAGACTTTTCTGAACATCAATGTGGTGTTTTTGAACGAACTACAACAGGTACATCAAATGGTCTGGCTTGGACTGAACGATATTTGTAGGAAAATCGAACATTGAACTAATGATACTTCTTGTAGAAGCTTCACCTTGTCAGCTGTTGAATATTGAATGAGAGCTACAATTTCATAGCGAATATCGACCTTGAGAATGGTTCACATTGAGAGCAACGTGTGATGCTGAATAATTGACAACAACAGAGTCATGATTGACACCTAGGAAGTAATCATTCAGAATTTTGAATGGATGAACTGATTAGCAAACTCACAATGTTGATTCATCTATCTCTGCTTACAATGAAGACTGACATCATCATCAGGTATACCTATATGCCTTTTGAAAATTGAGCACAAAATATCATCAGATGTGATGATTTCCAGGTTGATGAAAGTATTCTATTCCATTAATTAATTCATTGATCATTTACAGTATTCGAATTCGATGATTACTGGAAATCAATTGAATTTCTTAGGATAATATTGACCTATAACACTAAGATTCAGGATGCGCACGTTGATCAAAAATTAGAATTTGATGATAATGAGTAAGTTCAGCTGTATTATGCATAATCCATCTCTCGACTCAACTGTGAGCTCCGAACTTCATTATTCCACTGACAGACCCGATTCTACTCACCTGCTCCTGTGGATCTCGTCCGAATAGTTCATCCATGGACTGGTCTCACAGTACTCTGGATCGTATAAGATAGTTTGCTACTTTCGAACCTACCCAATTATTCCGTGAAACTTTCTCTTCAGAAAACAGAATATCTAACATTGAACATCAAACATCCGCCCTATTACCAATTTCACTAATCTTATGGCTGAAGTTATTCACTTACGAACATTCTATTTCGGAACCCATTTGCACTAAACGTCTCCTTTTGAATAAAACAACGATAACCATGTCATGTTACGACTCAAATGGAGCTCGAACTGAGGACGAAATGGCGAATTCGACATTTTCGTCAACAGTGGCGTAGCATAGTATTATTTTCAGTGGTCAGTTCCAATGGTAGGAAAGTGAGAGCAGTTTGCAACAGGATACTGATGCGTTAGTCACGTTTCAGGATGCTAGGAAAGCTGTTTCGAAGTAACTCTATGAACTTCATTACAAAGCATGGTATAGCAAATCATTTATGTTACTACGTTTCGAAACATGCGCAGAATATTATTGACATTTCCAGTGTATTCTGGAAGGAACCATTCTTTGATATAATTCATTTGCTTCGTAATGGTTCTGTTAACAACAAATTTGATGGAGATAATATTGGAAATATTAATTGTCCTCAAACTCATATTGATGATTTTGTCATATAGAACATGAAAAACTGTCATCTCCAACCCAAAACCGATGGTCTCCATTTACCTCTTCATATTCCATTTGCAGTTCCACCAGGGAAAAGAAAAGGATTCAAAAATAAAACGCGTCATAAAACATGCAATCACGTTTCTTGTGGGCCAGAGGTGGAAATTAAGTGTGGTTTTATTACCGTAGGTGGTCTCATAAGGTAGATGGCGGAAACTGAAAAAGGAAACTTAAAGGGTTTGTGAATCACCCAAAGACTTGTTGTTAGGAGTGTGAATTCGTTCGGCGTCATAAAGTTACAAATGGGCCAGCAGGCTCGAACTCATATGGAAAGTAATTTAACATACTGATTGCTGAGAGACTCATTGATTAATTGATCGCTAACAGGACTTCAGTTGTTTCAGTATGAGATCTGAGAAATCATTTTTCAAATTTTGGCTACGAAATTGCTAGTATATGTCATGATAATATTATAACTATTATCATAGTTCATGAAGCACTAGGACGGTAACAAAGAATTTATATTCCGAAAATAGCCTCAGTAATTAATTTCCAGTTTATCGCCAAGTTTCTGATCTGCATGCGATGTAGTAATCAAGACAAAATGGAATGTTGTTGCCTCAAACCGATACTGAAATAATCAATCATGACAATTCGAGGTAATATGTCATGTTCGAGATAATAGAGGAATCAGTAGTTACACCCAGTATTGGAGGCGAAAAATGAGGGTGATTCAAATCCAAGGATATTTCGATAGACAAACCCAAATGAAATTCATGGAATCAGTCGATATTTTGGGGAGATCGAGAAATGATATTATGGTGATAATTAGAAAGTGTTTGGGAACATGAGCAACATGAAGTAAATCAGGAGGAAAGTGTTTGGGTGAAATCGTTGAAAATATTCGCTTATCTAGCAGATTACCGGATAGCATAGGATTTTTTCAATAATACCAGGAGAAACGACTGTACCTTGATCAAAGTTATCGGAGGAAAATAAGTTGTGAATACTCCAGGAATAATTCAAGTCAAACGGTGTCTTCGGAAGGTGTGTGAACATTATTGGATTTCATGATTTTCCCTATAAATAGGCCAAATTTCACGATCTATCATGCAACAGACATCAGAGGGTGGCATGAAATAATGAGATAAAGCACTGTTTCTTGTTCCTTTCTGTCAGCACCGCACAAAATTAATCAAGCTTAGTACGTCTTCAACCGCCTAGAACAGACGTGTCATCTCAAAAAGTAATTCATAATAAGTGCCACAACTACATTTCATGCAACATCATTTCAACTTTCGCTCGTCAAGTTTCTAACATATCCTTAATCCTGCGCATATTATCATCACATTACAAACTGACTAATTTCGTTTTCAGGAAGTTGAGGTTACAGTTTAAAGAAGGGGAGGGGGGCTTCACCCTTGCAATCACTTGACTGAAGTGGATGACAGCAGGGCTCCGGGATGAAAGCGAAATATTACCCTAGGGAGGAAGGAAAACTCCACCACAGCAACAACGTGTAAAAAACGTTATTTTGTCGACTGCTGCCAAATTTAAACCTCATGAGCATATTGAGAACTATTGTTTGAAAACTGAGAACCTTACGGCAATTGGAAGGAAAATAGCAATAGCGAAGTTAACATTGGGATACTTCTGATTGAGAGATCCACAGTATCCACACTGTTTGACCCTCG
The DNA here is from genome assembly GCA_963576655.1 of Gastrophysa polygoni. Classification (NCBI taxonomy): domain Eukaryota; kingdom Metazoa; phylum Arthropoda; class Insecta; order Coleoptera; family Chrysomelidae; genus Gastrophysa; species Gastrophysa polygoni. Next base: position 18,435,425 of record OY755082.1, read on the forward strand.
ATTTCCACTGAGAAATAATGGGAAATGAAAACAATAGTTCCGAGAAAGAATTGCCAGCAAAAGGTGCTCGGTAATCTTCAATAAAAAATGCCTTCCAATTTGGAAATATCCCTAATGTGTATCTACATGATAATTCAGTGAAATAACGAATAGATGAACAGTTCAAGAAATCGGAGAGATTTGGTTTAATTTTTGGATTCGAATGTATTTTTTTTTCACAACAATGAGTTCATTCATTCTGTGAATTCTAGAAACATGTCATTGGGAAGAGAATCCGTTCATGAGAAAAACCCCAATCCACAGTAATCCACACTCCTTTCAATGGAGCTCAACGAGCTCGGGCATCAATCCACTGCCCAGAAATAAAAAAAACGACATTTGAGCAGCAACAAGAACTTTTAGGGTGAATTAATTACATCTCTAGATTTGCGGCGTCCTCCATATGGTGTAGATGAGTTGGAAATCGTCTTTTTGCCTTCACAGTTGGCATACTTCTCACGTAAACATACTAAGGACTTGAGTCAGTATCAGTTTTGTGGCGAAGACCTGCACAATGATGAATTGACTCAAATGAATCGTTATATGGCTATTAACCTACCCAGCAACCTACCATAACTTATTTGTATCTATCGCGTTTGTGATGATAATATTGATACATGACTCAACGCAATTTTGTGATCAATCAACGGGTGCGTTTACCTTCGAAAAAGAATGGTTGCTTGGAAGAAGGAGGATTTCTTCCGATAGGATCATTTTTCTTGACAGTTGACAATGATGGTTCATTTATTGAAAGAGTGTCGTTATGACAATTATAATAATTCTTTGACATGATTATGAACTATATTTTCCGGGAATTCGATTCGATGAATTAATCTCATGCAACCTTTCATTCATTATCATATGGAACTATCCATGTCATCGACAAAACCATGCTTTAAGATACTGGAGATTTTGATTGATTCATCGATGGTCAACTATAAACATTCATTGATTATTGTATTGACTCTCATAGTCCACGAATTATAGTCTGAGATTTTATATTTTATCAATACATATCATACATTTATCAAGTTCGTAACGAGAAGTCTGCACTATACGATTCTTCCCTCCTCCACCTTCAGAAAACTATTCGAACTCCTTTCAATGCAGCAAAACGACTCTCCAACATGGAATTTCTATTTACAAACTTCTATCGCCTCTTCTGTTACAGGACCGACATGTCAAGGATTCGCCCGGAAGTGCAATAGACAGGGAACCGGAAGTGGATCCTAGTCAGGATTACCAACTTCTGCTTGGATACGAGAACAGCACGCACACTGTGTTGAGATTCAGGAGACGGTTGGATACTTGCGATCATCATGATATTCCCATAACGGTGAGAGTTTTTAATCTTCATCCACGTATTATAGTTATATATGGCCTGATGCCTAGAACATGGTTGAATGAACTCTTTCACATTCATGAGAAATCATTCCTTATATTACTATACATATAAATACAGTACTATCAACATGTTCAATATCGCGAACCTAGGAAACTATAGAATGTGAAGACGTTCAACAGAATTTTTCGATAATCTTCGTAATGATAAACAATTGTTTTATCGAAAATGAAGAGAACATCAACTCATCGTCATTCACAATAATATCAATGTATTTATTTATAAAAATAACACAGCAAATGAAACTTTCTGAAATGATTCGCTTATACATCGCAAATTTGCAGGAGAGCCTACCAATCTGACAATGATAGGTATTTAGCTGTTTGTCGATATCTGATACCGTCTCTGAAGTATGAGTCAAGATGGGCGAATGTAACTGATGTGAAGGAGAGACTCGTATCTGTATAGGGTGTCCTTTGAATCATGGATCGAAATAAGTGGGGTGGAAAGGGGCTCAACTCCAAAAAAACTGACCGTATATGTTGTCATCCAATTGTCGATGATATTACAATAAATATACAATGAAACTATGTCACATTTGTGATTTTTTCTTCTCCAAATTTTATCCGCATGGATGCACCTTCACCAAAAAATAATTTTTATGACGTCTGTTACTTCGTATCAATCGAAAAGAATGTTGTTCTCCTTGATTTTCGTTGAATGAAAAAATTCAGTTGACTTGTCAATGCTTCTGGCAGATTCAAAAACTATCCCACGAAGATGAGAAAGATTTGTGAAAGAAAAAATCTAAAATGTGACAAAGTTTCACTCGAGTCGATTTTTTATTGATCAAACTCCATGATTTTAGGGAGATTTGAAGTAAAATGATGACTTTCCAACCATCAGCAATTGCATAACCACATATACGGTTAGATTGATTGGAAATGACCCCCCTACTACCCCACTTCTCTTCATCCATGACTTCTGGGGCACCCTGTATATATATGTAGGCTCTCAAATGACTCTTCAGGTACTACAAAAGGGCCAACAGTTTTTTTCACAACTTCAAGTCTAATGAGAACTACTTTTATTCTTCTTCAAATCGTAACAAGAATTGTTCTACATATATGCTGTTTTCCGAATCCAGTGATTTGAATGATTCGATTTTTGCGAAAAATCAGTTTTTCACTGGTGAGAAATTTGAATGGATTTCAAATTGAGTTATTGAATTCGGCAGTGGTGCCTTCGAAATCATTTGATCCTTCGCTTTCTTTTTCAAAATGGGACAATAAAGAGTTGCCCTATATTTTGATATTCGAATAATATATGGAGTGAGATGACTATTTCTGGAGAGTCGAAGGTGTCAATGATGATCGTTTGATAAACTGTATTCGAGAAAATTACGTGAAATATATAATCAACTGGATTCAGTACAGAGTTTCGTGGTATACAAAATATCTTTCACGGAAACATAAATATCGGAGTATTCTGTTCCCAGCAGTTGAATCAATAGTATTCAACAGCCTGTTATCGTTATCCCCATCACTATTTTATGAGTTCAGTGAGAAAATATTGATTCCTTCTGAATTTCTGAGAACGCAGAGTCAAACGTCGAAGTATATATGCGCCCCTAATGGATTATTTTTCTTGGAATAATCTTTCGCTCCGTCTGAAGGATAGGGAAGAGAAGAGAATTCCATCCATCAGGATAGGATCACATTTTTCCTCCTCTCCGCAGGGAATAAAAACAATTTGTTTCGGATTTATGCATTAGCATAAAAAGCATCAATTCACTTTCTGAACCAATATTTTCACGAAGAAAGTTATAACAGCTTTTTGATGTTCTCAGACCCCGAATATGCTAACAAAAAGTGGAGTTGAGATTATGAAATACCTTTGAGGAACTTCCAGATATTAATCAAAATCTACCCGCACTGATTCTAGCTTATCGTGGCTTCGAGAGAGTAGTCCTTCAATCACTTCCACGGCCAACTTTGCACGTCGGATTAGCCCCACTATATTGCATTCCTAATTTATCTAGCGTTCGTTAAACTTTCTTCGGTAGTCTTCTTCATGAAAACAATTTGGGGCTTCAAATTTTATGTAAATTCAAATGAAAAAAGAACACTTTGGCGTTCATTAACGAGAAGTTTCCATAATATTAGGACGTCAAAGGATTTTATACTCGAATATAAACAAATCTCTGGATCATTTCACTGATTCCTCCAGATTATAGGTAGGAACCACAGTTGAACATAATTTTCAGTTCGTTTTTTATACACAGACTTAATGGAAATGCTCGGTACATTTTATTCTAGACGCATCATTTATATCATTAGTATTTATATTACTAGTTCCCATCTAATCACCGATCATTATGAGTATTTCTCCATATTCTATCTCAGTCTCCTTCAGGTGGATAGAAAATCTTCAATTCTTATTACTTTTTCCGAATACCTATCCTCAGGTACGTGAATTGACATGAAAAAATAATGGAAAATTCTGATAACTTCAGTAATATTGAGGCTTGACCTGTGATGTCAGCCATTATAGTATCGCTGAAAAAACATTGATACTAACATAAATTTCACGCTTTGGTGAGGATGGAAGGCGGTGAATACAAATTTTTGTTATCCAAATGATTGAAACTTGAAATGATAAGAGACATGAGTTGGGAAAACAAACATAATTTTTTTTGGATAATAACTGCTCATTCGTCACATAGAATGCTACTAATTGGAGATTCAGATCAAGTACCACATCTCAATCGTTGAACTGTAAATGAAATTACATAGTTTCTTGAAATATTAATAATATCCTCACTTTGTGACGCCGTCAAGATGGTCATTATGAACTCGTATATGGCATAGTGCGGAAGCAGGGATAAATCACAGCTCAAACAACGTTATTATCAATATTTCGAAACAAAACAAATAAAGTTGGTGAATAAGTTGTTGTGTGAGAACGCCATCCAGCCAGGCGAAATTAATTGCCCCAATGTTGCCTCATTTCCATATTATCAACTTAGGATATTAAATGGTGTCAATTAACGTACTATAACGAGAAAATGGCGGCGTATGAGATGGTGAATAGGCAGGAGTTGTTTTTCAAAGGAACTTGACTATGATTATTTGCAGGAACACTTTAATTGGTTATGAATAATGGGGCTTTTTTGCAATAGGCGGTGAGAAGTGCACATGCTGAGATGGTTACGAGTAGGTAGACTGAATGCATTAAATTCATATTGGGTTTTTAACTAGTACGATAACTTTTCACATATTATATCATTGCTGGAATTACAATGAATTGTACTATTTCATGATGATACAAATGATTATCACTAATAAAACTAGATAATGATGCTCGTTATGAGATATATGAGCATCAAAAAAGAATATGTAGAAAGGGAAGTTTCTCGTGGAAAAAATGAAATTTACGAGTACACTACGTCCTTTCCCTGCCCTTCATCACTCTCACCACCAAAGATATTCGAACAGGAAAAGTAATGAGTATGACATGGGTATAAGTATATGTCATTGATGTGAAGATTTTGAGTGGATTCCAAAAAAAATTGCGGATGTCTAGCTTTCGATTATAGCTTCTCCTAAAGAAGAAGAAGAGGTAATTTGAAAGCTCAATCCAGCAATAAATGAGATTTCCCACGAGAAATATTTCCTACAGATATCCGATCTGTTTCGTATTTGGTGCCCCGGCCTGTATATCAAGATATGGGGTTGAGTTCTTTGAAATACGGAAAAATTTGTGATGTCCAATCTCAATATTCGTTCAGCTATAGCTAATTCGAGAAATTATAGATACAAAGTTTCTCATGTTATTCTCATGAATTGGACAAGTTGGCATACCTAGTGATATGACTGGAAACTTTGATTTCATCTGTCAAGTGAGGCTTCTTCTGAGCGCAAGGATTCAGTTCATTTGTTTTCTCATTGACATTGATGCACATACCATGCTCTTCTTTTTCCACATCGAAGACAGGTGACAGGTGTTCAGCTTCTCGAAAACATTTTTTCAATGACGAAGCTATCTCATGCAAAATGCATAGCAGATTTCCACATTACTTTTCTCTCTGTCCGACCATTATGATGTTCTTTGTCTTCCTCAAAAATTCTGGGAACTCAGAAAACTGCCGCAGTCACTGGGGCGTTATTCGACTGCGTTCGATAAACTCGTTAAGGGAATAGCACGATTCGCAGATGATTTTCTCGTGTGTGTATTTGCAGTATTTCTCTCGAAGTAGCAACTACGTGATATGCTCCAGTTCAGGTTTTTTCCGGAAAATGGGACATGTTGACGGAATTTTGAGGAAGGAAAATTATATCAATGCAGAATCCAATAATAATATTCCCTGCAGATGTAGCGTCAGGCGAAAACGAAAATATTATAGCACAAAGTGTATTATATATTCTATAATCGCGTTTCCTGTGAAATGCCTACATGATTTGAAAACTGGTCAATTTGGCTTGAAGAATAATCTGTTAAAGATGGATCCAATAATATGATATTTCAATATAATTCGATTTCTTCGTTTGCAATTCCTCAATACCTACTGCCTCGAAACCTAATACCATAGTTCTCAGTGGAGGTGAGAATGAATCAACATGGTTACCTCACAGTTCGAACTCGGACTCTAAGTTTAGGAAGAAAATGAGTGGAAAAATATTATATTTTGAAATTGGAAGGAAATTGGCAGCAAATACTCTACTTCATCATTGATACCTTTTCCTATCTATACTCACATTCCACTTTTGACACTCGCCTAGTCCTGAAAATCTTCTGTGTCTACATGATTTCAGATCAGGAATAACTCCAAACTGTATGGCTTCATTCATAACGATCCAATTTTTGACTTCAAATGACACATCATTACCGCTACGTCCCTCTCCTCATGCAACCCGTATTCCTCACGGTCACCTTTTTTTTGTCGATTTTCACTTTTAATTTACCAGCCATAAATGTTTTCTATTCGGAATCATTTCGATTTCTTCTATATTGAAGTTGAAATGTTTATCCAATGATGATTGTTATCATTTGATCGAAATTTCTGGAATAATACTACTGAATATTATCTTCTTGCAATCCTATGCCATCTCGCCATATCATGCGGTTACTCCGTTACATCAGATACAGAAATATTATGACAGACCGTGTTCTATATATATATATGCGATATTTCTGTATGGCACTCCTAACCAAATATTCTATTTTCAGTTTTATATCTCGTCATAGAATGTAATTGAATATTCCACAGCTGATCAACGATATTCCTATGTCGTATCACTCTTTGCATGAACATTTGTGATCGAAGGTTGGCTTACGATGTGGGCATTTGTTTTTTCCTTATAGCTATCGGGCAGACTAGCGAAATTCCGGTATGTCTACCTGAAATCCTCTGAATGGAGAGACGAACATCATGAGTTGATCAGAACTGGGAACAAATTAGGTTTTTCTTTGTTCAGAAGATTTATGATAATATTCATCGGCTAATTCGAGTACTCTTCGTCCTCCAATTAGTTAGTTGCAAAGTGGTTTCTAATGAACAAAATTTATTGACACGATAAGTCATTAGGATGTTCTCGAACTAGTATGATTTTTTTATCAGCCGAAAGTAATAAATCTGAGACCTCGCTTCAGGCTTCCTGAATTTGTTTACTGAATATGAAGAGAATTCCATTATGATAAAGACCAACTCTCTGCAGAGCTACTCGAGCATATTTCCTAAGCCTCATACAAAATACATATTCCTCTTCAACAAGTTTGCATGTGGTGACATTATTAACCCATACCACTTATGTAAATACAATCTGAAACCGACTTGAGAACCTCAACTTTCAATCTGATTAAGTACTTTAAAAGGATCGGGCCATTGTTTCGAGATCTAAACCTCTTTACATACGATTGAAAGAAAACAGTGAGAACCCCGACAGTGGCTGTTCTCTCGGGCAGACATTGTATCAATCTTGTTGACACTTTAAGGGACTTTTCAAAATAGAAATATAAACAATGACTCGCTCTGCAGGCTCTTCTTGTCTTATATACTTCATTCGTCTACGTAGTAAAGATGCAAAGTCACAAGTTTATGTCGAGCTGGAGCCGAAAGCATAAGATTGAATACAGAGACAGCTCGCAGGAGATCTCGCAGTTGAATATAAAATTGAATGCAGAGTTTGCATAATTTCGACTTGTACTTTCAGTGTACAATGAGCGAACGTTTTTTTGGATAAGAATCTCCAAATGAATGGCAGGGTTGATATAACACCATGATTCCCAAGAAGTTTTTTCTACCAAGGATTCAAATATATACAAATCGAAAAAAACTCTTCCTCTCCATTTGCATTTTCTTCCAGTTGGTTCCATAAAAAAACGAGAACTCATTTGAATATCTTCTCATTTTATTCGACATAATTTTGTACATATGAGACTTTTTTTGTCTCCACACTATTCATTCTATCTTTGATTTCCACTCGACGACCAATCACTTTCCTTTCATCTGTCAAGTACCAGCTGTCAGTTGTATGGCGTGGTCAGCTCATAAGTATTAAGGAGCAAAAATTCACATTTATTTGGTTTTGTCTAATGGTTGCCTCCGACAGTTCTCATCACAATGATGGTTGACGCATATTCATTGGCTCGCCTTCTTCTTGACAAGAGATCTGATTCGCAATCTTCCATTCAGTTGGGAATATGAATTATTCCGAAGTTACAATCAAAATTCCATCTTCATGCCAGAAAGCACGGCACTGAGATCTCTGAACAACTACATCCAAATCACTTTGATGAAACATTAAATGTCATTTCAAACAACGAACGTGAAATCTAATATTCCGTTCTTAAATGAAACTCTAAATATTTCATCGCCGTTTGGGAAGTTCCTGTACGAAACCCTTTCTGAGAGGAGAAAGGAAAAGTATCCCAAATAGAATATAATTACAAGCCCGGCTCATGAAATATGCAAAGAACAGTCGACAGTCGCCGAGTATCATCCCCTGATTATTCACATAGCGTGTGATATTTCACTCCCGAAAATAGGCACGCACAAAGGGCTGGGAGTGAAACGGTCAACTTTAAGTACTTCTACAAACTGTGACAATTCCCCTGTGGAGTTTGACTCAGATACGGATCATTGTAGCTCTCATGAAGGACGTTTATGGAATTTGTGGTAGGTTCAGTGAAAACTATACGAAAAACTCATTCATTCATAGAAAACGGTAATTCAAGGAAGAAAAAAACACAAATTGGTTAGGAACGTAGGTCTACCAGAATAATAGAGATCAAAAGGCATAGAAGGCTCAATTATTATATAAATTCTATAGGACTGATAGAGAAATGCTAATGTATAAATTCACTATCGTGTCCATAAAATAACCCCTCCTGGTTGACGTTCGAACGGTTCGGAATTTTTTTTTGCTCGAATGGTACTTGAGGAAATATGTTTTGATACCGTTGAACAACATAAATGTTCCAAAATGGCTCCTGGACGTCATTTTGTTTTTTTCTTCATATTGACGTATTTAAATTCACACAAGATAGGTTGTGTACTTTTGCCTGATCACTCTTACTATTCTTCTCGAGACGAAATTAGCTTTTCTAAAGTTTTACACCATATTTGAATATCCGATATGAAAATGAAGTGATAAAGTAATCGAAAAACTTGAAACACATGTGTGGGTCCCTGTGGTGATTAGAAACTGGATTTTCAGTAATTGCGTACTGAACAGATACTCAACTACTCGATCTAGTTCTACTCATGCTTCTAGAATCAAATTTGATAATTGAAATACTCGAACTGCTACTGAAAATACTCAAATGTACGTCAATTGACTCAGTTGGTATCAAGAACAGTGGTATGTATTCAAATTCAATTATACCTACACCTTTCAAATCATTCCCTTTGCTCGTTTCTACTCACTCTCTGTGTAAATCTTTCTCTTGTATCGGTATCGTCAGTTTGAATCGAATCTGATTCACACAATATCATCTGATTGATTGAGACCGTTTCCACAACAGATTCATTAAATCAACTCATATTTGACAGTGATAATTATTGGCTGTCAGTCATCCGAATTATTATCGACTCTTCAGAAACTCTCCAAGTGAACTGATGAAGAATTATTCAGAAAATCACTTCCCTCAGTATTCACTTCGTATTTCCCCTGAACCGTCGCCATATGTTCTCGCCTCTAAACACCCATTAAACTGTCAGTTTTTTTCCGGTCCAAGCGTTTTCTTAAGCTTTCAGTGGCCCGGCTGAGTATCTGCAAGTCATAGCGATGAATTTGCCAGCTATTACGGCTATTAGCTGCGGAAAGAGGGTTGAACTATGTCGAACAAATGTTGAACTCATTATAGAAGTAACAGGGAAGTTTTTGGGTGCATCGGTTCACATTAAAATCGGCTAGAAAATGTTGAAATTAAATAACTACGTTAATGATTAATTGTTCTGGGTAGCTAGTTTCTATAATCATCTGACCAAACTGGATGAGTTCAACTCATTCTGTACTCATTTCAGTGTCGGTCTCTGAAATCGATTGTACAATGAAAAATATTCAGGACTTCAATCACTTAAACACTTTCCACTATTTGAGAATATGAGAAAAAGTGTTTTGATGTTCAGATATTTCAATTTTAATTTGGAATAATAGAAACATCTCTCCCTTGGTGGATCAGTATTCGAACGAATGACAGAGATGATAATTTGTCTGGTTGATATTGACACAATCTCATATAGATTCGATATTGTAACAATACTGAATCATCATTCTATTCTTGGAGTAACCATAACTAACCGTTATCGATATGAGAGATTATCCGATTTGTGACTCACCAACCAGAGACTTACTCTGACTGATTAAATTGCACAACAAAATGAAGAAGCATCTTCCGGCTCCGTCCATGTTATTCTTGATCACCGCATGAGAGCATATGTTTTCGATCAAAATACCGTCGGAAAACTGCTATTAGTAACCTTTTAAGACAATTTAGACTGATGAATCATTCTGTTTCTAGTGGTCTCAGTATTATCTATAAAAAGGCGGTCCGTTTGGCCCTCGGTTTGGCCACTTTGAAATTGTAATAAGTCGGAGTCTTTTGAGTAATTGGCCATTAGCTTTGAAACAGACGGAAAAGGACTATTTCAGATAATATTAATTACTGCAACTAGGTCTTGGTTGGTATCATAGAAGATAAGGCGATTTCACTAAGTAGCTTTTGAATTTACATAAGAGGTGTTGATAGGAAAATTAACAGAGCTTCTCATGAGTAAATTAGAATATTTTGGGCCATATGTTCCAAAAAGTGGTGCTGTAGGTTCAGGAAATGGAAATACTATGGGATTTTTGCCAGTCATTTTCTTCTCATTGGAGCGTGTTCAATATAATGATCAAGTGGTTGATCGAGGAGATGATAAGTTATTTTTTTCCAGGAATCTCTTTCCTTTTCTTGTTCCTGGAAACAACCATAGGAAGTATAATTATTATTCCAGTTTATTTGTTGTGAGGACAGATCAATGATCTGCCCTGATATTTCATTGACTATGAAATTTAACTTTCAGAAATCTAACGAGAGCAATTCCATGATTTTTTTTTTCAAATTCTGAAAAGGAATATTTGGCATTCACTTCTCAGATCTGAGTAGAAGAATGTCAAATTCAAGATCGATTCATAGAGAAACACCCGTTTGTCTGCTTTCAGATCATTTCAGAATGAAGTTTTTCCAATCTTGTATTGGGTATAGGTATATTCGTACCCGTTTCTCAAATTTAGGTAGATATTGATATTCATTCATATATGTATTCGCCTTCAGTCGGAATAAAAAAAGGAATTAAATTCAAAAAAGAGTCAGTGACTATCATCAGAAAATTTCCATTTTAGGTTTCTAAAAGTTTAATTTTGACCGTAGTGATATTTTGAGGCACATCATATTACTGTCCTTACATATGTTGAGATGCAACAACATGTCCATACTTGATTCATTACATTCAATTCATTCATCGATATAATTTGTGTTTCTGATTCATTTCAATTTCTTGAGCAATTTTTTTGAGTACAATTTTCTGGTTAAAATTATCCTATTCGAGAATAGCAGTAATTTGACTGGCACAATCGAATGAACTAGCGGAATCAAGATATCCAGCGTGATTCTATATCACCTTTTCCGGCCGGGTTCTCGTAGCCACTCGTACTAATTGGAAAAATAAATACCCATATTCATAGATCTAGAATATCGTGAAAACGATATGAGTAATCTCCGATATCCCAATATACTCAACAGAAGCAGTTGAGTATCTATCCTCCGCAATCGTAACGAAATAAAATAAGTGTTATTCTGGCAAAAGAAAACTCAAACAAATAGATGTGAGCCTAGCCTAAACCTGCCGAAGCCGGCTTTGCCCAATTACTCTTGTTTGTTCGAAAATGGAAAAGGGACAAGCGTCTATCAAACGTGAGCGAGAATTTCGTTATGGGCTCGAATACTAAACAAATATTTGTGGAATTTCTTAGGGAGTTCAGAGCTCTTTCCGTTTCTCGATACCGACAGCTTCCTGCTTACTTATTGATGATTTATGATCGATGACCTCGCCTGGCATCTAGTCTGAATGATGCTAACGATGGAATGAGGTGGACGGGATGGAGGGACTGCTTCAACGAAATCAGTGACTGAACGAAGGATACAAATGCTTGAGAGACGTTTCAAATATATTCTGTGGGTTTGATATTTGTTCAGACCTCACTGGCCACTTTTTCACGGTGTATATACAAAATGGTCAATTAGTATAATTACGTCTCGCTTGAACTTAAGTCATAGACTATAGAATACTATAAGACGGGTCACTTTCTCGATTTTCGACTTCTAAAGGATCGTGCCGCCTGCCAGAATCGGCCGCTGCTGGCAGGTGGCCGCATGCCGAAACGTTACAGTGTGTCGCACAGTTACCAGTCGTAGTTGAGAGACCATATATACCGGTAGTCCTTTAAGCAGTGTGATCCTTGTAGCGTAGCAGTAGAAATTAAAATGTCTACTTATTGTTCAGTGGATGGGTGCTCCAGTGTAGTAGGAAGTCCAGGGATATCGTTTTTTCGCTGTCCAAAAAACAGGGAAAGGTATGTAATTCAACATACAAGGTCCATTAGTGTTTTCTAATTTCGATCAAATTAAACAAAACATGCGTGAATTAGATACCTTCAATATGGCGTTTCGCAAACTGAAAAAAAAAAATTGTTGTTGATAATTTTTTCAGTTGATATTCAGGGAAGAAATCTGAAATTTCGCATCATCAGATGATTAATCAAGACAAAGAAATGTCGTCATTATAGTTTCACGGATATACTGTGTAACTTTTGTATTTCAAAAGGGTGACATGTTATCGGCAGTTCAATTTCAAGCAGCAAACAAATATTTTCACTGTTGTTCGTTGTTGTTTCATGTAACAATGCAGATATGTATCACATTGCTGTGAAGAAAATTCAGGAATTGCTGATTTCATTCCAGTTTGCAGAACAGTTGGTATATATTGAAGAGGTTCAAATTATCCAACTTTTGCCCAATTTGAACAACAACCCTGTTCACTTCACTTTTTCAAATTGTTCATTTCTTTGTTTTCAGGTGTCAACGTTGGAAAAATGTTTTAGGTATGATTGGTACTCATAGATATGCGAATCTTACACCAGAACAGAGTTACTGTAGACTGAAAGTTTGCAGCTTACATTTTATGCACTCATTTGATCGTTTAATGTTTGTAGTTTGGTTTCTGAGCAGAATATGTTATGTAGGTAGGTACTGTATATTATGGAAATAAATAATACTTTTTTGAAATGCATGTGTATCATTTTAGTGTGAATCGTTGAGAATTTTCAATCATTATCAAATGTCATATACTGCTGAGCTATTCTAATGAATATATATTATAATATAAAAAGCTTCGCTGATGCTCTCAAAAACGCTTTCGATGTCCCTCGTATCTCTCGCGAAGGCGCTGAAATTTGGCTCACCCTCGTATAACTGGGCGGAGTCGGTACATCGGATGATTTCTTTTGGCGGCGAAATAGTTTATGGCTAATTCATGCGAAATGCAAAAAGTCATAGGATTTCCATAGCCGACAAAAGATTTGCTTCAAGTGACCCGTCTTATAGTATTCTATAGTCTATGCTTAAGTGAAGAGTGAAGAGTGAAGCATCAAGGAAGAGTATTGATCGTTTCCGTATATTTATTATTATCGACTTTGCATACAGACGTTGGTGAGGCATTGTATTGCCATTGCCAATTCTGATGTCTGTTCAAGTTTTCGTGACAGCAAGTCTCAAAAACAATAAACAAATGTTGTGACATACGGTCGATATCGAATTCATTTCTTCATGGATATACTGTTATACAGAATGGAAATGAAATCTCAATCCAAAAAAAAATTATCGATAATGAACATATGTATCCTACTACATATACTAAATACTACATATAAACAAAGAGTTTATTGGATTTGAATTTTGTGTTTCATCAAACTATACCTAGGATACCTGGCATTCGACCCAAAAAGCACCCTGAATGATATGAATGGAAAATTGTGATATTTTTGAATAATCATTATGTCATACGGTGTGTGTATATAACTGGACAATGAATATATTTGAGAAAACATTCCGTGGAACGTGAACTTGATGGAAACATGAAAGTTACATTCGATATAAGATATCATATTTCTCAATCTCTCTCAAGAATAGAATGAAAATCCTCTGAAGAAACCTTACATCATTTCTCATATTGTGAGGCATTATTGTTTAGGTATTAGGATTTGGATATATTTCATATAAGTTCGCTGAGAACTCATCGGTTAAGATGAGTACAGTCCAGTATCATTTCAGTCCACCAGTTATCATGATTTCTTCACGCAGAATCTATCCATTCTTTGCAACGAATGAAGACAAATGAATGCTTTGTAATTGATAGTCTGTATGATGAACTACTAGTATCATTTCTGTTGGAGTGTTGATGATGTTATTGTAACATTTCCCTGCTACTTCGAAGCTTGTCAGTCAAATGAGTTGTTTCAATGAAATCATTTCTCATCATACTGCCATAATAAGCTGAAAGGTCAGCTCTGACCATCAATTCAAAATTCATATCATTCATATGTCTCAAGTTTTTTCACCTCAAATCGAGTATATCCTTTGAGAAAAACGAAAAATATTTTGAGTAAGACGTTTTGACGAAGATGTCCGAAATATGTGACTTGATGATAGAGCGCTACTTTATATTGAATGCAACGATTATATTATTCCAAACGAGATTCTCCATTGTTTCAGAATGACACCATGCGCATCATATGGGCTTTCCATAAGCACGAACCCGTCGGGGGAGCTGTTGGCCCTAACTCGCTACCACAACACGAAACCGCCAACAGGGGCACCCAGTCTCTCTATCTAGTCCAGAGAGCCGACCAGTTTGCCCCTGGTCCCGAGGAAACCGCCAGAGTTTGGGAACTTAGAAATCCGGCAATTGAACCTCCTGCACCAGGAGATAGCATCCACTGGTGCAGAGTGTTCAGTATACCTACGATCACTAGGAAACACCATCTCATCAGGGTGAGTACCTACAACTTGTACAAATGATGAAGGAATATGTACCGATATAGGAATCCTAACATACAAATATTATTAGTATAAATGATGTAATCAACTGATTATTTGATATCAATTAGCGAAAATGAAGTAATAAATCAACGAATGAACAATACAGGAACAACTCATTTACATTATTTTATAGAAGTGGATTGGATATGAATGGAACCGATACTATATTCCTCCAGTATTCCCTGGGAATATATCGTATTGTGAAAAAGTGAATTCATGGACCTTGTATGAGTTTTCCTTTCCTTATGGAAATCAATGTTTGCTCTCGAGTTTGCTCCTGTTAGGACTGTCATGAATTTCATTATGATGAACGACTCCGATTTCTACAAAGTCCAGTTCAGTTGATATAGTGTTTTTCACTATCAAGGTGTGAAACTGAAATATGAACCTCATCTCACTACTATGGATCGCTCCTTTCTGATTATAACGAAAATCTACGACCATGACTGTAGCAGCAAATGTCGTTCATGATTGAAGAACAATTCACATTAATCGTCATTGAATATTGTACATATGTGCTCTTAATGACAGTTGATTTACCACAGTCTGAAAAAATGATTCCACGTGCTATTGAATGTCTCAACTGATGAGTCAGAAAAGGTGATTCTGAGATAATAGAACCTTCAATGCGAGGTCAGTACCTAGAATTGTGCATGGACAGTTTTGAAAGTGAAGTATTCACCTAAACAGTTCCTTCTTCCCCTTTTATTTCCAGCTGCGTTCTGATGATCAGATGATATTATTTCTTGGTGTGAAATAATCAATCCAAAAATCTTTCAATATCTCTCCGAACTTTATGTTCGCGTGAAAGATATGATTCCATATTCCTCTACCTCTCATTTTTCATTCATAGTATTCTCTATATTCATTTACGTTTCAATGAACGGTAATTGAGATGGATCGATACATCCTCTGTCTAAGTAAAAAACAACGTAATTGAAGCGACTTGTACCACAGAAAATTCACAGTTCCGAGATGATCAGAAATTTGAATAACAAAGAGCCCTAAAATGTCGCATGAAGCTGCACGCATAACGCTATTTTCCTCGCTATTTTTGAATCCGTGAACCGAGTTCAAAACTAAGCAATTTACATGTCATCTTGGAGATTTGATGCTGAGAAACACGTGGAAAATGCGGAAGCGTCGTGAAGCTCGGAAGGGGATTCAAATCAGAATGTTGCATCATTCGAGAATTTCTCTATATTCATTCGTGTTTCACGCATTTGGTAATAGGAATTGAAATTAGGTTATCATTGAGGGAAATGCACTGTACGTTGTTGGCGGATATGTAGCAATGTGCACTGCACACAAAGGTTCCTCGATATTTATTTTCATATTTCACTCACTGAATATGAGAAATCAAATGATACAAACGTAGCGTGGAACTAGACTCAGAGATTTCCTGCTATTGGAAGAATGATTTGAGTATTGATTGAGAACAAATATGGGACCTATGTGAGAGTATGATGATGTGTCAACTAATCATCGATTTCAATTACAGTATGAACCATTACAAGGCATCAACGGTGACAGTGGACTCCAACACGTGGTCCTCTACGAATGTCAAGACAATAATGCTGTAGAGGAGCTCTCAAAAACCCCTGGACGACCGTGCTACGAATCCCAAGCCCCGCCTCTCTCCTGCAACACCGTAGTGGCAAGCTGGGCCAGAGGTTCCGAAGGTTTCAGCTTCCCTCCCGAAGCCGGATACCCTTTGGACGCTCAGAACTCCAGATTCTACCTCATGGAGACCCACTACAGCAGCCCCCTGACTGGGAACGCGGAAACCATGGACGGGTCAGGTTTGAGGCTTTACTATACCCAAGAGCTAAGGAGACACGACGCCGGCGTCATCTCCATCGGAATGGATCCCAACTGGAGGCACATCATCCCGCCGGGCCAAGATAAAGTGATATCTTCAGGGCACTGTGTTTCTGCGTGCACCAAGCAGGCTTTCGCGCACGGTGGTATAAATATGTTCGCGGTAGTGATGAAAACGCATAAGATCGGGAAACAGGTGGCTTTGAAGCATATCCGCGGTAACGTCGAACAGCCGCCGATCGCAAGTGATGACAATCTCGATTCGGAATATCAAGAGTATAGAAAGCTGCAAGTGCCAGTGCGGATTCTTCCCGGAGATCATCTGATCACTCAGTGTACGTACAACAGTTCCGGCAGAACTGCTATCACGCTCGGCGGATTGAATAGTCGCGAAGAAACGTGTCTGGTGATGGGGTTGTACTACCCCAGGCAGAAGTCTCTTGCGACTTGTCATAGTTTGCCGAGTTTGCCCACGGTGCTGCACTCTCTTGGGATTCAGGAGCTGAGCCCGTAAGTATTCTACAAACAGTTCAGGGTGCTTTGTATGAATGTGTACTGAATTTCTGATCTCGATAAGGATACACGAATTGGGAAGATATATTTTTTGATATATCTCCACCTATGATGAGTAAAAAGTACTTCCTTTGATCATGTCAGTATTGAGGAATCAATGAGAAAGCTTCAACATATTCTCCAATTTCAAAAGCTCACCCGAATCTACTAGTGACTCTCGTTTTAGTTAGTTCTAGTCTTATATTGCAGTCAATATTTTTGATGTTGCATATGTTGATGTTGAGTCAGAATTGAATCAACATGATTTCAATCTCTGGAACCTTGGACCATGGAGGTCCTTGAAGTTACCATTGGAAACCTCACCTATCTTTGTATGCATTCCAATGTAATTTGATTGAGTCTAGGATATTTTATATGAAGATGTCGAATATATAACCATCTGAATATTTTCACAATACTAGGGAATTCCAACATCTATGTAGAAAATGAAAAAAAAAACTCATGAATGAAATAAGAGGGCACTGCTTATCTCCCTCATATTCGATTCAATGCTCAGAAAAACTTCCAGTGGATTATGTACATGATTCCTACCTTATTCATAATTCCTGTGGAGAGAAGCTTTGAGAAAAGTATATAAATATAAGTTCAGGATTCCATCTTGTCTTCAACTCTCTCACAAGATCTCAACTATGAACCTTCAGACCGACCTATATCTAATGTTCAGTCAGTCAAAGCGTAAAAGTAGGAAAAATCAAACTGGTATATTATGAGGGATGATCGAACATATTCAAATGACTATCCCACTAGTTCCTGATCGATTTTCTGATATAGTAACGAAAGATCATTCTTGTCTATTGCAGTGGTTCGAATCCAGTTCGTATTACATCACCGCCAGAGCTTGCTGGCATGACACTGGAGTCTAGACTGGTATCCTATGACTGGGACGGGCAGTTTCAAAGCTTCCAGGATGCTACCATGAAAGGATCCTTCAAGCCATTATGTTGGACAGCACAATCCACACTTCTACCGGTGAGCATGCAGAATTGTATTGTATATCATATATGAATCGGGTAATATTATATCCGAAGTCGATATATGTTACTGAAAGGAGATGATTGTAATGAAAAAGTTCCTTGAATCCCGAAATAGCTCATTCTTCCTTTCAGATTATGAAAAAATAGTCACTCCATAATGCTGTATTGAACATACTCACCCATGAGAAAATAAATTTGTGTTTCGCTAGAATGGAAATGCAACTCAATCAATCAATAATTGTGATTGTTTTTTGTGGAATTCATAGTGAAATTCTACATCTAAGTTCTACGTCTATGAAATTAATAATTAGATCTTCAAAAATATTCACATGGTTGATCAGAATTGAAACATGAAGCCCACTCTACCGATAGTCCGTCCGTCCGATTTATATATCCATTTATTCAAAATGCCCAAGTTCATCTGGATTATTGACGCAAAATTCGATTCTATTCGAAATAATCTTCTGTCAGCCAACTATTACATCCGATTCCACATTCCAATCCTATACATCTCCTGTTTGATGTATAATTGAGCGATTCGAATACACAATTATATTGAAATCTGGATTGAAATGGGAGTACCTGCATCAGTTCATGATTTTTATTTGTATGTAAGCTTGTTTCGAGGAACACTGATGAGGCCTCCGATGAGCCAAAACGCATTTGTCTTTCTTTCGCTTGAATGATGAGGATTTTACTATATATATCATTTATCTTCACTGGTTCGAAACATAATACTCTAGATGTCATGTGATGAAACACTCAGTCGGAGGTCATTTCAATTCCATTGAATGAATGCATTCAAATCTGTGATCCGATAGCATATTATCAATATGAAAAGGTTTTTGTTGATGGTGTATCAATCAAAATGTTTCAATGATATCTATTTGAGCTCGTGCAGTCGACGAATAACGCATTCGTCAACGTTTCTACTGATGATAGCACTTGAGAAGGTATTGACCTGGAAAATTCGAACAGAAGGCTGCTGGAAATGTGAATTCAGGTGATTATCCTGAGGACAACACAGCACAAAAAGTATTTGTAGTTGAAATGAGTATCTGTCCATTTCATCACGAGATGTTTGCTCTCGATTCCACTCTCATCCATTATTCAACGGTGTTTCAGAAATTGAATCGATGAAGTAAGTAATAGTCGTGATTAGGTATATCTGACATTCAGTATGAGACACAATATTTGATTTTCTGTATGGTATGAGAAGTACCACAAGAACTATTTCCATCTTCATATCGATTAACTGTTCAACTGGAGCTGAACACAAAAGAAGTTGAAGATATCGATCGTATCGCCTCAAAGTGAAATCCGTTTGAGTTGACGTTGCAACACATAACTAGGATCCGTTTTATTGCCTGTAGCTCGAAAGAACCACTGTTTCGGAACGATTGAAATGTAGACGAACATTTCTTCAACATTCCGTCAGGCGTCAATTAGTGAACAGAGACGAGAGGAGACATAATTGGGTGTCCGAGAACCTGAAATCTCCAGATGCATGAATATTTCAAACCAGTTTTTTGCTTCCTACTGTCAAACTTGTACCCGACCGTTCTCAAATATTCTTACAGCGGAATAATCCCGAGACTTCAGTTTCAATATTTCCATTGCTGCTACTGTACCTATTTGCACAAAATATAGAATTTCATTGTCCGAATTATCGGGAACGATTGCTTCCTTGAATTTCGAAAATTCAGATTTTTAATATTAGGCAGCTCTGTGTTCATTAACAAGTAGTTCATAAAATGTACAAAACTACATGGGTAAACAAAAAACCCTCCACAACTTGAAAACGAGTACATAATGGAAGGTTTTATAAATAGTGGTGGAAATAGAAATATGATAAGACCAAAGAGGAATTATTTTATATGGATCTCATAGAGGATATCTCTATGTGATCTCCTTCGATCACCTAATATAATCTGTTCACAAAGGAGTCTTCAAAGAGGTAGGAAGAGAGACACCTAGAAACAGAATCTGCATTCGTTATGTTCTCTCACACGTCGCTATGTGACCCATGCTATCGTTCACTAGTACGAAATAGGTTACATTTCACACTCATTCTGTAATATACTATTTTAACATATCCACATTGCACAATATGCATCATCACGAAAATAGTTGGTTACTATTGCAACCGTTTCATTCGAACAACAGAACTTTTTCAAATTCTTCGGTTATCGATATCAGGTTTTCTATATCAAATGTGCAAACAATACATGTTCACGTAGTAACAATAATGGTATCGATAATATTCAGATAAGACTTTCCTGATTCGAAATCTTGGGCAAATTCAATTTGTCATTTGGAAGTACTTATCCGATCGAATCAAAATGGGTTTTGTAATTGTCGATCCAAATCTATATTCTGACATTGTATTTTTCATTTCAGGATACTGACAGAGATTCACACTACCCCAACATATCGAAACCTTACGTGAAACAGATAATCGACCAGTGCAACTATCGCCGATACAGCACAGAAGGTTGGCCCGGGGGAACCCCCATCATTGAGCTCGATGGCAACCACATAGAGGGCGCTGCACGAAGCAAAGTCTCCAGGAGCAGTAGTCCCGCTGCCGAGGAATCCTTGAGCCTGAGCAGGTATAACTCTGCTGCTAGAAACACTTTGAATGGTGTAATAGTGTTGTCAGTGTTATTGGTGTGGTTTAACCGCTGAATTGTGGACAACTAGGTTTTTTATAAGACTGTTTTTTTGTTGTTGTGTTGGAAGATTTTGACAATTTCAAAGTCATGTTTTTACTAGTCTTATCGGCCAGAGGTTCAAAACTGTTGATAACCTGTGAATAAGAGTGTTCTAGTGTGTTGAAATAATCTTGATCGCTTTGTGTTGGGATGTTCGGAAGGTGAGGTAAAATCAACGCGGAGTGATTTGGGCATGACTGAATATATCCTATCTTTCGTTAGACTGAAACCATATGCTCCAGATCACACCAACGTCGATCAATAGTTCTCCTTTTTTTTTCAGATCATACTTTTATGGAACCCGATTTTTTTTTTTGTTCAGAGTAGAATTCCACCATTTTCATACCCGACTCAAATCAAATTTATCATCATCTCGAAACCGCCGCGTTCAGTAGAGTTCAAAGTTCCTCAAAAGATGATATCATCCAAAGATTGACACGAATATTCATGAGAAGATTTTTCCTGTAGATGTTATGTGAATCACTATGTTGTGTGAATTCAATAGTGTTTCCTAAATATGGAGTTGAATTCACTATGATCGGATTATGATTTTCAAATTCCAGTAGTAATGAAAGCAGAATCAACCAATTCAGTCTCTATGACGAGTACTCCCGTACTCCATTCACATCAGTACCAAAGACAACCTGGTTGAAGAATATTCTGGTTCAGACGATTGCAATAATTACAATAGTGTTAGTGATCCAATAAGCAAAAGCTTGAATCAATAATATCAAGTAATTATGTTGCATTAGCACTCAATGGATCGATTTTTTTTTCTATTGTGTCTCCATTATTCAATTCTCAATCTTTCATTTTGAAGGAATTTTAGTTTATCATCATTCAACAGTTCATGGAATGAAACACAAACATTGATTTTCACAAAAAATGTTGTGAAGTTTCTTCCCGAAATTATGCTCGACAAATCCCATTCAATTCACCTACCGAACATTTCATTACCTAATCTAATGAAGTTGTTGCGGTGATTACTACCGGATTGGACAATTATTGTTGGAAAATCCGCCGCGTTGAGGTCTGTGATGCAAGTAGATATATAAGCACTTTTTGATATTTCGTTCCCTCTACCACTACACGTAGTGCGCCTGTTGTTGTTGAAACTACCCTTTCTTTCCTCGTTCCTTTCCAGATGTATCCTTCTGGAGAAAACTTCAATGTGGTAAATGAATATGCTTCAGATAATGCCTTGATCAAATAAGTGGAAACCACATTTCAGGAGTACCTCTGAAGAATATTCAATTGAATTGAGTATTGAAAAAATTTGAAGTGAAGTTTTCTCCTACCATTGTTGAGTCATTTTTGTATTTATATAATATGTAAATTCTATCAGATTTGATTGTATATTCGTAGTTTGACTGGTGCTATATATAATTTTATCTTTCGTAAACTGTATCTTATTTATTATCAATATAAGTTGTTTTCCCTAGGGAAACGATTTCCTTGTACAGTGTAGATATCTCGTGTAATATATTTTATAAATAAATCCTCATGAATGAATGAATAAATATCTAGCAATAATTCCAATTCGTTTCATCTCTACTAGGATTTCATTCCTTTTTATCAATCAATGGATATTGGAGATGATATGCTTCAATTTTTCGAAAATGAATTGATGGGAGCAAGAGTTTTTTTATTGAAATCATCAATATTCACACATTCAGTTCCTTGATAGAAAGTGAATTCTATCGTCACCTGATGTTTGCTACCATTTCGACTGGAGCTACTGTTGTTCCAGAAATTGGATTTTCACAGCCTTGAAAGTACTTCTTAGACGAAATATCCTTCATGGCTGTGATCATTGAGGATACTTTGATCACTTTCGGTTTATAACATTCATTCTGAAGGAAAAATAATCTACATGCATATTACTCTACCTCGAAATTCGCTGCCAACTGTCTATGAGATCCATACATATTCACTCCCCTCGAACATAACGGTAAATATATTCAAATCGATATCTTGTTCTACAATCATTCCGCCCTAATGATTCAAACAAAACACGAGCATATTAGTATAATAACTCAAAAATAAATATACCCTCACCGGGCGTTTCCTTGTAACGAATTACTTCAAAGGATAAAAATAGATTGGATTGCGAGATGCCGTGATTACACAACGGCTCAAGGGAACATCAAGAAGCTTTTCTGGTTTATTTGGGAACAGGAAATTGATATGCTGGTTTATTGGTATTCGAGTTGTTTCAATTCAAACGATCGTTATATCATGGAGAAGTGAAATTTTCAAGGCAGAATTTTGATAGTACTACTTCCCTCATAAAATCGTGAACGTAATGGCGTTGAATGCTTGTTACTGCTTGTCAGTTCCACTTCCTATGAACACACCCAATAGTTCGCCACAAACCACAACTTTGATGTCGATATTGACATAAGCGGTTAGAAGATAGTTGATGATAACAAAATTTGAGAGTTTATCTCATAATTGAGTTCCTAGTGAAGGTAGATGGATATGATTGCAAAATATCAGACAATATTGGACAGAATTGGACGAGTACGTTCAGAAATTGGATAGCAGTAGTCACAGATTTGGAAATACTTTTTTCCGTCACGAACATCGGGCATATGGAAAATAGAATGGACTGATTTCTGTTATCGTTCGAGATGAAACAATCAATGAATTTGTATTATTGATCTTTATCCAAATATGGACATCGTTGATTGTAAAATGCAAAAAACTCGTATGAATCCATTTCTTCTTGTTTTCTACAAATACCATGATGCAGGTTCCATGTGATTGCGACTTTAGGTAAGGGAATATGTGGTTTATGAGGGGGTCACTCCGTACACGGAAAAACGTTGAACGTCACGAAGGTCCTCTTGATATATTAATAATAATCTCCTATAGGGTGATACATGGTGTTTCATCGATTTTCTTATTCAACCACTCAGCATTTTTATCTTCATATCTAGGACGAACCTACCCTGCTTCTACCCAGGCAACTCAGCATATTATTAGGTAGAAGAATCCAGGTCGGGGTTGACGAAAATTCAACATATTCTCCAGTCCTCAAATAACATCATCCATTCTCGGATTTCCAAAAATGGACCACCTTGTATGATGTTACTCATTTTTGATCTGTTGTTATCGATGGATAAGATGAAATGTTGAAAAATCATGCATTCAACCTATTCTTCCAAATGAGGTATTATTGATATTATAACAAAAAAGAAATGATATTGAAGAGTATAGAGCATTTGAAAATATTTCTCATGGGAATGAAGTAGGATCCTGGCGTCTTACATACGCTCACGGATGCGGAAAAAAGTTTTGAGTTGAATTTCAATGGGTTATTGGATAAATTAATACAGAATACTGTAAATGTTAATTCTGTAAATTCAACAGAAACTCAATGAAAATCATCAGTGATGATGATATTCGATATTCAAGGGGATTCTGGAAATTTGAATAGACAGGGTGTTTTTTTCGCGATATTCCGAACGACCTTGGTGACTTCTATCCATCATCGTTGACGTGTTTCCGATTCTCAACGGAACAACCATTTATATATATTTCCTCCTCTTATATATATATATATATATATATATATATATATATATATATATATATATATATATATATATATAAAAGTATATATATATATAAGTATATATATATTTAATTTGAAATATGATTCGAATCATCCGTTTTCGAAACGAAAGCATTGAAATATTTTTAGAAATGTGCTCTGAAACCTAATGGACCATACTCGAGAGGCAATGGATATGACAGGACCTTGCGCCATTTTTGTTGATCACGTGGAAAATGTAAGTTCTGATGAATTTAGAGTTTCTTGATTATTTTTTGTTCCCTTCCAACGGGGGTTATTTGAGAAAATATCAAAAAAATTAGGTATCCATCAAAACTTACAATAGGTAGTTGATCGTCAAAAAAAAGCATCAGTTCCTGTCACCCCCATTGCATCTCGAGCGTGGCTAACTATGTTCAAGTGCATTTCAATTAGAATTCCATGAAATATTTGAAAGTTTTTATTTCGAGAACGGTTGGATGAAATGAACCACATGTGTATTCATTTGTAGAATCGGAAAATACCCTCACTTTACATATGAGGAGATATATAGGGTAGTCTTTTGAAAAAAATTGATAACATAAGAAGTTCTGATGATTCAGAAAAAAATGAAAATATTTTCTAATCATATTCAGATAACTTTCGAATTATCACCTGTAGGTGGGTTGTTAACATACACGGGAAACCCCTCTAGATGTATTCATTTTTTAGTTCCTCAAGTGGGATTTTCTCCTGTATTTCCAATTTTTCTCGAAAAAAAACAAGGTTTCACTGATAAATGAAAAATATTTCTTCTAGGTATCCAAAGGTGACATCGTAGTGCTCAGTGGCATTTTGGGGCAGATCACAAATCCTTCCTGTCCTCACCATAAATATTTTGAAATACTCATAATGACTTCTATTTTATCTCCTAGAAAAGAGGAGAGAAAATTCCGAATAAAAAACTGAAAAATGAATGTACCACTTCCTCGAATAACTCACAGACAGTACCCTCTAAATATAGTGCCATTTGGGTCTTATAGTTTCTTTGAGCCAGAAAGGAGTATGGTTGTGAAATTTTTCGAAAATTATGATTCTTACACGAGGATTTATCAATTATCAAGTGGGTATTGAGTAGTCACCTAATAAAATAAATCACTATATTGCATCTACATTACTTGCTGTTGATTTTTTTTTTCATTTGGTGTCTATTATTCATCCTGGGAATGGAATGCAGGTTGAGTTCAGGAGCAACTATACACTTTGGGTGACAATCTTTCCTATTGATGACGATAACAATTGCATTTGGAAGTTAGTGAGAGATATTTCACTTCACTACTTTCAACTATTTTTTTGTCGCATCACTATTTCGTGAAATAGAGAAGAGTATAACAAGGTTCAGGGTGCCCTCAGCACTTTCTGAGATGTCGTCTCTCTGTCTACGTTGGAAACACGAACGAATCTCGCAAAGTGAAATCCATCGCGCATAATTGAATATTCACACTACAGCTGAGTGGTAATCAACTAAGGCAATATCTCCTTCATCCGTTCAAGTTGGTGACTATACTATTTGATCCGAATTAGATGAATATGCGATCTCTACTGATAAGCACGAAATGCCTCTCGATGAACTTCTCTTCTCGCACAGAATGAATCGCGGTATGGCATGAAGTTCGTCCATCCCCTTCATCTAACTTCAACCCTTGCAGGCACTTTGCGTGATATCTGCTTCTGAGACCAGGTGTACTGCTCTAGATTTGTAGGGGTATTCAGTTAGGATCTCACTCAACTATATTCAAAGTTCGGAAAATATTTCATTGATGGTATGACTAATTCATTGATGGTATATCATATACAGGGTGATTGATTGAAACGGTTGATTAGACGTTTCGGGCGAACCAGCCAAGGGATCGTTTTGAGAGTTGGGGTGATCGCGTAAACGAACTCGCTCTATTTCCCTAATATAATGTCGATAATGTGGTGTTAACTGAAAGTAGTAGCAACTTTGATATTTCAAATGGAACACCTTGTATATGTTAGAGAATAGAATAAAGAAAATATTTATTGCGTTCATATGAGTACGATACGGTATATGGCACAAATGGAGACATTCGTATTAACTTTCTTCCATGCCACCAGAACTTCAACTTCAAAAAATCTGTATGAAAATATATAATTACATAAATATGATATCATTTCCAGTTTTCTGAGAACGTCTCTTGATATTTCCGTGTACCTACACGTGAGCGTTTTTGAATAAAAAATAACTCCGTACAGATTCACTCAGAAAACAAGACTCTCCAAAGAAAGGCGATATTTTTCAGCTGTCACTCACTCATCTGATGAAATTTGGAATGGTGTTGAGGAATACCAGAAGGCTCATTGTTCTGTAGTGAGAGCTCATTCAATTCCATACTGAGTATTACAAATATTCATTACATTTATTCACTTGAAAAAGTGACTAAGATTCGATTTTTTTCAAATTGAACACCCTGTATGAACATTCGGTAAGGTGAATGGAAATTGAAGGTTCACCTCTATATCAATCCGTTACCACAATTTTTTTCAATGCGATCAGGTTCTTCTCAACGGAAGCAGATCATGAAGAGCAGAAACTTTCGATAGCTCAAATTCCTATTCTTTCTGAGGATCGATCAAAACAGTTGAATTTAACATCTCATCGTTAATCGAACCAATGATTCAGAATTATCCAACCAATACTCTTCGAATGGATATAAAAATCAATTAACAATTTCGAATGAGTCATAATTATGATAATCAAATCAAGAAAGTGAAGCAAAGAGATAATGTTGGAAATAAAACTGCATGGATGATGTGTTTCATAGCTGCGTGAAAAGATTCCGCCAAAATAATTGTATGGTACAATCGAGGATGAGATTTAATTATCAAAACGTCATTCACATCGTGAGACATCAAGTTTATTTCTATTTGGGAGAATTCTTCATTCTGCATGATAATGTTGATCAATTTCCACCGAATAATAAACGGAGGAAATATTTCCCTATCAATATGAGAGATATAACAGTTAATCTAAGCTGAAGTACGATGACTTATCTGTTATCGTATAGCAGTCGTTTATTGACCATTCGGACGCAGTTTGTGAAAATTCGTCAACCTCATCATTTCGAAATGTTGCTTGCGATGTGCCACAAGTGTTTCAGGTGCTACTTTTCTCGACTTTCACAACGGACGTGGTTGTCACAATGGTACATATATCTCTACGCTGATGATATTCAGATTCATGGCCCTTATGACTCGCGAGATTTTCGAGCCTAAGCAATATCAGTGAATTTTCCATGAACCTCGGTTTGTAATTGAATCATGAAGAATGTTGCAAAATGTTTAGGTACTGAGAGCCAGGGCTAAGAAGTTTCGAACAATCGAAATGATTCCTATGTAATGTCGTCATTGATCTCAGTATAGAGACCAACATTTCAGAAATGTGTTCGACGAAGATGAAATGTTCGAGAGGAATTATGAGCAAACAGAAAATTTGTCATTCGAGTTTGAAACTTGGTGAAAATAAAATAATGTTTGGCCACTAGACACGTGGAATCAACGCTGTCATATCAGGTAATGGTTATGGGTCTATTGTCCATTATAACTACCCGCATGGGAGAACGAAACACAAATCAGTTCACAAAGTTCTTCAAAAGAGTTGAAACAGAATTGTAAATACTAATATCAGGAGGAAGATAATATTTCACAAGTATCATAATAACATGTGGATTCTGAAAATTTCTGGAGGACTTCATGGTTCAATAAGTCATGTGTTGATTCGAAATATAGGGTGGCCCAATGAAAACGAAACAGGGTATGTTTTTCATTGAGAGATCTGAGAACTGACATCGAAATAAATGAGTCTTTGATTATGTAACGTTGGGAAGGACAGGATGATATGAGAAATAGTGATGGAAGGTTTGAAGTGAAGAAGTTGAGAGCATGCGCAAAATATTCCCCCCTCGAGATAAACATTATCATATCATTATTATTATTATTATTATTATTATAATCATGAAATCAATGACATATTGTGAATCTCATTACAATATGTCCACCAACTGAAAAATATGTTGAATTTGTGACAAATCATTTTGTGAGAGTGTTAACCCTTTGCACATTTTGTTCATTTCTGATGAACCGTCGTGATACTAAAAAGGAGTTGGCGAGAGAGTTGGTCATTATTAACAATCACCATAGTTGTGGGCAACAGTGGTCCTAATAGTCGAAGTCTAGTGAATGAGCTATGAAATCATCATACATTCTTCTATTTTGATTTATTCTGTCGATAGAAAAGAATCTAATGGGGTCAAAATCTAGCACAATAATTCATCACAAATTTGATGATCAGTTCATCCACAAGATATTCACTCTAAGTGAACTATCAAGATATGTGGAGGTGATTTTCAGTAAAGAAGTAGGAATTCATCTGAATGAATTGAATGTATGGGGTTCTTGTGAAAGTATTAAAGAAGTAATTTAGAATTCGAGTAGTGTGTTACCAGATTTTTGTACTCGTATCCACAACTCGGAAATGAAATGAATGAATAGCTCGAAGTACATGGATATGATAGAGATGAGTAATTCACTGAGCACATCATTGTAAGTATTGAAAAAAAGGAAGTGTATGAGAATATTATTACTAGATAAAATAATTGAATCTTGAAAGCCCTCATTCTCTATGAAATTTGAGATGAATTTGTACATACCAGACATGTTTCACTAGATATTCGATCCACTATCAATCAAGTCAATCAATATTACTCCCAAATAGTCGAAAAGAGAATCATTCATCATTCTCGGTAGTCGAACCTCCCTCATGTCATTCTACCGCAGGTGTTACTCTTTCGAAGTGTTATATCGAGATACAGGCCAATGAGCAAAAATCATATTAGACTCATAATGATTTTTGTGAATGTAGTGACATACTTCACAATACTTCTCTAACGAAACCTCATTTCTTGGGCTACATTGTGAACCGGAATAATTCTCCCGCCATTCCGAATTCACCTGATCCTATCAGAAACAAAAGGACCCAAAGTTTCCAGGCATTTTTCTTTCGCATCCTCTCCTAATCAAATACATAACCGCTAGACCATGAAGCATAACATTTCACAGCCGACGACTTGATGGAGTAGAAGTTGGAGAAACTGAAGGCGCACTGAAATTGGAGAGTAGGAATAAGTTGAATCGCCGCTGGCAGAACACCGACAGCCGAATATCGATTCTCTGAGCTCCAGACCCAGCCAATGCACTTCGTTCTCTCACCGCTACACAAGAGAATTATTGGTAATACGTGAAAAATGGAGCTTATGTACTGGAGGCAGAGCTGGAAACAATGAAGTGGCACAACTGAAGATAATTTACCGATATTTATTACGGAAAGCGAGTGCTGAGGTTATGGGCGCCGAAAACTAAACGAGCGAAAAAACAACAACGGTTCTCGAATAATAGGTACAGGGTGTTCGATAACTCATCAGGCATATAAAAATTGGCTGAACAAGGGTCCGAAATGAGGGCAACAACATAGACATGATTTACTGGAATATCTAGTATATTTCAAGATACTGATATGAAGCGTTGAATGTGATCATCCTCGAAAATCTGTCATGATGAAAAAATTTACGAAAATGTCATTCTTGGAAATTTGGTCATGATTTCACAACTGAAATTGTTGAACTCAGAATGAGTATATTTTCAAATCTGTAATATTTTTTTGATGGTGCACCCAGAAGGCTCCAGTAACACAGTTGATATGGAGTGATTCCATGATTCATTCTCTCAACTTTGGTTCAATTGAATAATATATACATTATGAAAATGAATAGAATAATGAATTTAAATAATTCATGACAAATAATGAATCATTCTCGGGATGAGGGAACATATGGCAAGAGAGTTGTTGTGGGACTCCAAAGTTTCATTGATATCAAGGTGGCGGAGATAATATGCAATGACAGAAAATCTTCAGACGTAGATACACTACCTATATCCCCCGTTTGCATTGTTCTATCCATGCCAATCATTTTATCCATATCATGAAATCTTCATACTCGATTTCCTGATTATGACTGACGATTATCATTCCCAGAACTTGGACCTACATACTATGGAGCCGTGTATTTCCTTCCACACACTTACTAGGCGCACTATTCAATTGTTCATCTCTCTCACAAAGCTATATCATTGCAATTCAAAGAGCGAACATTGTGATTATATTCGAGATAATTCATCTGCATCTGAAACAGTAACGGATAGGTAGGTATTCAAATTTTGGTCGATTTGGAGACTGATACTTCCTCATGTTCATGATATTGATAGTCCTCGTTTCTCTTCCTGCTTGAATTCTACAGCCAGTATATGTTTCGATGCTCAATGATTTCGCAATACTCTGGTTGACAAATTTTCAAATCTTCCCAATTTTGTGAGGCATTTTTCTTCTTTCCTGAAAGTGCATGATTACCATAATGAAATTCTTCTGATCGGGAGATACATTCATCCAGCCACAATATACCTACTAATCATCTCTACCAAATTACGCTTCAGGCGGAAGTTCGATGTTACGACTTCTGATAGTTCACGAGGTTGTGATAAAATTGGCGAATGAGAACTTCGAACTTCTATGGAATAATGGAGGGTTTATTGAGCAGCCAATTTGGAATTTAACTCTTCAGATGAGAGATGAATTTGCACAAGTGGAACTCAAGAGATGAGACCAAGAATTGTGGAAATGATAGCAGCAAGAGTTCAAAAACTACTCTATTTGAGATTATCCAAGATTTCGGAAATGTATTCTTTCCATCACTAGTCAGCAACGACAACTACCCTCTACTCTCTTATATTGGTACAACTGACTAATATTGACAGCTCCAGAATCTGGTGTCAGAAAAACAGACTTCCGTCAGGCTGAGATATGTCTAATGACATGCATAACCCTTTCCTGGGAATTTGAAATAGAAGAAGTCTAATGTTCGACAGGTTCAATCTCCAACTTATGTTCTCGACATCAGAATCAGTATTATCAGAGATGAGTTACCATTCCTACTAATCTTACATACAGGAATAATTAGTTACTCTGGTGATAATGTCACAGAAGAGAATGAATATTGAACTACTCTGGCGACAAAAACTTCAGGTCTATATCAATGCAGACTATATTAAATCACGAAACTCGATATTGAGAATGTATCAACCACAGCTCTGTAAAAAAAAGTGACACCACCAAAAAATATGCAAAACATGCGAAAGTTATACAAGCAACAAACAAGCAATAGCAATGGAGAGAGAATATCTGACAGAGAGGTGTATTGTAGCAATACAAAAATGGTGACACTGATATGTGACTGGACTCTAGCACACAATCAATTCAGATTTGGATCAAACTTGTTCTCTACACTGTAGACCATAGACCTCCACCTAGGTGTATTCAAAGGTATGATCAAGGATATATCATTGAAATAAATTCTAGTAGGATCTAATCAAGCAGGTCCATTATATCTCTCAGCTTCCAATTGAGTTCTTGATAGAATACAGACAGTTATGTACGTTCCGTTCTAGTAATGAAGGGAGATCTCGAGCCACTTCCATAATTGAACATTATACCTCATTGTGAATAATTCACTGTTCAATTCAATCTCCGAAGTGAAACAAAGCAACAGTTTGGAATTTCAGGTTATTCTATGTTTTCTATTTCTTCAGATCGAAACCTTATCATTCATGCTGCGGATTTCCTGGCGTTACTGCTGCTGAACAATATTTTTGGAAGACACTTCTCCAGGTCAGTGAATTGGACTGAAGGCTAATCGAATGGCTGACGAGATCTCTCGATTTGACACCCTCTACTTCTTTCTCTGGGGACATTTCAAATCCGTCGCATTCAAAACAAAACGTAAATCATTAGAAGACCTACGGCAACGAAGTATCACAAAATACTGATCTCGATCGAGTGTAATTCTAATTTCTATAACAAATCAATCACGAACGAACCAATACGAATTGATGTGACAACTCAACCCAGAAGTCTGACGTCAGCCTCAAGATGGTGGGGATCGACTACGTCCGTTAAGATAGTTTAGGCCCTGGTTAACTTCTATACATCGAGCATGAGGAATAGGAAGATTGACCACGTTGTCCATTCCGTGGTGTTCATGTATCTGTGTATGACCGATTCATATCGAATTCGAAATGAGGCATTGCCACTCGCGTGCTATCCTTCGATTACGGGATTTGACTACTTCCCATGTAACTCCACAAAAATAACTTCATAACCAATTGGAATTGTCGTGTTATTCGGTTGGTGAACTGAATTCTGGGTATTCTTGCGGCATAAAAGCTCTCATAGCGACAATATGAAAGAAAATCACGTCGAGATTCAACCATTTCTTATGATTGACTCCATGAGATTCTCTGGTTGAAATTGAATTATTTCCCACGCTTCCCATTCATATTCGTTAGTGAGTGATTATTTGGAGTGGAGTTTCCCATTAGCTTCTCGAAATATTGACTGTACTCACGATGTTTCCATTCCATTGACATGTCCGAAATATATTCAAGAAATTTTACACAGATGAATATCAGAACGTACTGGATAACTCCTTCCTAGTGGCTTCTATTCCATTTATTGAGCATGAGTTCGTGAGTTCATACGATTTGAAGCTATTGAACAGAATATAAACTGCAAAAAGTAGATCAGTTTTGGTCACAAGTTTTGAGTCACCGCGAGTTCAATTCCACTAATTTCCAATGGAGAGATACATTGTATCAATTTGGGATGGAGAGAAATTGACACATTAGTGAGTGATATTTGAGACTGTTTGCTTTTTTTTTTTCATTTCAGTGTTGCAGATATGCGTATTCTCATCTTCAGATGGCAAACCAGATTTCAATCTGCGCGAATTCGTATGATATAGCTTGTTTTTGGAATGGATATGTAGTATGTGATATGGCGATAAGAATTTACTCGGATTGCTTCGAAATTGTGCGAACCCACTCTCAGATATCAGAATACCTGATTAACCATCCTTTATGCATTCTCATGTTAGTCACTCTGTATATATGAAGAGAAGATGTATGAATTTCTCCACTATCGAGTTGTTTGATGACCGACACATTGAACACAAGATTTGGGAAACCTAACTTCTACCAGCAAATGAACTCCACACCAATAATTGCCTACAGTAAAATATGCGGGAGTTAAAAGATCAATTGATCAATGTTCAAATAGCTGTAGAATTGAAGAAGTGTTGAAGTGTATGTGGAAATCAGTTCTCAGAACTGATATGAATATAAGTAAAGAAGGAATAGAAAAATCGATATCATACAAAATGAAAGAGTTGGATTGATCGAAAAGCATTACTTCCGTGATTGTGAGTATATATATAGTCGAATATAACTTCCTAGCCCTAGGATGTTTGTGTAATTCCCTTAGCACGAATGAATGGAAGCGTTCAAATATTGCCCTATCAACGGGATTGCAATACATTCTTCCATTACCTTTGTACTCCCAACCCGATTGAGAACGGTTTCCTCGATCCAACTACGTCAACAGGACGTATGAGGATTCGACCGGACAAAAGACCATTCTGGCCCGATAATAGAAGAATACATTCGTTGATTGACCGACGTTGAATATCTATACTGGGAGAGATATTGGGTTACCATGATAAAAGGCACAGCCGCAATTCATTTGTGTAGCGTTATTTTTATTGCCGATTGAACAAAGAATGCTTCGCCAGCATTTGCAAATGCGACTGCACAAATGGCTTGCTATATAGCAGCAAGAAACATCTGATTCTCATATTTACGTTTTTCGCAACAGCGAAATGTACATGATGAGATGACGAAAATAAATCCACACGACCGCATATGCTTTCTTCTCATTGTTATTTCTCGATTTCTCGATTGTGAAAAATATGACGTGATGACTGACTGACAGTAGATAGCTGAGGTAGAATACATTATTTCGAGAATTGAGAGAGCCTATCAATTTGATCCAGTGAGAAGGTAGGTGATCTTCGATTTTCGATGATTTGAAACTTATAAGACAGTCATGATTCTATCGTATCTCGACAAAATATTTCAAGGATCAATATGAGGGATGGATCAAAACAAGAATTATTGTCTTGTTTAGGGAAATGTTCCGAGAAATCCTCGTCTTAGCCATTTCTCAGCACTAGATATCTGGTCTTGATTCCGAGAGATCATGAAATCTAGAAACTGCTTGAAATTGTTGGCTTTCTATTACTAGAGGTATTGTGGCATCGGTAACTATTGTATTATAATTATCATCAATGGAATGAATATGTTATCAGATCATCCAGATCTAGAGAAAAAAGTGACGAGGAACTAATCCAGAGTTCTGCATAGGATAACTCATTCAAAGACTACAACAGAACAAACTTGATGCGTGTTGTGCTGTTATAGGACTCACGGTAACATAGTTCCTAACATCTTGGGAAAGAACTTCGAAAACTCAAATCAATGACAAAATTTCAAGGTATATTTCTATCTATATATCTCATATTCTATCTCATCTCATCTCATATCTATATATCAATATTTCAGATACAATTTGATGGTATAGAGATACGAATTATATAGGCATAAGTATCTACCGATTGCTGAAAAACATGAACAGCTGATCAAGTTGGTGACGAAGACACGAAAATAATTCTCCATGTCAGATCAGAATGAAGATCTTTTGAGATTCTCGTGAAGAGAGCATTTTTCAGAAGAAAAGTGGCCGAACATAGAAACAGATTGAACGATGATTCAGTGAGACTTCCAGTGAGATTGCTCTATAGTCTATTGTGATACACAGTCTATTGCTATCTTCTTCTGAACCAAGTCTCATCGAATCTGTTCTGATATCATAGTAATCATGTTGAATGCTGGAGACTTCGCTTGTGAAGGTTGAATAATTCTTTCGATATCTTCATCCATCTATCTCTGTATATACCGGAAAGTATCTAATATTCTTTGTTGGTACGTTCTCATCGATATTTTTCACTCCATATCGAGTTCCTACTGAATGAACAGTATGCACCCAGATCACAACGTGAGAGTGAATATACCTTTCTAAACGTCTCTCTTCGTTAAGAAACTTCTGAACTGTTGGCGAACTGACAATACATGAGGTATCTGGTGCAATGACAAATACTCCCCACTCTGATCTTGGTACCGTCAGTATATCACGTTATGATGTTTCTGACCAGTGGAGGCAACTATATGGATGCATTCTGACAAATCGAAAATTCTGAGTGATTTCCGAAACTCATAATTTTTTCGAATATAGATATCGACTGAAAGGACCACGAGATTGTTCTAGTGGAATTTCGATTTGAGAATATTTTCCGCATGACTGGGGTTGACAGGTGTCCGGCTTCAGCTAGACATATTTCATTCTTCAGGGTTATATTTGCTTGTGCAGCCTGACTGGGTCTCTTTAGATTTCTGAATATTTTTCGAAAGAAATCATTATTATTCCACGCCATTGGAGACTCCTTCGTGCGTAATTGTTACAAAATGCTTGGAAGTAGGTGGCTTCTCAATTCGAATTGAATTTGTTTTTTATTGTTTGTTGTCGAGAGGGAGCAATATTTGTTCGTACCTCTTCATTATATCGCAGTCTCCAGAAACAATGAACATTCTGAACTTCGTCAATTTCATAGGTATATATACATATAGGTATATATACATATATATGTAGTGAATTTTTGATTGTTCTGGTTAGTTTTGTTACAGAACTGTGATTCAATATTTGTTATATCAACTCGCTGAAATACCCAGACTCAAGGTTACATGACCTCGATCTATAACCTCGAGAACCTTTTATTCACCCCTCGATCACGAATCGGGAGTCCGTTTGTCGATATCTCTTACTGTTTTCGAGATATAACTTGGGATGGACTGATGGATTACCAATGTATAGAAGAGCCTCGTCTAGTATAAGTAGCTTCTCCAATGGACAACTTCAATACAAATCTCACCCACTTTATGATCCATTGAGAATTATAACAAGATGTCAAGAGGTAGATAACTTTTTGATTCTTTTTGAGATATTTTATCATCCAAAAGGACGTATTTTCGAGTCAATTTGTTTTTCTCAACTTTCCAGTTTGCAGAACACATTTTCGTGAACAATCTTCACATTGTCAATATTATGAGTATGAATACCTGAAAATGGTAGGTTGTTGATTGTTTTGGACAGATTCGAAACAATACGAATATACCCAAGTTTTTGTTTCATTTTGAAAGTGATGTCCGGATTTGGAAAGTTATGTTTGGACTTTGAAAAAGATAAGTCCGACCCTTGAGACAATATATCCGGCCAAATACAGCGCCAAGTCGAGCTTTTGTATTTCAGTATGTCTATGGAGAATAGAACTCGATATTGACTCAGGGAAGTGTTGCAAGGTTCCACGTTGGGGTCATTTGTTGGAATATATTCAAATACTCAACTCAACATGTTGAGAGATATTCAAAGATGCATAATCTGATGAGGTATACGTTTCTTTTCAGGACACACTAAATGTTCATTCATTGTAGGGACTACCGTTTCAGCAGTGTCAAATTTGGTATTAGATTCATTACTATTTTTTCGAGACAATAATTTATATTGTGTAAATCAGCTGTCATCTTATGTGTCCAGAGTATCTCGTATCCAGGCACCAGGATCCACCCTCTGAATCCACAGAACGAATTATTCGGCGAAGCGTAGACCGCGCTGAGTTATGGCGAGTTTTATTTGACCATTTCCTGGGTCAAGCGGAAACGACGACCATTTTTTAATAAATATTTATATGCTCTATATCTCCTCTTACACGTGAACTGCCTTTTTTCTGAGCGGTACAATTTTTCATTGGGCATTCGCATCCAGGAACGTAAATATTGAATAATTTCATGAAATCGGGTGATGCTAATGATTGGGTTGGTGACTGATGGATGTGAAACTTTAATGTTCATCGGAAAAAAAAGACGTATTCGGGTTGGTCAGCAATGTTCCATGAATATGCCGACAAAAACAATGATTTTTCCAATGATAAACATATTGATAATAAATATTGTACTATATAAATATTTTGATATATGACATCTGCGTTTTCTTCTTTCCGAAATGAATGAAACAATACACGTTTTGTTATTATCAATACAACACACCAACATTGCGTTTTTTCCATATTTGGCTGTATCTACATTGCATTGTGCCCACATCTCGATTTACCCACAGTCTCCGAAGAAAAAGAAAAAGGATATCATATTTTTTGCCCAGATTTCCTTGTGCCTACATTACCTTGGGCCTACATTCAGTAGTACCCCCATCTTGTTTTTTTTTTCAACTGTGGACAACACGAAAGGGAAACCTATGATGTTCGAGGAACATCGTGTTAGCCAGCGGTGGAATTTTGGGAGAGTAGGAAGGTGTTGGAATTTTTCTTGAAAGTTTGGAGGTTGTAAGCATCAGGAAAGACCTCACTAGGCAAAGAATTCCACCACATTGCCGTTCTATTAATGAATGAAGCTTGGTATAGCGATGTTCGACAGGACTCGAGCCTGACAGTGTAGGGGTGACCAGCTTGAGCTCGTCTGGTTTGTCTACCAGGAATCGCGAGTGGTGGCATAATAGATGATATTTTTATGCCACCACTTATGTTGTGCACTCATGTCCTTTCTCCTCAGTTTCGCATAATTCGCATTTCAGTTCGGGTGAAAAATGCAATTGATCGAACGAAACTCTCGTTCTTCATGAAGGAATTATTCATGATGTGAGTATTCGCTGAAACTGCTTTGAAAATCTCATCTGAAGAGTAAGCGGAAACTGAAGTCATGGGTGTAACGACATGTGTGCATAACGAAATGTGGGCGCGACGTAATGTGAACATAAATGAATATGAGCCCAATGAAATGTGGGTACAATGGAATTTAGGCAAAACACATTATTTCATCGAAATGTTGGCAGGATTGAATGTGGATGTACCACAAGCTGTCGTTGAGCGTACAAGTGTTGATTCAGGAAATTCGGGACTGTATTTGGCAATAGTGCATCGTTGCTCCAATCTTCCAAAACTAAGGGTGTTTTGGAATATAGGCAGAACTCAATGTAGGCACATCGAATCGTGGTAAGAGCGAAATATGGGTGTTATGAAAGTTAGATGAAATGAAATGTGGGCACAACGGAATGCACCTGTTATAATTACGTTTCGATTTCTTTTTCAAGATGCGGTCCTTCATCATATCCTGAGACATACTCATTGTTTCTAATAATCTCCCTAATTGTTATTCAAAACCAATTTGAATCCTTGTTCGTGCGGAAACTGAGTTGACTTTCGAAATATTATGAAGGTGCATATGAAGTATTCTCATGGAGATACAGTCTAGAGGAATATTCAAATGATTCAGATCTAGTGGAAGCTTGGGTATCCCCGTGGAAATAGGCCAAAACATTCATTATGTTGTCTTCATTTGAAGTTAAAGGCTTCGGTAAATGTCGTTCAGTTTCCAATTTTCATCCATGATTGGAATTATGTTCTAATCGTACACACTTCTTTTCGTTCATTGGATGTAGATCAGGATACGCTTCATTGGATTTTCTGCACGTTTTTGCTATAATTTCCTCACATTACATGAACAATTCCATCAGAACTTCGTTTGGATAGTTATTTCCTCCATGTCAAATCTTTTTGAGTTATTTCCGTTGAGGCAACACACGAAGCTATCATTACTTATGCACTAATTGTCAAATGTTCATAATGCCATGTACCATCATAACATTTAATAGCCACCTCAGATGAATATGAGAAAAGTAATTCGATGTTTTTAGGAAATTGCTCCTATCTTGGAATTCTGGCTATGTTTGTGTAGGTACATCAATTCAATCCGAACGGAATTCAGTCATCTTTCAGGATATTTCATAATATATAGGGTGTTTCGTTTTGAAAAACGCACTTCCAACTCTCTTTGTATCTAGCAGTGATCATGAATTTTGAACGACTCTGTGAAAAGCAGAACAAACTTCTCTCTTCAGAATGAAGATATATGATCCTGATGAACTGAACACAAAATTGTTACTTCCCAAGAATCCAAATACCGCAGAAATGAACATTCAATTCGAGCTATGTTTTTAATCCAAAATATACAAAATAATCAATATCTGGAAAATTGTTAGAGATGAGTATAGGAGAGTATGAGGCAGAAATGATCAGAAAGTGACGATGAGTTCAAAATGCAGTAATATACTAGGTGTCCCATTTGAAATAACTGAGAAGCTGCTACTTTCTGGTATAAGCGGCAACGCTGCATTGCTGATAATATTTCAAATCGATAGATCAAGAGTAATCATTTGAGTAACCAAATTTTCAGAATGATTTTATGTCCCGTTCTCCGTGAACCTTTCAGGTGCCATCGACCGTGACCCACCCATTTGGTATGGCTGCGTTATCTGAGTCAGTCAACGCTCATCAAAGTATGATTTCGTGAATACTCCGAAAAAGTTCGCCGTCCGAATCCCTTTCAAAACAAGTTTGATTGGAATGATGGATTTCCAGTTACATGAATAGTGCGACGAGTGCAAATACAATAATGACACAAAACTCAGTGCTGGCAAATGACAATGCCTTGAATCAAATCTGATGTGAATCTGAATACTTCACGTATATGACGTATTCAGACGTATATCACGTATCGGTCTCAGTCGAGTCCTCTGCGGTACTTCATGGAAATCAATGTCTGCTGTCATAGGTGGTTCCGTTCTCATCAGATTATACTACATTTGGTTTGGGAGTCCTACAGAATAATTCTCTACATTCTTGGGTGAATCACCCTGTTTTAATTTCAATCGTTCAGTTTGGAAGTTTCTCGAACTAATTCAATAACATATCATACTGAATATCCATCCACGGTTATGTTGAAAATCCGATATGAATGAATATTCGTATGTTCGTCGTTTTCCACATATTCTTCTCCACAACATCAATGAATCACACGGATTTGCAGACCATGACATTTCTATTCAGCCAGAAATATCAAACTCATAAAACATAACAGCGCTTTCCCTCTATGGACATAAACATTTCAAAAATGCATCTTGCACTGAAAGTTTACCAACTCAAGCTACTCCAACTCGAAAGTGTTATTAATCCTAGAGATGAGAACTACACTTCGAGCTTCTATATTACATCTTATATATTGCCAAAACTAGTCTTGTTACTGGTGCTTCCGACAGAGTTATAATATTATGTGTTCGTTCCCACACTCATTCACTGGCGTACTTACTGATACGCTACCAGTTATATTATTTCGTTGCCATAATTCTGGAAGATTGGCCATCATGTTTGATAGCTATGTACTC
Source organism: Gastrophysa polygoni (assembly GCA_963576655.1). Taxonomy (NCBI): domain Eukaryota; kingdom Metazoa; phylum Arthropoda; class Insecta; order Coleoptera; family Chrysomelidae; genus Gastrophysa; species Gastrophysa polygoni. The sequence continues at coordinate 18,476,433 of OY755082.1, forward strand.
CCTACTGAGTTTATAATTCCTGCACAACGATTCACTACACAATTCTATTGATCCTAAGAAGACCTGCATGTTGTATTTCTGCGAGTGCAATTCTTTTTGAAGCTCAATTTTTCAGGGTTTGTGATGCTGCATGAAAGATTCCATTATTATTTTTCTCGAGACATTCAAACTATTGGATTGATATTAAAAGATTGGATATCTCTTGATTTAAATTGCGAAGGGGTTCTTCGAATTGTATATTTATGAAAGTCTCTTCTCCACTATTATTTTTTGAGAAATCAAGAACAGCTGAACCTCAAATGTTCCTGGTTCAATCATGTAGATCCTTTTATTGCATATCAAACTAACTGTGGGGAGATCTGAATACTCTGATTGCTGATTGGCAAAGTTGAATAATTCATCTCCTCAACATTGTTGCTTGAGATGATAAAAGTTGGGTGAGAGAAAAATCAGTATATAATTGAAAGATATAGTACTCTTTCAATTATGAGTGGGTTTCTGGAAATTCACAATATTGAATATTCACAAGAACAACGCAGCTCATATTTGAACAACTTTCTGGAAATCCTTCGACCAAGTCTCATGACAGTAGTCTGACTGATCACTAGGAGAAAAGTATCAGAGAAGCTGATCATGATGGCATCTATTCGTTCATCTATTCGGGAAAGAATCTCTACCAATAACTTTTCTAATCATTTAGATGTCTGTACGCTACTGGTTCATCCACACTTTTCCCAATGCATGGCTTTTATGATTATTGGTAAACTTTTCAGATTTTCCTTCCGTATGAATATTCGTACTTCGCCTTCGAGAGAAAATTATGGCGACTTGAAATGAAGTCAATGATGTTTATTTTCACCGGGTTGGCGAGAAAATGTGATCTGAAATTTGCATAAGTTTTGAGCGTGGCTGCCTGATTTATTGTGGAAGTTGGTGAATTTCCACGTCAGAATTTCATTTTTAAATTACGACGCGGTTTGCATCAAGCGAACTACTTGAAGTATATAACTAACTGGCTCATTTAGTGATGGAACCGTCGACTTTTTCCTACAATGAATGTGGCGACAAGGAATTCAAATGCTGGAGTAATCACAAGTTTGTAATCGAAAATTCTCGTGACTTTCAGCTACGAATAGTATCATCATGGAATAGTATCGCTGTGAACGTGTGAGAATATTTTGTTTAGATCATTTCGATCATATTGTGTTCTCTCATATACTAATTTGAATTTGGTCAGCAACAGGTTAGAATTTGCTGTAGTTGCAACATCGACTGTTTCCGTTCGGGTATATCTCTACCACAACTATGATATTATCGAAAATATCTCGAAATTTGAACGAATATCGACGATCACTCCAAATTCACACAGAATATCTCATTGCAAATACTGTATGGCTATCAAATTCACAAACAGATGATTACATTATTTCAAAAATTTACAACTAATTTTTCGTTATGGATAATGTGGTGGTGATGAAGAGTCATCATCGTCATCATAACGAAATCATCTGCTACAGATAAGAAATATTATTCAATAAGAAAAACAATGAGAATGAAACTTGAAATGCGATTACACAATCTTCGTATTCTCGTCATCCATGCACATTATGTCAATGAAAACAAAATGCTGTCGGATATGGGTTTTGGTGCTGGATCATGGAAACACTTCGGTTCTGACATTGATTCATCATATACAAGATCTGGAAGAGGAAATTACAATATATATATACATCTTGAAGAGCTGCAAAAGTGTAACTGATGAACAATGTTGAATACATAGAAAAAACCTATTTTGAAAAACATAGATATTTCGGACACTTATTGATTGCCATAAATATCATCACCTATGGAGATTGTGAAAATTATTGGAATCTATGCAGACGATTCCAACAGTGAATAGAACCCTCGATGATATACACTGGATAGAATCAACCCACATTGATGCACGGAGTGAACACGATGTTTCCGAGATATTCTATATCATTGCGATCGTGTGATGAAACATTGTTGTCAGAAACGTCGAAATCAAATTAGATATGAGTAGATGAACCAAGGGGAACTTGAAAATGCCAGGGAACAATATCATCATTCAGAATGTTTCCTACTCATGTGAACTCGAATGGTTGTTGTTCATTTTTGAACAGAGTTTCATCACTTCTGTATTCTTGATTCGAGCATTATGTTTCTTGGTATGATTCGAAAAGTGATTCAGAAATGCTCTTCTTTCATCTCCGATTCTTTGCAGTTGACATATTGGCATTCTGTTCGTCTATTTTTTCTATGTAAGTTCTAGTGTTTATTATATATTTTTTGATTATCAAACAACTGAAATTACAAGCCCTATGGATGTGTTTTATGAAAAGGATTGACTCATCTTCCAATACCGCACTGGAAATAATGCACATGATTACCTACAATAGCAACAGCGAAAGAAACATCACAACAAATCAAAATTAGGTTAGGTATCTTGGCTTCTGGCATCAGCACGGTCATAGGCGTAGACTTCACTCGTGAAATCAAAGAGTTGTTTCCTAACTTTTACCGAATTGCTGTACATTTTCATTATTTCATCCTTCACAGATTTCCGGGATTTTCTCTACTTGTTTCTAGAGATGATAATAGAAATTTTGATGATTACTTCAATACATCATTGATCATAAGTTGCGATTCCCTACAAGTAGGTAATAAGTGTTGTCCAATTTTCCAACATTTCACGCGTTAGCTGTGACGCCTTCAATGTAGTAACTGCAGTTCTTCTATCTGATAATGATCCTGAACACTGAAACAAGTGACATTTCCAATGAACTCGTTAGGCCACAAGAGAATTTCCAATATATTGTGATACCCGCATAATCTAGTATTAGGAAAATTTGCAGCGTTAAAAGACGTAAGCGTTTTTGGCGAAACAAAACACTATCAGTGACTGCACCAGTCTTCTGTACATCGTTGTCATGATACTGCAACTGTCATCTCCATACTCATGATTTATTAATATATGGTACACTGATCATAGATTCATCAAGGTATACAGAAATTCTTCATCAAACTGTAGATTCGTATTTCGGATCGGCATCTGCAGAACAGTATTTCGAAACAGATTTGATAAAGTCGATCTCAACTACGGGGATTTCACTCTCACAAATTCAGGTGTCTCCGGAGTGTCTCGTTGGGATATGAAATCGAGTTTTGATCAAAATTGAATTTTCTGCAAAATGAAAGACGATTCTCCTGTAATCCTCACAAGATTGAAGAACTTCATGGAACATATTGGTATGAAGAAGAGTCAATGTGTTCATATCCCGTAGCTTATACAGATTCATAAATGATTTAATGACTACTCATGAATGGAAATTCGAGGTTTCGAATCTGTTCATCGTACAAATGGAAAACTTCAGCTTTCCGCAGTTCTCAACAAATATTGATCCATGAATTGACTTTTTTTATCTGTTGACAACACGGAAGGAAAACCTATAATGTTCGAGGAACATCGTGTTAGCTTGCGGTCGATTTTGGGAGAGGAGGAAGGTTTTGGAATTTTTCTTGAGAGGTTGGAGGTTTTGAGCATCAGGCAAGACTTGCCTCTATTGACGAATGATGCTTGGTGAACCGATGTTCGACAGTGTAGGGGCGACCAGCCTGAGCTAGTCTGGTCCGTCTACTAGAAATCGCTTGTGGTGGCATAACAGATGATATTTCTCTACCTTCATACGATGTTCTAGAGAGGTCAATGGTTTGGTGAGTGTTGAAGCATCGATTGGGCGGATAGCTCTCTTCTCAATTGAACCTAAGAGCTTTAGCGTTTGTTTGGGGCTAAGCTCCCGACATGTGAGCAGCACTCTAGGACAGGTCGAATTCGTGCTTTGTAGATCATAAGCAGTTGCTGGGAAGTACCCCTCCACACGAAAAACAAAACCAAGTTCTCAAGAAGCAGTTTTCGCAATGATCGTCCTTTCGTACCACAGATAGTAGTGCAATTGGTCTATAGTTATTGGAGAGGGTTTTCTTGCTATTCTTTGGAATCGGTTGTACTCTATTCTTCCAGTTGGAAGGAAATATGCCGTGCTTGTATGATATAGTGGACAACCTGCAGAGAACTGGTGTTAGTTCTGTGGCACATTTTTTCAAAACAATAGGCGGTAATCCGTCTGGCTCCATAGCTTTCTTGAGGATAAGCAGAATATTTCTGATTGTGAGTTGACGAAAGACAATTTCTGGCATATGTTTATCGATGGTAGCGATTTCAGGAAAGTCCTGGCCTCGTGGATTCAAACTAGAATTGTCTGGGAACATTTTGGCTGAGGTGTTGACTTTTTCTCGTGGTTTTGTGGCAAATGTATTAGCATCCTTCGTGAGGGGAGGAAATGAGCTACAAGTAAAAAAGGTCCAAAATGAACGGAAGCCATTCGGGCACTCTATGAGCTTCGATCTCATATTGGTGTTGTATGCCTCTTCAGACTCATATATCGGTCTATTGCATGTATTCCTAGCTTCAACATATTCATGTCTAGTTTGAGGGCATGGGTTCTTGCGCCATAAAAATGGTCATCAAAATCAGTAGTTCGGGCACCGCTGGATTGCCAGAGGTGGAGCAGTTTCTTGTCATCCTGGGTCACCCAATTCAACATCGCTAGATTTTTTGCAGTGTGAAATCTTCGCTTCATGAAACTCCAGTAGAAACAGAGCAATACCTAATTGGACGAATCACAGCAGCATTTGAGATCATCCAAAATGAGGATCAAATTCAGAGCCAAGTCCACAGAAATCATGTGTGGAGTTTAAATCGGTGTATTCAGGTTGGAGGAAGACATTTTGAACATTTGTTGTGATGATGTCATGTACAGAAGGCAAAGATCGAATGCTACTCAGACAATTCATCGTTTTTCTGAATTCTAAAGCGTCTCAGGGCCGTTGTGCCGTAGTGACACTTTTCCGGACATAGGACCCACTACTCAAATGTCTTCTACTGTTGCAATGGATAACCCTTAGAAGTTTGATCTCATAGTTCTGTAACACCCTACCAAGTGTCCCAACAGTTCGTATTTGCTCGATATATCGATAGTGTTGATATATATGAAAAAATGTTTCGTATGAAAGTTTTATGACACCATGAAGGCCACATTTTGAGAAAAGTTCCTGATTCACAGCGTGATGCATTCCTCCGTAATAACAAAAAATATTTATGTTTCAAATAGATCAACCCGTTCATTCTCCTGTCATCACTGTCAGCACTGGATCTTTCCTTCGCCACTATGCGCCGATGCCCAGTTTTTATTTTTTTTCCGAAGAAATGGGGAGTGACGCAGGCTCTGAATGGAATAACTCTGAGCTGTTTCTTGAAATCTCTTTGAAATTTCCATTTTCGTCCACTCCGATTCAAGTTTATGCGATATTTCCAAATTGTATGATAGTATAGTATAATATAATAGTATAATGAGCTATATGAGGATACCAACATTTCACATGTTATTCGTAATAGTTTCTTGATCATTTATTGAATTGAATAAATACCTGTATAGACACTTGTAGTTCCATCGAGTACAAATCTGATATGATCCCGAATGGATTCAACACAACAAAATAAGATAAAACGGAGTTTTAGCGATTCATCACTGGCACACTTCTAAGTTGTTCAGTGGGATGAGTGGACACCATGGTATGGTGTGGAAGTATACAGCAGGGAAATTCGATTATTGTGAGAGGAAACCGGAATATAGTTTACAAGTATGAAAATCTTGTAGTCATCATATCATTCCACTACTTTTCAATGGAATCCCGGTGTGAAATGAAATAACTCAAAAAATTCCATACGGAATCCAAGCAATCATAATGATCGTCCTCTAGTGATAACAGGTCGACATTATTTCGTTTGTAAGTTCATAATTTTTTCCGCTCCTATCAAATATCCGATGGTGGAAATATGGCAACGAATGTACTCTATTATCAACTGAAATTTGGCCATGCATGACGGTTCGTTAGTTCTGCTCGTTGATGTAAAAAATCAAAAAGTGACACGCTAATAAAGGGGATATAGATACGCGACAAACATCATTTTGCTCGCGCTTTGATGATGTATTCGAAAATGACCGACAAAAAATTGGATTTATCTCTCGTTGTAGTTTGATGAGTCCAGATCAATTACTCACCGATTGCAGCTCATACTGATAAGATTCTCTCACAAATATCAGTCATGAATCATGTTTGTCAGCATGGTGGAAAAATAACTATGTGCACGATATGATGATGTGATATGTGAACAGCACATACCACACTGTTTTTTTTCCATTTAGGAAGTAGTAGTCCATGTTACTGTGGCAACAGAAGAGTGGGAAGTGAAACGCACAAAATTTCATGAAATTTCATTGCACCTTCAAATATCACTACTGGAGTCATCACATAAAATGAATCCACTACATTATGCATATCAACCTCAATAGAAGTACTGCGGATGCAAACATGACAATCAGAAGAATAAGGGTGGGTGATAACGAATGAAGGATTTGGATTATCGATAATCAATTACTGATATCGATATCGATATTCCGTTACCGATAACATTGGTATCCATGATATCGATAATATCGACGATGCAAATACGACTCCTACTCAATATGTACTCGTGCAAAATTTGTCACTTTCCACACAAGGGATGTTATATACTATTCTATAATGTATTGACTGCTGATGACGATGGTATCCAAGATCTTTCGATTCCCTCAACATTGATGGATGTGATAGGTGAAAGAGACCCTTGCAGAATTCACTCTAATTTCCAAAAACAAAGGAGAAATACGAGCAGTCACCATTAACAGAGGAAATTATTTCGCATACCTGATTGAATTGATTGTGGGGATATGAAAAATCATCAAACAAGAACTGAGAATGTCGAATTGGTTCCACTGAATCTTCGAAACTTTGATTCGAACACTATGAATGAACTGGGGGTGGCCGTGAGTGATCAGTCTCATGGCAGGATGTACTTTGAGGAAACTGGTTGCATGAAAATAATCATGCTGACTTAGAAACTCAAGTTTCATGTAACCATGTGATTCATATCATATGTTCATCAGCATGACATGTTTGACGAAACTTGAGTTTCATTAGTTTCGCCAAATTCAGTTGAAGAAAGGAAACTGGTCACACAATGATTTTATGGAACCGAAGTACAATAAACTGACTGAGCACTGACCACTGTGGAGAAATCGCAACGCCAGGTAGTGAGAAGTATTTGTTGAGGTTTACAGATGATTCAATTTTGCTTCACTTCGAATCACTCCAATTCAAATCTTGATTCGCATGTTCTCTTTTACTAAAGGTGTCGAAGGAGGAACCCAGTGTTTCCGTGCCTCTTTTCATTTTTACATTATTTCATTAGAACACTCACATATCATCTTCATCGTACCACATTATGAATCTAACTGCGAAGGTTTCCTGGTTAAAATTGGTTATGATGGACGTTATAGTTGGAGTCGAATGAAATTGAATGGAAAAAATGAGAATCGATGACAAACTGAGCGACTTTTCGTTCATTGTGACTCCATAATATTGATGAGAAGGTTTTAGGATATAGTGATAGATGGAGGTAGGAGTATCAGGACTTTCTTACATTCCGGGCCAATGAGCTCAATGTGTTTTGCAATGTAGCAGAAACCAAAAATAATCATTGACCTTGATGACAATGAAACATTCGTGCATGTTCCAATAGAGATATGGAACAGGTCCCAGTTAGAATATTCCATATATCTTTAGCTTTCTTGGAACATTCCACTGTCACGCCTAATAGAATTACCTTGCAATCGAAACATAATTGATGGATATGACAATAACAGAACTATTGGGCAATATTTCATGTCTGGTCGGCTGGACTTCACCAGCATTATGTATATGAAATATGTCAGTTTTATGATCTCACAGGTTGGATGTATATTAAAAATCAATTGTTGTCGAAACAATCAATCAGACAAATGATGGAATATCAATTATTATATGAACATTTGTCAGCATCCATAATTACTAACATGTTTCTCCATGACGAATATGTGTTTCCTTCTCTATATGAAATACCCTACCAAAGCTCACCTAACCTAACCTGCCTATGAATTATAATCAAGTGACCGACAAGAGCCAAACATGCGATTTCGGACAGATCAGTTCAGATCGCCTCGAATTACCAAATAGCAAGACTCAAAAGAAAATTTGAGATGCTACGGAGCATTCGAAGAAATTCTTTGTCTATAGAAAAACCCAACTCGAGAAATTGCTCATAACATCAACGTATCATTCCATTCAGAACAGTGAATATAATGATCTGTGTGGAGATTTGGCACAAACTGACAGTTCTTGAACACATTTACTATGTTCAAAGACCCAATAGAACATGTAATTGTAACTTCATGATTAGATTCTCCCTGTATTCAGTAAGAAAAAAGTTTCTATCGGGACCAATCAACAAAATATATGTGACCATCTAGAGAACAATGGACAGTTGAAATCTGAAAAGCAATGGTTAGTTTCACCTTGTAGTACTTGTCGATCGATATTTCTTTCTCTGTTTCGATTTTCAAAATGTATAATAAATATCGACACTACGACATGGGAAGTTTATTTTCAGTCAGCCTGTGAATATTTGAGATCGAAAAGCCTGTTCGGAACCAAACGTGTGGTTTCAGAATCATTTCTCTTGTAGATTGCTTCATCTATTGGAAGTAATCACTCTCATTATTTATTAATAATTCAGTTGCCATCTCAATGAATTCATCATTTCAAAAAATATGGGAATGTGGAAGTGAATGCCAGTGAAAATTTCACGTTTTCCGTACCCACATCGAATTGAGTTATGAATACACCGACACCATTCCAATCCGTCAACACAGAAGCGTATATATATTCCACGTACACTTTGTTTTGTGTGGCCTTTAAGTCCTTTGTGAGTTCTGCTGTTTGTTGAATTTTCATATAAACAAGAGGAAATGCCAGCAGCGGACGTCACGAGGTTTATATGCAGTTAATTCGAATGAAATGTTGAAAAAGTGGATTCGTGAGCCTTTTTACTGAACAATAGCAGAACAGCTGATGATGTTGTTGAGGACTCTGATGCTGTGAAACAATTAATTTATATCATCAACTACTGGAATAACGTTACGAACGTTCCACAATACTCAGAATGAATATATTTCATAAAAATGGGATATTCGATTCAATTCCTTCAGTACAATAGGACATACATTCTACTCATCTACAACTTTCTAGTCACATAGCTATCAAGGCATCAATCATAACAATTACTTTTGCCGTAACTTCCTCGATGTCTTGTACATACATTTACATTCAGAAGATGTGAGGTACACTTTTATCATTCGACACCACGAATGAACAACCTATGAAATTCGTGGAGCATCGTCATGCCAACGGTAGAATAATGGGAGAAAAGGAAGGTGTTCTTTTATAAGAAGAAGAGCAAGAGAGAATCCTCTACGCATAGATTTTCACAACGTTTTCTTTCTTTCTCTTGTTACAGCGAAGCTAGACTTGACATATATGGGTGACTTGCCTGAGCGTGTACATTTATCCTTTGACATAACAAGATTTGACATAGACATAATCATAATCCACTCGTTGAAACAAAATATTTTTGTACTTGGTGAAAGTTCTGAATTTGGTTTCGACGTGCCCAACGTTCTGGTATGATATCTTTACAGTATCAACAAATCCCTACATAGTGCAAGAATAACTATTTGTTAAGTTGATTATTAGACTCATTCGTCAGCTGTGGTAGGCACAACAAATTACTGATGATATCGTGAGTACTTCCTTATATAACGGTCTAGGCGACAACGATTAGTAATAGCCATTACACGAAAGTGAAATACAATACTTTTCATATGACTTCGTGTTCACCATTCAATCGGAGAATATTTTCGCCCATAATTTTGAATATTTCTAAATATTTTTATAATTTGTCATTGAAATCGTGCTTCTTAGAATGGACGACTGTGACCACAAGGAGGATGCTATGTATTTAGCTGATTATTTGCCGAACTAGGCTACCAGTACATTCTCCGAAAACGAATTTGCATGTTTCACTTTTCACCAATCCATGGAAATGGGGTGAACCTTTCCATACGTTTTTTTAAATTTCTCGGGCAAAGAGCTGATTATACTCAAACTGGCATCTTTTAGGACTTCTAGTGCAGTAGAATTCATTTTCGCTTTATGAATCTATATTCGTACAAAAAGTCAGTTCTGAAGCCAGGTACTTAGGTAGGTATTGTCAAATTATGACATTTCATGACGATTCTGATTCAAATCTTTATCCAACACATGACAGTTATGACTGTCATTATTAATGTCATTTCAGATGAGTAAACTATCAAATAACACACTAGTGTGTTATAATCCATAACTCACTAGTGAGTTATGGATTAACTCACGTTCATATTCAAAGTAGAATTATATTTATTTATTACCATTTCAAGCAGAATTCACATTGATATTGAAATTGAAGGAAAAAGCTAACGGTTTATTCGAATTTGAAGTTATTGTAAAATTGGTTGGTTCATTGGAACCAGACGCTCCCATATCGGTACAGCTGCTGATAGTGCTGGAAGACGCCGACACATTGGAACCTTGTATTTTTTCTGCAATTTGTATTTTGTTATGCACCGATTATTCTAGGTATCCTTCTGCTACCGTCGAGGACTTCCATCCTCCGTGACGCTTCAAAGTAGTCATGTTAGCCCCTGCATTGGCCAAAAGAGTCGCCGAAGACCTTCTCATGCAGTGACTGGTGTAGAGCGCTGGTTCCTCCAATTTCAAAAACATTGCAATTCTTGAAGGTATCTTCGACAACGTATTTATTCCCACACACTGGCTGGTACACCTCCCATTCCTGTAAAAAACGAAAAAGCGGCTAGAACTAGTATTCTTTGGTCTCAAAGACATGTATTTTTTACACAAATTGATCGGGTTGACTGGAAATCCTTCTTCAAGTATGGTGAAACTTCTCGATTTCTTGGTTTTAGTGTCTGGCAAAACTATGTGAAAATATTTCCCTTTGTCTTGAATATTTTCTATTTTCAAATTGACTAATTCATCGCATCTACAAGCACAGCTAATCCCCATTATCAAAGCCACTTTCATCAACAAGTACTCGTCATCGGGAGCTTCGTTCAAAAACATCTCTATTTCAGGTCATTCTAATGTCTTGGACTTCTTTGGTTTGTATCCCTGTGATTTGCTCTTCAAAAAGCTCGTTAGTTTGCCATATTTCGAAATGTCGATTATTTTTATAAAGGTGAATAGTCGAGTAGTCGAGTAGTATTTGGTCCACAGCGACGATGTGGAAAATTTTTTTTGCAACTGTGAAAAATAAGCCAATAGAACATTTTCGTCGATACCTTTTATTTTCCGTGAATTCATCCAAGACTCAAACATCTTGAACTCCTTGTCGTAAGCATCTCGGGACTTTTCTGGCAAAATCTGCATCGCTGCTTCTTCTGCTTCCGTAAGGATATCCTCAGGAACGTAATTTTCACCGATTTCCTCCATTTTCTATACGTTTTTTTCTTCAGAAAAGGTTTGAGGATGAGGATGAGGATGAGGATGAGGATGAGGATGAGGATGAGGATGAGGATGAGGATGAGGATGAGGATGAGGATGAGGATGAGGATGAGGATGAGGATGAGGATGAGGATGAGGATGAGGATGAGGATGAGGATGAGGATGAGGATGAGGATGAGGATGAGGATGAGGATGAGGATGAGGATGAGGATGAGGATGAGGATGAGGATGAGGATGAGGATGAGGATGAGGATGAGGATGAGGATGAGGATGAGGATGAGGATGAGGATGAGGATGAGGATGAGGATGAGGATGAGGATGAGGATGAGGATGAGGATGAGGATGAGGATGAGGATGAGGATGAGGATGAGGATGAGGATGAGGATGAGGATGAGGATGAGGATGAGGATGAGGATGAGGATGAGGATGAGGATGAGGATGAGGATGAGGATGAGGATGAGGATGAGGATGAGGATGAGGATGAGGATGAGGATGAGGATGAGGATGAGGATGAGGATGAGGATGAGGATGAGGATGAGGATGAGGATGAGGATGAGGATGAGGATGAGGATGAGGATGAGGATGAGGATGAGGATGAGGATGAGGATGAGGATGAGGATGAGGATGAGGATGAGGATGAGGATGAGGATGAGGATGAGGATGAGGATGAGGATGAGGATGAGGATGAGGATGAGGATGAGGATGAGGATGAGGATGAGGATGAGGATGAGGATGAGGATGAGGATGAGGATGAGGATGAGGATGAGGATGAGGATGAGGATGAGGATGAGGATGAGGATGAGGATGAGGATGAGGATGAGGATGAGGATGAGGATGAGGATGAGGATGAGGATGAGGATGAGGATGAGGATGAGGATGAGGATGAGGATGAGGATGAGGATGAGGATGAGGATGAGGATGAGGATGAGGATGAGGATGAGGATGAGGATGAGGATGAGGATGAGGATGAGGATGAGGATGAGGATGAGGATGAGGATGAGGATGAGGATGAGGATGAGGATGAGGATGAGGATGAGGATGAGGATGAGGATGAGGATGAGGATGAGGATGAGGATGAGGATGAGGATGAGGATGAGGATGAGGATGAGGATGAGGATGAGGATGAGGATGAGGATGAGGATGAGGATGAGGATGAGGATGAGGATGAGGATGAGGATGAGGATGAGGATGAGGATGAGGATGAGGATGAGGATGAGGATGAGGATGAGGATGAGGATGAGGATGAGGATGAGGATGAGGATGAGGATGAGGATGAGGATGAGGATGAGGATGAGGATGAGGATGAGGATGAGGATGAGGATGAGGATGAGGATGAGGATGAGGATGAGGATGAGGATGAGGATGAGGATGAGGATTAGGAGATATTATCTCATCTTCTAGATAATCTCACATAAATTCATCTATTATTTCTTCTCATACATGCTGTAACTCTTGAAAATGGTGATGTGGTACAATCAACAATGATTCTCATATCGCTGCAATATTAGGAGAATGGATCGTTCATGGAGCCTCTATCTCATTATCGTCATATTCATGTGAGTAGTGACTATTGAATTATCATCAAGCATCCATTATATAGAGATGATTATATCGAGTATATCGGTTGAAGAATCGAAAGTTTGCATCTTCTTCTTTCTTTTCCATAGTTATCTATTCCAGGTGTTGTTTTTCAATATCTTCTAGTTGGTATCAACGATGATATTTGAATGAATATAGCTATCGTGATATTGTCAGAGAACTCATCGCAGAAATACTGGCAAGAAAAATTCAATCGTCGTGTATATATAATTTTCTCATTGCTCAATTATTCATGACATGATAATGACAAAATCATGTTTACTTTTCCATCAACCCTACATCGACCTCCATTCTAGTAGGGGTTCAAATGATATGAGAAAAAGTCATCAAATATTCATGCCAAAAACAAGAATTCCAGTAAATATTTTGACACGGTAATTTCACCAATACAAAATACAATTGAGCTCACCGTGCTCACTATACTTCAAAACTGATTGATGGGGTCATCAATATTGAAATTGTTTTCTCTAGTAACATCAATTTCTGATTGAATTGTATGGAGTTTCAGAATGAGTGAATATTCTTGCATTTGTAGGAACTATTTATTCATGATGATCGTCCGATTTATGCGGTTCAGTTCGTTAGGTCATTATTTCTTTGGATGTTGATAACAAACATATTTGATTTATCATTCAATTTATCACGTTATTTTGTTCTTTTCTGATGTTCGGACATTCACTGCCCATATTACTCATCTGACCATCATCTAAAATCTCAAGAAATCCTCATTCATTCATTCATCTCAGTTCTGAAGTAATCTATTATTTTCCATCTAGCTCTCAGATGTTCATTCCGAAGTTAACCATCTCAGTGTTCTCAAATAGAACACCCTGCATATTTTCACGGACACTGGTGTGATATTCATTGAGCTCTCATTTTGGCTGAATAAATATCTATTATATTCTCGATGAATGTGATAAATGACTGTGAATTAATAATATGCATTCATTTCCACCCACTTGATACACTGTTTACATCGGATTCTACCATTTCAATTGGGATGAAGTTCAAAATGCTGTTACTTTTCTGTTTCAGATCCAGAGGCACTATAGGTGAGTTGATATCAAATGAAGTCTCATTGGGTATGTCATCAATCACTGCGAGAATATACAGGTTGTGCCATTCACCCTGTGTAAACAAAAACATGGATGAACATATTACTACGAGGAGAATCTATTGAATCGTCGAACTGCACTTTGATATCTCATCCCAATGAGCAGTTACTGAAGATCGTTGCACTATTTGAACACCCAGTTCAGTTATCTATGTTGATATTGCACTACGTATCTATTAGAGGGTATTATTACTCATCTACGACGAAAGAATCGTAGTCTCGTGAACTGTACTCATAATCTAAGTAATTCATTTTTTTTGAAATTCCACTAGTAGGTAACTAATAGCTATCAGCTAACTAATAATCACCTAACTGATATTCTGAAGGGATAGATTTCTGTATATAACTCGCAATTATTCTGGTACCTATTTATACAGTTTATTGAATCAGCACCCACCGAAATACCGCTTCAATGCGCTCAATATATTCCTCTTTCAGTGTCCAGACCGCAGTAGGCAAACCTCATTATACACATGGTGAGTCAATAGTGTCGCAAAGTGAGATAGCGGCTCTGCTGTTCGATATGAGAAGAGAAGGAGGAGAAGGCGTTTTGTCACTTGAACTCGAACACACCATGTATATTTCAACATATGTGAATTCACAGTCACTCATGCTCACTCTCTTCCTTTGCGTTGAAAAATCGAAACCAGCGGTGTGAAGTTACAACCGTCTTCTACCTTTTCTAATTCCAGAAATTCAACCAAACTTGCAGAGCTATCGTGAGTCAATATCATATCGTGAAATTTTCATCGTCTCCATGAACTTAACAGGGTGGTCAGAATGAGTCTCCAACTTATTCAAAGGTTGAAACGCATTTTTTTCTAACGCCACATCTTATACCATTTCACACTATTCGCCAGATATTCCAACTTCTCACTGATGTGGGTTTTGGTACATCTAAACATAAAAGTTCATCTGTTATCTCATCTCATTTTCAAATATCTTGTATGATCAGAATCCATTGTCAAGTTCGTGGTTTCTTTATATTTCTCATCATGACAGACGAAATGTTCCCCTGAGCTACAAAGTTTCGACCCTGATGAATTACATCTTTTTATATACAGTTTTTCTTCTCCCCTCTAGGCTGCAGCTGGCTGCAACTTTATATATAGATATACTAGATGACCCGATGAACTTTATATCACTACAAATTGATGAACTGAACCTCATCAGTTCGAGTATCGTTGGAATATATTTGAATGAATCTTTGGTCTCAGTCTACGAATTCAATTTATCTCGATGAAATAGCTGATCGAAAGGAATCTACACGAAATAATCGAACTCGCTTCGATTTCACCTCTTTTTTTTCCAATGTAATTTTTTTTTTCGTTATGTAATATTCTCAATCACACGGAATGGAAAACAGTTGAGCAGCTGTCGAACGATAGGTCTCACGAGCGCCATCTATTGAAAGAAATCTGAATATCCACTCTCGATCTTTTCTCGATTTTTTCGATTTTTGGCTGCTCCTTTCCTAAACTACCCCAGTAATTTTCGAGTTTTTTACGAAGCGATAATTGATTTCTTTATATGTATATAACAGTATAGAATTCATTTCCACCGACTGAGTACAAGATTTAGAAAAAAGAGACCTGTTCTGTGGTAGCATATTCACGTGACGTTGATTCGATAATAATTCTGTGGGGACCAGTTGGCAACCCTGCTCATGAGCGCCCTCTGTTGAGGGTAATCCGAAATGTACTCACAGCAGCACAGAATCCATGTTTCCGAAGTGGTAATTTCCATACTAATTCCGATTTTCTATTCAAATCTGTCGATTTATGCTCGACTAACACATGGCAATCGTCAACTGCTGATTTTCCGTCGCCGACCTGAAAAGATATACATCAAATGGATTACGGAGAGTAAAAGAATAATAATAATAATAATGATAATAATAATAATAATAGGTCTTTATTTTCGAGAAGTACAGAGTAGATACACTAGAAAAACGCCGAAGATCAGATGGTGTCACGCATGGACATGCGTGAAACCTCTGTCGATATTATGTCCCATATAGTGTGATGGTATTTCAAGTGCCGCTTTGAGAAATGCAAAGTGACATATTCATAGAGCATACGTTTCGAATTTGCAGCGTACGTGGATCCTTAGAATTCCAGGTTTGCGAGTGGTCTTCAAGTATTGAATAACAAGTTTCCACTACTGGGGTCTGAATAATGACTTTGATTTGTCAATATTGTTAGTATTCAATAGTCGTAGAGAAATATATATTATTTACTATTTCCATCCATTCCGACAAAGCTAGCAACGAATCAAATTTATCCATTTTTTCAATATTACTGCTCAACTGAGGGTACGTTGAGATATGAAAATTGTACTACTATCTAGAGTATACTGAGTAATCATGATATCAGAAACCAGATCAAATGGAGTAATAATGATTTCAAATAATGAAGAATATTTCTCAAGATGCTGTATATAGGACACTGCCCGATATTTCTCAGGGAAATTATGCTCTTAGGATATCATGAAAGCATCGATGTCAATCATAGTCTGACATACTTTGTTGCTCGGTGTAGCAATTGGTTATATTCGAAGGAGCTTCCCGAAGTTCCGCAGTCATGTCCAACTTCCGTACTTCACTCTCAACAAGATTGCTACAGTTGAGTGTGCACTGTGCATGTAAAAAGGACTTGAGAGTTTTTCCGACAGCATCAAGTTGTAGATAACAGGAATTGGGAATGATTCGGAGTGTGTTTTGTTGAAGGAGATTCGCACTTCTTAGTGAGATTTCATGGCATTTCGGACATTACCGAATTATATGATATTTCTTGACGAATATGAATTAACCATTATATTTCCGAAAGATTTCGTTTTTTTTGATTTCGAAACTTACCCAAGTGACATACCCCAATCTACCCCCTATCAAGTTCTTTTACTTTTCATGACATCACATTTGAAGTGGATGTCTATACCAATGTTCTGCATTCAATTACCCGAGCATCGCTGGAAAGTTTGAATATGAATAAAGGGTTGGGATAAGGTATGGAACCAAGTGAATGTCTTCCAAACGAAGATATTTATGAAAATTTGCACGGCAGTGCAATGGAAGAAAATCCATCTGATGTACATCTTTTTGTTGATGATTGACTTCTGGTTTGACCGGAAATGCCATCAACTTCTTCAACTCAAATGGGATACTCTATATATTTTTACAGATTATGAAAGAGCTTGTTATCATGAATTCATACATACTGAGTTTAGTGTGAGAAAAACTAAAGTGTAAAATCGAGGAATATAGCACTTCAATCAACCTCCCTTGATTTTTTTGCATTGAAGCAATAAACTATTTAGATGAACTAATTGATGTTGTTCGAATACATAGTAATAATTGAACGAACAATCTACAAATTGTGAAATTCAGAATGTTTCAATTATGTGAAATAGAGCGTATTGAAATTTCAGTGATGATCGGTGGTGAAATTTGTTTCCGCTGAATAGAATTTCACACTTGGAGAACAAGAGAGTACTCGTTCATATGATGAAATATATTGCCAGTGGTGAGGAATATTCCATATACACCTTTTGTTGGTAAAGAATATATTCATCAATCAGGGACCAAAATCACATCCCGAGGTACTAACCGAGAGATACTTACAAATAACTACACTTACAAATAACTATTATTGGAGGCACAATGAAATTCTTTCGCAGAACGATCATCTGTCGTTGTTCAGCATTCGGGCTGTTATGTATTGGAATGCATCCCTGATATTCTCTTTGATAATTCTTGGTTGTATCCACATGTACACTGAATCTGAATGAGTAGATATCCAAACAACTGATATCTGTAGACATTGACAGTATATGATAACGGACCACCAATTCACATCCAACGTCAGAAACATGGTTCACATAATATGCCAACACCGCTCCAAATTTTTTTGAAACGTTGCATTGGGAAGGAAACTCTATTTCCATCTGTCATTTTCAGCTAACTTTCTTATTTCAACAAATATCGACTCTAACCATACCAACGACCCAGCTCTCATGGATGAACTGATATTCAGAAATATCGAAATACGCCAATCGATTCCCCCAATATTCGAATCAACTCAAATGTAAAATATTCAACCTAAAAATATGTATCTCACCTCTTGTCTCTTCTCGTCTCTGAATCCAGGCAGAAAGTCACAAAATTAATCACCTAAAATGCATAGTTGGGCCAAATTCAATTTCCATTCTAGAATAGTGCGGAATTAAGCTGTTTACGTAATTGAAAGTACGTCTTCATTTGTTTAATGGATGTAGTTAAGTAGAGAAACGTAATATTTCCTCATCAAGTTCTTAAATAAACAGCTTGCGAACTGCGAAAGGAAATGAAATAATTAATTATTAAATACGTACAAGGCTCCACGTTGGAGTGCACTGATCGAATTTGGAACTATTCCATTTAGAGTATGGAAAGTTCGAGATTCCAGAGAGAGATACATTTTTTCGATGTAGATTATTACGAATACTCTTGTCAGTCTCTTGAACAGATAACCAATGCTCATACTGAGGGTTCCGAGAAGCTCACGAATAGAAGAAGCGCAATGGAATTTGCAAAATTTCATAGAATATACACTATCCAAGGTGAGAATGGCCCTGCTTATCTGTTGGGATATCGAAAACTATTCATAATAGAGATTTTTTTGAATGAGGAGTGAGACAAGCGAAAGAGAGAATGAAATTACGTCTAGGAGTCCTGGATATGTTTTTCGTTCTCGAGATATCCTCAAAAAGTACATTCAAGATTCGCGATTGAATTTCCTTCAGCAATAAATCAATGAAACTATTCGACTCCCTTTGACAACTCCTTGTGCATATTGGTATAGCATCATTATTCATTTGTTTCAAATACAGCCCTCATCTCATCCTGGATTCGGAGATAGGTAGCTCTTCATTCAGAATCCAAAGATCTACTACACTTCAATTCCTGAATATGCTTTCGAGTCTCTTTGTACTGCTACTCATTCCGCATGAGTCTTGAGATTATTAGCGTTGTAGCATTTAGTATCCAATGATATACTACACATCAATTCCTAAACATGTTTCGAGCCTTCTTGTATTGCTACTGATACCGCATGAGTCTTGAGATCATCATTGTAAAGCTTTGTTGTTTCGATCTGAAGTGAATATTGGAATATCATATCTGGTTATGGCTACGTGAAAAACTCTTGTATGACAGACTCATCCAATGAATACAACGTGAACATACCGAATCAACTAAACCTTCTGTGAACTCTAACAATGAATCTAATTGTTGTTTCGATTACTCATTTTTTAGCGTTTGATTTGCACACTCGTTCGATTCTTGACTGACTCAGAACCTGTCATTGTCGGCCTTCCGTAAGAATCATTCTCTTTTTCGCCACCAACAAGGACCTATTGATTCTTTTCGGGATAACTGGAAACATTTCTTAGGATAGTCCCAATTCACGAATGTCCATCCGATGAATCGTATTCGATACAAGGTGACATACTCAAATCAAGTTCAATAATATTGAATCAAAGAGAAATTAATCGAAATCAAACATTTTACCTGCTTTCGCTGCAAATCACATGACTTGGAGCTGTCAGTGGAGCTGGTGGTGACTTTCGTGAACGAAAACAACAATAATCTTGATTTTGGTGAACACCATGCAGTATTATTTCAAGCTCAGCACGAATTCACGATGCCCTTGAAGGGACATAAGAGTTATATTTTGGAATTCCATATCATATATCAGATTTCAAACTTGGAAGTTCAAAATTTGGAACTTCCTATACAAAATGTGAGTTGGTTACTTGGATTTTTAAATTCCCGACTGACTCGGAGTTTTGGAGTTCCGACTCATATCTCGGAAATCTGGAATTACGACCCATAACTCGGAATATTACATGAAAATTCATACTTGTATCACGGAATTCACTACAAAATTTCAACACTCACCTCAGAAGTCATAACTTCAAACAATAGCTAGGAATTTTATCCTCGGAATAACGAAATTTATCTCGGAATTTCAGATTTCCTACTACAAATTAGGATTTTGATTATGAGATTCTGAGTTGAAAATTGCAATTTTGATTCTCCTCGTTAAAAATCGGTATTTTGAAGCGAAACTCCGAGATATAATCCAGAATTTCAAACCTTCCTAATAGAGCTAAAACGGAGAATTTCGAGGTAAAATTCGGACTGATTACTAGAAATTCTGGATTCTCTCCAATATCCTGCACGTCCCTCTCTCCTTCGTGAAGAAGTGATTCGAAGCATTGTCAATAGCGTGCTCTGAGACTTGTAGAAAAGTCATTCGCATTCGCATGCATGAAACTTTTCATCGACCCCTACTGATAGAATTCCATTTCTGATCGAAATATTCCTAGTATTTGTTTGGCAGCTACCTGTAGATCCCATTTTAAATTTTGCTTCATTGCTGCGGGAAATCCGGCATAGCGTGATCATATTGGTCAAGACAATATCCACAATATTCCAAATTTCAACTACACCCCTGAACAGCAATGATCAGAATCTGAACAAACTCAGGCACATCGAGACAAACTCAAATTGAAACTCAGTTTATTCAAGTGGAATATTGGTGATAACAATATTGATGGTATCGATGACGTATAATATCATTGATATTCTCTATGTCAAATGTGAGGGTTTACCTGAGCCAATTTGCTCTTGATGTGCTACCCAGAACAGTAGAGATTATAATAGTCGGGAAACAATACGGAAAGTAGGAAGACAGAGGACATAGGTATAAGAGAAGTCATTGAAGCCTTCCTTTCATATCCTACATCTTCCATTTTCGTGTCTCTGATGCAGTTGGCAACAATGTTTAGTTCAGTTCAGTTTGCTTTATTTGTAAGAATTCGATCATTCTCACACATATATACAGTAAGAAACCTTTTTATATGAATCATCCAGGTCACAACTGTATTTTGGGCTGCGTGGTAGCTTTCGACAATGAGCGAAACTTTGAAAGAATTCCGATTTGAGTAGGCGTATCTCGTGAAAATTCAAGGAAATTATTTTTGTGAATGGATAGAATTATTATCTGATAATCGATACAGTTCGGAGTGTATAGTTTCCAATATCTGATCATCGGAAAAAGCCAGTGATATCGTATTGGCACCATCAGATATTATCACAGCCGCCCAAGTGCCATTATTGAAATTAATTCCTGCGAAATTGGAAAGAATGAAGGAATATGGTTATGACCATTTTCTTACGCAGGAACGTAGAAACTCATGAGATCTGCATGTGAATGTTCCATTGGCATATAGGGATGAATCATCAGGAAATAACAAACCTCCTTTTCTGTGGGACCGTTTCGTGGAATAGTCAGTCCATTCTACACAGAACTATCTAAGCTAAGGACAATGTAGATATCAGAAAATGAATCGAATCACTAGCCATTCTAGAGCGCATATTCGATGGATACAAGCCGAATAAGGACAAAATCCCAACCACAGAATACAACCAGAGGTTGCCGTGACGTCAACGTGTTTGTAACTAGAGCTCTTGAAGGAAAGTTTCTGTTTGCGAAGGTAGGGAACTTTCTACAGAAACAAACAAAGGTTCGGAACGAGAAGTTACTGAAAACTTCCAGAATCAATTGAAATATTCATTTCCCAGAGTGACAAACATTTTGGGTATATCATGGCGCAAACAACGTGGACGACGAATACTACTTCATCTCGGCAGCTATAACAAGAACTGGAAATATGACGGAGATAATTCCTCGAAATTGAGTTCTTATGGTGATGAGTGAATTTGAACAAATCAAAGTAAATCATTTTGAAATCATCATAATGAGAAATTCACACTTCAAGTGGTCATCGGCACGGTACCGAAAACGTTAGCCACATCTTCGACGTTATATAATCCAGAATTGTATACTGAGTCACTGATTACGCAGATCTTCAGCAACTATCTCAGTTGATTCCGGAGCAGATCTGACTACTCTGAAAAGACAAGGGATATTCTCAATAATTGCAGACAGAAACTTCGACGACTCTGTCACCGACTGATAGCAGTGGAGAAAATATACTAACACCTTTTGGAGAACTATCTCATGGAAGTTCATATAATGGGCAAGCACTACCAATGATGAATATCCACAAATACGTTCGAAATAGCAATGAATATTCAGGAAATCTCAAATTTGCACTCATGAACAAATCGAATTTAACAAAATAGCCAAGGAAATCATACCACTTGGAGTTATTAGTCTTTGGCAAAGATAATGAATATAGTTAAGTATAATCACATGATAAGAGATGAGATTGATTGTCATTATTGGATAATATCTTGAAGTCACAAAGAATCAATTGAGATCTGGAATGTGTTTTGTGTTATATACCAAGCTAATAGTGATATCACTAGATGATATCAATTTCTTCGATCAAATATGAATAGTAGGAAAAGTGTACATATACTAACTTTTTGGAAAGTGTATTTTATGCATCCTATAATATGAACATGATCATACTAATGATGAAAACATGCATACTATTGCGAAATACTTTTATTTTCACATGAGCTAAGTGATATATTACTGGAGAGGATTTTCTTCCCGAATCGAATGATTCATTTTCACTCAACATGTTGAGGGAGCTGATTGTGAATATTCTTTGTCAACGAATCATGTGCTATCATTGTTAGCCTGTATCTATGTGGTCTCAATGATCCCGATGATGATAGCAATAATGAGTGCATGGTTGATAAACATAAAATGCAGTCGTAGTATCCTGTATCTGAATGAAATGGAGGTCGAAAAAGTTCCGGAAATCTGTCTCCATTCAAGATTCACTTCGCGTTTTTTATACTTGATTTCTACTTGTTTGGAAGTTGCGTAAACAGCACTGATTCCTAGCGAACTTCATACTCGTTGATAATGACGGCATCATGCTTAGGCTGATCACCTTGTAGACATCATCAAATAGCTGATATCTCTAACTATGGAGATAATTCAAAATTTCCAACTGAATAAAGAATTCGTTTCCAGGGTAATCGAACAAGAATTATGTATCGATCGGATAGTTCACATGCATGGAAGGACATCACTCAAATTGCGAATATGCATATTGAGAACAACCCCGCCAAACCAACGGTTTCCATGAATCAGCCTGTATAATCGTCAAATGAAGGTATTCACGAAGCGGAATGAGGAATGATATTGAGGAGAATCGGCATGCAAATTGTCCCACGATGTTGCAGACTATGTAAATATCTGCTCCACAAATGTTGCTCGAGGTCGAATTGAGGCATCTCCAATTTCAATTAGGAGAATAGGTCAACGTCTCAACGTGTTCGAGCGAATGCTTTAGGTCATTGAAATAATAATGTATATATGTGAAGTAGTACTCAGTGAATATCGACCATCACTGAATATTTTCTCCAGGAAACATTCAATCAGGAATATATTTTATTGACGACAAGCACTCAGCAGTGAAAGTGATACATTTCCTCGATAATTTCAATCATCTTCTTGTACTCAAATGGCGGATTTCCAATATCAAATTTCTATAATCGATCCGATCTCACGAAGAGCAGACGAATATTTATCATGGAAATAAACTCTTTGATCGGAAGACACGTATTATAGAGGCACCTGAGAGAGTCTGTATTTCAGCTATGATTTGCCGATGTTGAGTAGATGTCAACTATTGTGAAAATTGTTGTCTCCGGCCTATTGTTGTTTTTCAGTGAATAGCCTACTGATACTCCTGAAATATATGAAACCAAAAATTTGTAGCTCCATCTGAAGTCGAATCGAAATACGTGGCTGGGATTGGATGACCAATTAAGTATCGAATTATAATGAAGATAATATTTCCATTCCGTACTATTACAGAAATGTTTCAATTCATTCAAGCAAAGGTTCAGCTCTTGAGTAACTCAATATACGTCTGCGTGATTTTGTCTGTCGAAATAATCATTTGTGATCTGAGATAATGAAAAGTGGCAGCAGAAAATCATTGAAAACAAGTGAATTAATTGAATCGATCGAATCCTATGTGATTGAGTAATTCGTCTCATACGTGTATATCTTTCAACTCCCGGCTCATTTTCATCTTTCACGAAGGTTGATAGTACATTGGCTACAATACCACAAGGATGAGCCGACATTTTCGCCGAAATAATTGCAGACAATTCTGCTTTGAATCCACCAAATCAAGAACGTCCCAATATCGTTACTTCAATCGATAATGATATTCTGGAAATTGTCTTCCGTCAATGCACAATCATAAGACATATTATGCTTGGCAACAATACCAAGAAGGTTATATGGGGCCAGACGAAACTCAGCCTTTTGTATGCTCCAGATGCAGGTTCGTCCCACATTCATACAAACTTGGTATATTTCCTTCCAACTGGATGAAACCTTGAGTTCAACCTGTTTCGAAGAAGGGACAGGAAACCGTCCCTAACAACTTTAGACAGATCGCACTACTATCTGTGATCTCTGGAGGAATGGAAAATGAAACCGACTCCAAGCTCATCCCATTTCGAGAGAGCTATGGGGAACTTTGTCTTCTATGTCTTCCACTATAGAGTTTCCTTGCAGACTCTAGGTGGTAGTAAATGGGGTCTCATCTGATGAGATGACAATCATTGCAGGTTTTCCACACGGCTCTGTCTTGGCATCATCTTTGTTTTTGCTCCATATCAATGATTCGTCGGATGTGAGCTCCAGCCCATAGCACAACTCCAGTAGAGTTCAATGCAACAAGAACACAGGAAAGAAGATCACAAATTACCCAATGATATGATGTCTGGTACCACTGTTCCTATGAGGTCGTCACTATCCATGCTTAGTATCTCTCACGACCAACAGCGATCTCTCATGGAAATGTCATACGAGGTCCATTGAAAAAACTGCTTCATGAACTATTCTGAACTTTCTGTTCCGTGCGAAGAGGTACTTCACACTCTACAAACCGCGAATTCGACCTGTCTGGACATGTTTGGACTTCTGCCCGCGGATATACGCTGAAGCTCTCTGATTGTTCTCAGAAGACTCACGTATTCATTAACTTCCTCAGAACATCGTAGAAAGGTGAACAATATCTTACTTTTTCATCCTTTTTTTCAGTGCTGCATAAGAATCTCCTGCCTATTTTGCAACCACGAAATAATCCTGGCAGACATACCAGATGAATTCAGGCTGGTCACAGCTCGAGAGTTCCAGAGGAACTTATACTGCGAATCAATGTCTATGAAGATATGAATGTGTGTGTACGCTAATTATTGTGTATTCTATAAACGTCAATATGCAATTCACACCAAGCCCAATGATCATGAATATCGGAACTGAGGGTGTATTCAAATTATAGCAGTGGTCATCTGTAAACAGATCCATGGATTCGCTTTGTATATTCATCTCATTCTCATTAGGATAATCGCTGTATTGATCAGTATCACGAACTGGGAGAGATTCAGATATCCAAGAAATCCAAATGAGATAATGTGCATATTGGAATATGAATATGGATAGAATAGATTAGAATAGAGAACAATAGTTTATTTAACTACTTCATATACATTAGTACATTTGTAGCACGGCAGTCATTGCTGCGGTACTTATTGATTGAATATGAAGTTCAGATAACATTGAACATTCATATTTTTTTTTCATTGTAAGATGTAGTATAGTGTACAATGTATATGCAACATCAACATTATAGGTTTTCCTCTCGTGTTGTCAACAGATGAAAAAAAAAAACAACAAACAGTGAATGCTCGCTTGAATATATATATGAAATATAAATAGATAAAAAATGACCATTATAATGGGTGAGCAAGTCACTGACTATAAATTAGCGCCCAAGTACTCATCTACCGAATAGAAGCTTTTGGAAAAGAGATATTTTTCAATCGTTTTTCAGAGATATAAAAATTGGAGTATTCAATTTCATTCGGTATGAATATCGAAATTCGGGAAGTAGTTCTTTTTTGATCCATCTAGTCGAAGAACAGGGTCTCTCATGGAATTCGGATTTCTTGTGTTGTACTGGTGAATGTCACCCTGAGTGGTGTTTGTGTATTTCCTGCAGTATACTGTAAATGGACAAAGTGGGCAAAGGCATGATGCCTAATTTGATGAACTATGTTTGGCAGTGCTTTCTGTATCCCACATTTGCTATCATTCTTGAAGCTTTTTTTTTTGGTTGTTTGAAAATTTTTGTGACTGCACTTGAGTTTCCACAGAGGATTACGCCATAGCTCATCTGGGAATGGAAAAATGTAAAGTATACCGTTTTCAGCGTTAATATATTACCAATGGGTTTCAGTTGACGTAACATGAGAATTTCACTAGCCAGTTTTTCTCCTAACGTGTCAACATGGTAAGACCAGCTGTGCATCTCATCAAGTGTTATTCCTATTAGTTTGACCCAGTATGTTTGGTGCGGTTGGTAGAATACATAATATTCTGAGTTTTCTCAATATTCATGACAAGATTATTAGATGCAAACCACTGTACGGTACGATATATCGAATTTCGGATGTTTTTAATTAGGTTCCTTCCTTTTTTGTCTGATACATTGAGGGAATGAGACACATTTTCATGGTCTAATATATTCATCCAGATCATTATTGTGAATCATAAATGACAGTGGACCCAAAACGAAACCTTGAGGAACCCTTTGCCTAATTAATTGGAAGGCAGAAGATGTATTGTCATTTTCTACTTTTTGGAAACGGTTTGAGAGATATGACTCTGATATATGAGCAATATCAGAAATGTCCAACGCTTTGTATAAGTATCATAATTGCATAGATATATTCGACAGTTTCATGAGATTGTTCTGTGATTCTTCAAGGAAAGCACCTGATGATCGTTGCTCTCCAGAATTCCACATATTCTACTCAATAGTTGGATGAGTTTGTCTACCGACGCTTCGAGTAAACCTACTATTCAATCAGACATGAAGGCGTTGACTCATTTTCTTTTCTGTTTCCTCGTGTTCTATCACCCAGAACATGCAACCAGGCAACATGCATTTCAGTTTCATATTTGAGATTATTCTTGGATGGAAGTAATAATAGCTCCATACGTATTGAATTATTCAATAATCGTTGAATGACAGGAACTTAACAAACGAGCAGGTTCTTGTACTATCAATTCTCACTGATGAGAGGGGAACTCAATTCTCTTCATGAAAGTTCTGGTTAAAACGAGTTAATCAAGTTATAGACATGCCTATGTTTCATGTCGAGGATTATCTATTGAAAACCTCATTCTTTCGTCGCCTCTGATTCTTTACAAGAATAGTTTGTGGGCACCGAACATATAGTCCATATATGTTCGGTGTTGTGGGTGACCACTTCCTTGTCACGTCCGCTTTATGAATCCGGAGTCGACTAGTTGTAAACCAATGGGAACAGAGGATTATGCAGCCTTTTCTCTCGTGTTATATAATAATTATCGGAAGATAATCTCTGAATTTACACATTATTTCCTCTAGATATCGTGTTGGAAAGACGTGCCGATGGCACTGCCCTCTTGCATAATTCATGGGCGCACGCATGTTGTGCGATCCGAACAAAAGCGCGTTGCCATCTCGCATGTGCTCGCCTGACTCTGGACAATTTGTCAGATGAAAATGCCAGCGGTTGTATAAGATTTCAGGAAACGGTTGTATGCGATGTGATGTTCTAGATATTATAGTCCTTGCGAAATGTAAGTTTTGATTGAACAATATGAGAAAATATGGATTTGAAATGAATCATGATACACAGGGTGATTTATGGAAAAAACATCACAGTCAAATGGTGAATAGAGTGGTTCAAGGCGAATTTGTGCGATATAAAGGAGATTCCAGGTATAAGGTGAATTCATCGTGAACTTTCATGCCCGATATTTCAGAAGCCACCTATTTATCGTAATCCACTGACGTATCTTTCCTGAGACCTTCCAAAATAGCATGATGAGGAAAACAAAATTCCCAGGGTCATACTGAGAGAATCATCTATCCATTATTACATCAGAGAAAAAATTTGGGAATATAAATATATTCAATATGAATAAAACTTCCATTTATCTCAGCGGACGTTTCAGGAACGAATCTGCTCCCGTTCTCAACACAATCAGAACATTCTTCTTCACAAAATGTTTTGATATTCAGTTGATTTTCACACTGAGGAGTGACAATTTGGAAGACGGAAGAATTCTGGGGCAGATCACAGAATCTGTCTCCACTATGAATATATTGATATAATTTTCAATAACTGCTATTTTTTTCTTTTTTTTTTCAAATGAGGAGATAAAATCTCACAAGAAGCTGGGAAATGAATGTACCACCATCTCGAAAAAACTTACAGACAGTATCAACATATCATGTTTGGAATTTTTTCAATGAACCCAATGAGGTGTACTCTGAAAATTGAAGAGAACTTCCTATGGTGATCCGCCGGATCCTTCCGAATCTAGCGGAATTTTTCTCCCGAAAAACGTACACAAAATCAACTTATTTGACATATCATTAAAAGAAAAATTGACGTAAATAGATTGCCAAAAAATTTCAGCGGGTCACGATGCATAACTTCTATAATATTGGTCGTCGAAGTTATACGAAGAATTCATATAATACCCTGTGTCTCTGCTCTGGATGGCAAACGAATCTTCACGTATAGTCACTCTAGTCATCTTTCGACTACAGGAATCTCCCGATGAATCATCCTGTATATCATCCGAGCCATCATTGTCCTTATTCCAATTGTATGGACAGGATGTCTCTACTTCACATATCTCTTCGATTTCTCATTCGATCGATTTCATCGATCACAACAAATAGGAGAATGGGCATATAGGAAAGGTCTGTACATATTTATTACCATGAGTTACGAGGATACAATAATTATTCTCTCATTTTGAGAAACACATTCTTGATCAGTTGAAATGTGGATCATCAGAAACACCATGTTCTCGACTTTGTATTTCGTCTCCTGATTTTGGCTTTTTGATATGTTTCCGTTTTTTCATTTCACTTCCTCATCAGTTGGGTAATGTAATTGAATAACGGATCACTTGCTGCAAGTTTTCAGAATATTCCCTATTTTACTATTGGAGGATTACCAAATTTCAGCCAGAACCGTGATAATCATAAACTATTGAAATGTATCGACTTCACTTCAATTTTTTCCACAAATTCTGATCATGAGGACTAAAACCTAAACATGAACTGTGACCTAATAATTTTTTCACCTCGGTCAATGACATTTTGCTCAACTCGCACCAGGTATTGTTTGTTACATAACCAGTCCAACTTGCTGCGAACTCTATTTCTCCCCAGAAAAAAAAAATCTGAACAGATACAACTCGTTATTGATGATCACCAGGAATTCCTACTCTTTCTCGGAAAAACATCGAAGGAGTTTGTGTTTAGATAAACATCAATGCATTTGTTGCATCTCACACGGAAACCTGCCGGATACCTAATTAGTTTCGAATGCTATTATCTCTATTCTTATTCTAATTTTTTCGAATATTATATATTACTTGAAATGCTCCTCGAATGATAGTCAGAAAAGAATGATGAGAGTCCTTTCATGCAGATCATTTATCATAACGAACTCCATATAAAACCATTTCAATGAGGTATTCTTTTGATTCATATTGAATCAATCCGTTTATCATGTACATAATCATATGGTACCTAATTCGGATATCCAAGTTCAAATCCAAGAGTGAAAATTGAGATGATTCGAGTAATCACTACTCTATGTGTGCGGCATTGTATGTACACCTATCGAAATGGTAGGCCTTATAATGCTGAATATCTCAATAAAGTCTACCTTCTGGCTCGATGATAACATCCTTGTAAGTTGCAGAAACCTTCTATAAGCAACCAAATTAACAGACAAATTTTTCGTTTTCGAAATTTTGGTATGGTAGAACCTCGAAAAGAATAAATGATTTTTGGAATTCCAGGACCTCTCTAGTCCTAGTAGGTACATCATCTTCATTATGCCCTGCATCATTTCATCAACATCCGATCAGATTCATTAAATTAGAAAAACGAAATCATTCTTGGAAAGATATTATCAATAACAGATATCATCGACTGACTCATTCTCCATTGAAACCGACAGTTATATAACTAATTAGTTTGATTCCGCATGAACTATTCTTATCACATAACACTCACTTTCATTCAACTATATCTATAAGGTCCATATTTCATTCGAAAGAGTAGTTAGAGAAATGATTTTTCAACCGTATCGTCTAATTTGTTGATATCAACAGAATTGAAATGACTCACATCAAACATGGTGCTCTATTTCCTCTGGGCAAGACCCAACTTCGATATTTTTGAAGGCATTTATTATTCAAGGAATTTTTGGATTCTTCATCAGTCGTGGGTGTAACTTTCCATATCACCCTTTCTCGGAATCATTGACGGTTTTCGAGATATTCAACATTATAAGTTTTTTCACGATATCCGATACATATATACCAGCACATACTGGGTGTCCGAATTGAAACGATACAAGGTCGATTTTCATTTCGAGGGAGAAATATTTTGCGCATGTTTTCAACTTTTTCACTTCAAACTCCTCGGAGGAGTGAGCTCCAACCCTTTAATCTCAAATGAGGTCAAGTGATGAATCAATTTGAAGGTAATCGAAATATCTTACCAACGCTTCTTTGTAGTTGAGTACAAGAAGCTCTAATCAATTCTGGAGTAACGGTATTACAGGCCTCAGATTTTCTGGGTTAGATCTTCAATATTTATCGGTTGAGTTTCGAAGACAACTCGTTTCAAATATCCTCATAGGGTAAAAAATATAATTTATTTTTGATGCGATATTATTCAATAGTTTCGATACTTTCCCTCATATCTAGTAGATTCACATCATGGAACATGAAGAGCACCACATTCCTTCGATATCATCATCCGAGTTCTGTGTTACTAGAGAAATGTGAAATTGAAAAAATGCAATCCTAACTGCTCATGATTTAGGAAAATATGGTGTGCATTATTATCTACGACACAGGCTCGTATTTTTCCATCCCTCATCTAGTATTGTAAAGATATTTCAACACAATGAGAATTGTTTCTACTTCATTTTATTATCATCTCAACCTGACAATTGGAATTTGGCATCATTACGGATCCACCGATATAAATTCGTTAGCGTTGAATAGAAGTAGGCCTTGGATTTCTCTCTCATCTGATCAATCTATGGAATTGTGTGATGTTTGTAGAATAGCATACACTTCATCAGATCATTCAAACCACATTCCACTTGAGCACAGGGAAATTAGGAAATTGACGATAAATCATCTTCATTTCTTTGTGATGTAATCATGATCATTTCAGTTTACCTCTCCTATCAAAGACGAACAATGGTTTACTATGATTTCTCTCACATGGGTATGTCACCAATTTGATTATATTCTCCAATAGTTGTGTTATGAAATTCTCGTGATTCTCGAATTGATGCAGACTCTAGGTAGATTTTGAATGGAAATTAAAATCTGAATCTATCATAACCTTCGATCATAGAACAGACTAGATAAGTAATCCACACCCCTGGCAATATAGTTTGTTTGGAAGCAACATCTATGGTATATATCTTTGTCTAAACAAGGATAGCAGAACCTGATTCTCCCAGCACCAGTGCCGTGTTGTCAGAGGGGGTCGAATTTATTATTAATTCATGATGAAACCGAATTGAAAATCCGTAACAATTTCAGTGGTACTTTTCAGCATTTCTTGGTGGGAAAATGAACATCCTTATACTTCCTTCACATTGTTATGAAAAATTCGAATACATACAATCCTATGGTGATTTTTGTAACTTGCTTGTAATCAATAAACTTATTATGACCACGTCACAAGAAGAGTTCAATTCTCAACGCCATATTAAACAATATACTTACTATTGAGTATACAGTTGTCTACTTATACGTTATCATAAATAACGTTCAATTTCAATAATGAACATTTATATCTTTGGCGATCAGTGACAGTGCATGTAAGTATATTTACGATTTCAAAGTTCAGTACCTACTAGTGGAAATAATTTTCAAAAAAGTGAAAAACTCGTTTTCATGGCAAATAGATATGATTGCATATTTGAATGTAATTTTCAAGTCTGAAGATGAAACTTGTTTATATCATTTCACGATATCGTCAAAAATGAAGGAGGTTTCATCTTGAGCAGAATAATATATTCTGACGTAAAAAATTAATGTCTGATTATTTCATTTCATGTAGATAGATGGAACTCGATAATGAATATGTGTTGACAAGTATTATGACGAAATGTTATATCAACAATAAAATCATGAATCATGTGAAGATGTAGCAAATAGCAGTGTTTCTTATTTAAAACAGGACTGAAATGAAAAACAACCATGGATAATCACACAAATAATTTATTGATTTTTGAATAGGATTGTTTTTGTTAACATACTTCTTACTCTAACTTCCGTTGAATCTTTCAATTTATTTGCCTCATGATGAAGTCTTACAGTGAAATATTTCTCCAAATTAGTTTGACTAGTTCCAAAAACAGTCAACGGTAAATTTCTGATTGTTGTGTGTAGAAGAAGTATAGAAATATCCTTATATTTTCTATCAAAAATATTAATTGAGTTCATCATTATTCTCAGTGATTTTTCAGCAGCTTCGCATATTTCGACTACAAATAAGGAAGCATTTATCAGTGCTACAAATTTTACCACAAGACACTGTCGCAGCTGACCTATGGGTATAATCAATATGATCTAATCATTTCTATTCAAATTCATTTTTATCCATTCCATTTGGGAAAATGCTTCAAAATCTCGAATGATACGACAATGGTAACTCACCTATGGAATGACGTGTTTTGATCGCCGGTTCA
The DNA here is from genome assembly GCA_963576655.1 of Gastrophysa polygoni. Taxonomy (NCBI): domain Eukaryota; kingdom Metazoa; phylum Arthropoda; class Insecta; order Coleoptera; family Chrysomelidae; genus Gastrophysa; species Gastrophysa polygoni. The sequence continues at coordinate 18,509,552 of OY755082.1, forward strand.
AATTGTCTTTAACACACCTCACAACGTCTCACCATTATATCAAATCACCAAAACAGGAAATAAACTGAGTTTCTGATGAATTCTGAGTACACAAAACTGAACACAAGTTGAATAATATCGATAAATCAAAACGTAAATAATGACAGATACCAAACAAAACAATAATCGCCGTCGACTGTCAATATCAAATTGCGGTGTTGCAACGTTGAGCAAAAAGTATTCACGATACCCATGCTGGTCCTCGAGCCCCCAAGAAAGTAAAAATGCTAAGTCTCAGAATAATGTAGCAATCTTCTATTAATCAGAACTGATTAATAATCGTCATGACCCAAATTTATTATTATATTTGTTCATTGAACTACATGAATTCATAAAGGACTTTAAATATTATGGACTATTTATCACTTTTCGATGATTGGATATGACAACACTGGCGACGATTGGGTACTAATATTATGATAATTCTGGGAATTCATGTTAGCATCAGAATATTTGTTTTGTGATCCTTCTAGTGGGTTTGTTGTTCGGAGATCATAACTAATGATTCTAATCATAAAGTGAGGGTTTGTTTTGTGAATTAATCAATTAGTGAGTTCATGGAAGTCTTCAGCAACCATATTATGTATATAATTCACTCTTCAATGCTCACCACAGCCACTAAATCTTCCACTAGATTACCCGTCTTTGAGAACTTGAGCCCCAACTTCATCAAAGGATATAATCAGACCACTCGCTGCGCAACATTCTTATTCGCACGCCAAATAATCAATGACCACTCCTAACAACAAATTTAGTATTCAAATCGATGTATAGTCAGCAATTAGGACATACTCTCCGCATTTAGTTTCCTTCAGAGCGGAGGAGCATGCATGTTTTCAATAATTGGAGTTGGAGGAGAATGACCCGGGGCCAAAATTGTCTCGCATTTGCATGGGATCAGCCTCTTCCATGATCTTGGGTCTCGCTTTCCGTCCTGGCGGAATATCTAGATATCAGGACCTTTGCTAGTTAACTGAATTAGAGGATGGAGGCTTCTCCTGTTTGGTCGAACTCATTCATTTTATGATAGACAAGAACATTTTTATCAGCCCGTCTATGAAAATCAGTTCATGAGAATTATCATCATGATAACTTAACATCTCCAGTCATTCGGATCATTCTCGATCACATTTGAAACCCATGGAACATATTCGAAAGTACAGGAGATATTTCTCCACAGTCAAACTGTGGATGATAAGGAAGGTAAAGTTTTCCCAATGTTTTTTTTTTTTTGTGATCTGTGGGATACGCTGTACGCAGTAGCACAACTCCCTGCCCATATTGGAAGAGAATGCATGATATGAATTTACTATCGACATATAGGCAGAGCTACATCGAAGTTTGGTAGTGTTGTTATCATTCATGTATTGAATCAAGATATCATCACATCATTACGTCGACAATTTTAATCAACAGTTCTCTTATGGTTTGATATCATTACAATCGTTTCCTTCAGTCTGCATGTAGTAACCACTGTCATTCATATAAAAAGAATTGGTAGCAATACATAGTTTCTATATACAATTCACTCTCTAGTATTTGAGATTACTTGAATTCGATACATTTATGTTTCCACTCTCTTTTAGGTATTGTCAGATTTGGATGAACTCAAGTTGAAACAAGAATAGTGAATCTAGCTCTATTGACTGCTATTGTTCAGTTTACATGTTCTAGTAATTATACGGGGTTCATCTCCATGAGTTAACGTGACCGATATATAGAGCAGCATCCTCTATTTTGATACCGAATTCAAAAGCAATTTATTTGAATTTTTCATGAGATTCTACATACGGAAACTATGATTTTCTGGTGGTTTTCTTGTTTCACGATTGAAATTCCATAGTAACTATCAGATATCTCACTTGTTATTTTGATGCGAAGGAATGGAAATTATTCATCATATTGTTCATTTTTTTATGTTTTTTTTTTGCATTTCTGAAAATTATTGCCTTCTTTTTCCTATAACTGTTCTCATCAACCTGACATTCGAAGGATAACTATAAATGGAGATGGAAGAGACTCATTTCTTGACATGTTTCCATATCATTGTTTTCATTCTGAGGAGAACTCATGAAAAATATGACAAAAATCATCGAATTCATCATCAATCGTCGCAACACAAGGTTATTCGCGTTGCTCATTTTCAACATGATATAGAAAAATACAAAAACATGTTTCACAAAAGTGGGTAAAGCTTACATGAAATGGTCGTTTCAAGAATGAGATATCTTCGAGCAAAAACCAAGACATCATTCAAATGTTCATAGAACCATGCAGATATATCTAGGAAGAGAGATAGTATAGGCTTCCATGGCAACTTGACATCAAAAACTTGAAATTGACATCATCAATTCAAGAAATCGAAATTCAAATCATAACATATTTTTTTCTGGAACTCTATTTATTAGGTGTCCCAAAATGGTTCTAGTACAGCGATCATAAAGATTTCAGTAGGAGGGTGAACATTATGTCAGTTAGAAAAGAAACAAGGAAGTAATCATCACTTCCTTCCGAAAGAAACTCTCAAGTAACGAACAAAAAATCGTATCTATCGCTACGAACTCGGACTATTTTCACTAATTGCCCGCTTCATAAAAACGCTATTGAGTGCAGCTTTCGATACCGTTGAGGTCACGTCCGATCATTAACAGTTGACGATCAAGCGAAACAAACGGCAGTTAAATCTTAATGGGCTATTAAATCGCGACGACACCTTCAGAAAGCTGCAGTAAATTGTACAGCAACGTCATTTTGATAAGAATGACATTTCGCAATACGGTTTCTGGAACAGCTATCTGTTCAAAATCCTCGCGAGAAAACATCTTCCGAATCCTCCTATCTCAAGGGCATTAATATTCAAATCGAGTACACATCTCATTATTAAGCATGCAAATTTATGGAATTTTATCTGAAACATGTAATTGATTTTCGGAGACGCCTTCGGTGTTGATTCGTATCAAAGTGGGGTTTTTGTTGTTTTTCGATTTCTGGATCTGAGTGCTCTAGATTGGGAGATTGCGTTCACTAATATTACTGATGATAGCAATTATCACAAGTGAGGACGCGAAAGAAGCAAAAGCATTTCAGTGTCAACGTATACGATGAGAGTATCAGTTTATGTCTTAGGAATGATCAGAAATGGAATGCTAAGATATTACGTGCCTGTGAACAAAGATGTATGCAACATTTCCGAAGAATATACCTGAAATTTCGACGCTTCTTGTTATGGAAATATTTATTCATCTCAAACAACTTCGTTCCTTGAATTCTTCTATTATATTTGGTGAAAAGTAAGATTGTGATACAGAGATAATATAGTCTCTATCTAGCACATACCATCAATATCAAGTTACTTACTGAATATTCAACATGGGAAAATGATTTCAGTTGAAAATCTTTGGAAAAGAAAACTGTCACTGAAAATACTCAGTCAATTGAACATTTCCACAATATTGTCAAAAATATTATCTGACTACTTCACCGTAGAAACTCTGATAGTACCAATTCTGGGTAGCTGATGCATATGGAGTCAGTAAGTACCCACTTATCATTTGTAGCTCCTAATTCCACGAAAAAAAATGATAATCTAGATGGATTCTTACATACGCCCGTTCGTATGCTAGCCGACGATATATAATTCTTCATCTTCTATCATCATCATCGTTTATCGATGGTTCTTCGTTTATATTCTCAATCATATGAGCTCCAATCAAACCGCCATTTTTTTCATAGGTGAACAATCAACATTGATAGTTGACAACGTCGTAGTATAGGGAACGAATCTGAGATGAACATAATTATATACTACAGTATGATTGACGTAATCATGAATCCTAAAATGGTGTTATCAGGGGTCACAAACATGAAATAATCCGGGACATGAAGTATTTCTTCGAAGTGTCAACAAAATGATCGATTCCTAATCACAACGATGCTGTGGTTATGTACCTTCATAATATAACAAAGATTTCGGCGAACATTTTGAGGAGATTGTGATGGAGTCAGAAGGAATAGTTGTTTCAATATATCTTCTATAATGAATAATCAAATGGATATCTATCAACAAATATGAAGAAATAAAATATACACTTGAAATAGTCAGCACAAAAGTATACCTCCTAGTATCATATTATTATTTCTCATTTCTTAACATCTTGTTTGTGTTGATTTCATGATATATTTTCATTATCCATTTGAGTATAAAACCAGAATATCCGAATCTTCACTATACTGAAAACAAGGTGAGAGGATCACGATAGGATCTGGGCTTTGATTTAAACTTTGCGTTGGCAAGTAGATGTTCGTTTTATTCATTATGATCTTCAATTCTTTGACTGGATAATTCACTATCAATCCATAGAGCTTACTCGACTCATATCACTGGAAAGCATCAATTGAAGAACATTATTTTCATGTCATGTTCATCGTCAAGATACCAAGTGGAAAATTATAAGCATCATCAAGTGAAAACGTTTATTATTAGTTCGAACGATTAATTGTGTAGTTGATTGAAATAGTAACAGCTGACGAACATGTGGATATGGGTATAGAACTCTATGAAATGATGATGCTGTATATTCGTACGGACTTGATAGAGTTTGTCTGGGTATCATGCTAGTGATGTATGACAAATTTGAGCTGCAATTTGTTCCAAACACATGGGCGTGACAACAATTGGACTGGACATATTTGTACTTGTACTTTGTACAATTGAAGAATGATGACTTTGGATAGATTTTTGGTCGCATGGAAGAGCAACAACGTCAATGACTTGGTGAGAGACTGGATCCTGCCATTTGATAGTTTCATTGTATCTCGTTTATTATAGTCCGATATGTTTATTTCACTATGGCTGAGAGCAAATATTTTCATCAATTCTTTGAGAAGAACAGATTCGACTACAACAACAGAAACAATTGTTACAAAAAAAAACTGCATAAAATTTCCGAATCCGAAGGAAGGCAGAAATGAAGATGATTATCAGACAGAAATTACTGCAGATCAAACTATCAGCACATTATTTGCCACCCTGAATGCATAACCAGATTGAGAACTTTCAAATGTGAAGAAAATCTAAGGAAAATATAGCCTATGCAGTCTGATCGAGGACAACTCAGACGCCAAATGATTTCGAGGCGAATGAACTTTACCTGTATCAGAAAGAGACTCTCGATATAGAGGTTGATAGTGAGTCTAACAAAATCTGATGGATCTCGAACTGAAATGAAATGATCCTCTGTTTTTGATGTTAATTTTCGTAATACTTCTGAAAACACTCGATATTTCCGAAACAGTTGAAGATAGGTATAGAACATTGTACCTGAATTATGCCTAGAATTCTTTGAAGAATCCAAGAAATGAATGATATACAGGGGGTGGTATTCGAAATATACAGGGTGTCCTTAAAAGGTCTTTACAAAAAGCTAGCACATATTCTTCAGACCAAAACAATTCGATACAAGCAAACTTACCTCAGTAAAAAGTTGCTTAGTTTGGGTGCTAGACGGCTCTGAAGTTGAAATTTTCAAATCGATTTTGCTTCATAACTTTTGAACGGCTCATGAGATTTTTTTCAAATTTGGTACGTTGGCATAGACTCATCGGGCAATGAAACTCATATCATAATCATAATGAATATCATTCCATGGGCGTAGAACTTGATTTTTTCAGTAAATAAACATCTAAAACTCCTACGACGATGGAAAAAAATTAGTTCCAATATGAAATCTAAATTATTCAACTCATTCACTACAAAAAAGGTACTCTTGACAAAAGTCGATTCCTCTCATGGTTTCGACAAAATTTTAATTTTAGTGATTTAGAGCATAATTAATAATAAAACGATTAACAGATATTTCATGAAAATTGTTCAAATGTTCACCATTTTCACGTATACAGAGATTTATACGACGCAAAAAGTTGAAATGTACTCTTTGCATAACTTCTTCATCGCCTGTAAGATTATTCGTCGCCTGTTGGATACGTTGCCATAATTGTTCTACAGTATTCACAGGGGTCTTGTAAACCGTAGACTTGAGATAACCCCATACAAAATAATCCATCGGTGTTAAGTCTGGAGAACGTGGTGGCCAATTCACGGGTGCATCATTACCTCTACCTATCCATCTGTCTGGGTACTGTTGGTTTAAAAAATTCCTAACATCCACCGAAAAATGTGGTGGAGCTCCATCGTGCATAAACCACATATCTACCCGATGTTGGAGTGGTAAATCGTCCAACAAATTTGGCAACGTATTTCGTAGATGTTGTAAATACATGTCTCCTGTTAATCTTTGTGGAAGTATGACAGGACCAATTATAAAATTTCCTATTATTCCAGCCCAAACGTTGATTTTGAATTCGTGTTGAAAATGGTTTATTTTAATGGAATGAGGATTTTCAATTGCATAAACGTGTTCATTATGAAAATTAGTTATTCCTCTTCTCGTGAAACAGGCTTCATCAGTGAACAAAATATTCTTTCCAAAGTTCAGATTCATTTCTCTTTGCAAATTAATGAACCTACAAAACATCAGACGACTTTGTGAATCATGGATTAATAAATCTTGAACTGGCGTCTTGTGGTATGGGTATAATAATTGTTCTCTTAGTACTTCATGAACGGCATTCCTAGAAACTTCTAGTTCATTACTTATCCGTCTAGTACTCAATTCTGGATTTTCTTCAATACGGTCTAAAATTTCTACTTCGACTTCGGGAATCCTTACATAACGCTGTCTTCCATAATCACCAGTTCTAGGAGCAAAATGACCGGTCTCCCGAAGACGTCTCTCAACTGCAGCAAAGGTTGGGTGGCTTGGTACGCGACGATTTGGAAACCTTGCCGAATACACCCTCATACTCTCTCGACCATTTCCTTGACAATATCCGAATCCGAATTCATTGGTGTATTGTACGGCCATGATAAATCAGAAAAGTCCGATATCAACAATCAACGTCAATAAAACTCGACAAATCAACACAGATGAAACTATGGAAACCAAGAATGTGAATATCACTGTTTTCGAGCAGATAATAATAGTCTTCAGAAAAAAAACCAGTGCTACTTATTTTCAATAGAAATAACCTATGCAAAAAGTACATCTCAACTTTTTGCGTCGTATAAATCTTTGTATACGTGAAAATGGTGAACATTTTGAACAATTTTCATGAAATATCTGTTAATCGTTTTATTATTAATTATGCTCTAAATCACTAAAATTAAAATTTTGTCGAAACCATGAGAGGAATCGACTTTTGTCAAGAGTACCTTTTTTGTAGTGAATGAGTTGAATGATTTAGATTTCATATTGAAACTAATTTTTTTCCATTGGCGTAGGAGTTTTAGATGTTTATTTACTGAAAAAAGTTCTACGCCCATGGAATGATATTCATTATGATTATGATATGAGTTTCATTGCCCGATGAGTCTATGCCAACGTACCAAATTTGAAAAAAATCTCATGAGCCGTTTAAAAGTTATGAAGCAAAATCGATTTGAAAATTTCAACTTCAGAGCCGTCTAGCGCCCAAACTAAGCAACTTTTTACTGAGGTAAGTTTGCTTGTATCGAATTGTTTTGGTATTTGTAAAGACCTTTTAAGGACACCCTGTATAAGAAAGTTGGTATTGGCCACTGTCACATGACACAATCTGAATATTTCTTCTTGAGATGCTCATTTAAAAATACAAATCGACGTGTCTGAGCGTTTTTCCCAACACACCCTCATTTATTCGTTGTCGAATTCACTCCATTTGGCAATTCCACACTGTAATGGCAGCTTACTGCGGTCTGGACGAGGAAAGGAGAAATGTAGCAAGCAGCATCCGCGGAGAGTGACGGAACTGTTGTAGTTTTCTCTGAACTGTAGTCTGTACGGTTAGGATTCCACCATTTTATCATGCTTCGAAATTTTTTTGCATTGAAAAAAGTCAAAGGTCAAGGTGAGTGAGAAGATATGCTATTTGCAACAACTTCACAAGAAAACAACTTCTGCTATATATATATATATATATATATATATATATATATATATATATGGAAACGGAAGAGAATGGAATGGAAACGGAACAAGGCCAATTTGACGACATAGTTATCGTTCGCTGGAGGTAGTCGATTTTTATTTCGAGGGGGAGATATTCTGCGCATGATTTCAATTTTTTCACTTCTAACCCCTCGGAGGGGTGAGCTCCAACTCTTGAATCTCAAATGGGATAAGGGGTCAAGTGATACATCATAATGAACGTAATCTAAATCTCTCACCAACGCTTATGAAAACAATCGGCTAGTGATGGAAAGTAACGCTCTTTCCTCTTTCATTACTATTTCTCACTTAGTAGTTAAAACGATGTTCATCTTGTTTGCCTGTTTTTTTTTTAATCCTATCCAACATTACATAAAGAATCATCTATTCCAGTATCAGTTCCTTCATCTCTCAGTTGAATATTGGAAAATTGGAAAAGAGTTTCTTGGAATTATCCTCATGTCGGATAACACTGAATATCATAACAAGATTCATCTAGAAACATGGAATGACGCTGAACTTTCTATTTTTCAATGATAAACAAACCTGGACTTTCATCCTCGTCGACATTATTATTCCAGTTCGATATACGGAAGGCATATCTCGAATTCGCGAATATCGGAGTGACAGATCACATCGTGTTCATGATTCGATTGAATCAACATGAATATTGATGTAACAGTATCGGAGAGTGAATCAAATTCTGCCGCAGTCTGACGAACGTCTCTGAGATAAATCGTTCAATTGGAGATTGGGGGTGAATATCTCCTGGATATGCATAAATCATAACGGTGCTCGATTGTATATTATATTGTAATATAATTTGTAATCAGATGTGTGTATATTTATATATATATATATATATATATATATATATATATATATATATATATAGATTATAAAATAGATATTTCATAATCTGAGATTCAGAAAACTAGATGAAGGTTTTCTTCGTGAGGATGCAGTCAAAATTTTGGCATTAAGTGAGTGTACTCTTTGTTGATAAGACGAGTTTTCGGAAATGTTCATTTCCCTCATCAAGACAATCTATATTGTTTTCTGAATTTCAGCATAACTAGTCAGTCACGACTACCCTCTTCCTATATATATATATATATATATATATATATATATGTCGAATTTCGTGACTGTTCGTATACAATATTCTTCGATCTTCGTGGGAAGCAGTCGTTGTGACCAATTTATTGAATTTCTTTGTTTGGTGTCGAGCTTTCGAAAATGTATATTTTCTTCGTCAAGACTAACAACAATGAGGAGTATAATGTATGAATATTCACTAATGATAATTGAAAATTACTTACTAACATGAAATATTATATGAAATCAGCTACAAAAAGAAAGAAATAAAACTGTAAAATGCATTGACAAAACTGTCGAGGTTGATCGATGACATTGATTCAAAACTATATGATTGCTATGAGTGATGCAGAAAATATACAAAATGTTTGAATGAATGAACTCAACGTGGACGAGGTGAAGTATTATTATCTTTATATAATTTCAATGAATAAGTATAGATCGAACTGAGGTCCTTGATATCTGTCCTTTTATTCATTGTTTTTTCATTATTGTTGATATGTACCATTTCAAGAAAGACCCGTTTATTGAGATTTTTTTCGTAATCAAGAATTTTTCGCATTATCATAGTTCATCTCATGATTCTCATCAATAACATGTTCAAAGAGACTACAAGATTTAACACGTCTCCTACAATCCCTTCTATGTGAAGTGATTCTATCTTTGAGCATTCTACTCGTTTGACCGATATATACTTCATCACAGTCTGTGCAAGGAATTTCGTATATCAGATTTGATTTATTTTTCATAGGTATCGAAGTTTTCAATTTAGTATGCAGTTGTGATATCGTTTTCGAATTAGTTTATGCTATTTTAATGTTATTTTCATTTTTGAATAGATTGATCAATTTGGGAGTTAGTTCGCTTATATATGGCAAAGATTTGAAAATGGTTATTTGATTATTAGTTTCTGGTGGAAGATTGATATTGGAAGTACTGAAGAGAATTTTATTAATCAAAGATTTTGGATATGAATTTTCAAGGAGAATTTTCTTGAGTTCGACTAAGCATTCATTTCTGAAAGTTATGTGAGTGACTTTTTCTACTCTGTTCTTGAGATTAGATATTCAGTTAATTTTCATTTTCATTCAATGGTGGGAATGAAAGTTTGTAAAACGGTTACTATTCATTGGTTTTCTGTACCATCTAGTGATTATCCTATTTGTACATGTTCTAATGAGTTTCATATCTAGAAATGGAACTGTATTATCAGTACCTCTCTCAACTGTGAATTGAATATTATCATCAAAGCTGTTGAAAATGTTAAGAGTGTATTCTGAGCAATTATTTGGAACAGAAAGAACCAGATCATCTACATATCTTTTCAAGAAAGGAATTTCGAAATTTATCTTATCCATACAATAATTCAACAATTCATCTAAAACGTAGCTGGATATTATTGAAGAGATGCTTGAACCCATTGGTGTGCTAAATATTCGTTTATAAGATTTGTCATTGAAAACAAGGTACCTATGTAGATCGAAAATGAAATCAATTATATTCAGAAACGTTCGTTAATCAATTTTGCAATAAGTCTTAATTGTATCCCATTTATTTTCAATGCAATTCTTAGCAAGTGTTGAAGGTAAATTTGAAACAAAGATATAACATCTAAGCTTATAAGGATATAATTAGGTGGTAACTTGAAATCATGAATGAATTCACTGAAGGCGAATGAATCATCAACATGATATTGGTTATCTTTATCATATGCATTGGTCAAAATTTTAGTAATATATTCTGTGAAGTTCACTGTTTGGAGAATCTATCAATGAAACTATAGGTCTCATAGATAGAATCGGTTTATGAATTTTTGGTAATGTGTAAAATCGAGGAGTTATAGAATTATATATGGTGAGTTTTTTGGCAATCATTTCTTCTATCATTCCTTCCTTTTTTAATTCAGAAACAATTTTATTGGTTTTCTGTTGTGATGTACAAGAAGGATCTGCTTTAATTTGTTCATAATACTTGGTATCGTTTAGTAGTATTTGACTCTTGTCAATGTAATCATCTCTGTACATTACAACAGGAACATTGCCTTTATCACTTTCGATGATGCAAATTTCTGGATGTTGTTTCAGATAATTTTTACATTCGTTGAAAATTAATGTTGATTGATCTATGATATTATAATGTTATTAAGTATAGATCGAACTGAGGTTCTTGATATCGGTCCTTTTATTCATTGTTTTTTCATTATTGTTGATATGTACCATTTCAAGAAAGACCCGTTTATTGAGATTTTTTTCGTAATCAGGAATTTTTGCATTATCATAGTTCATCTTATGATTCTTATCAATAACAAAAATCTCAATAAACGGGTCTTTCTTGAAATGGTACATATCAACAATAATGAAAGAAAAATGAATAAGAGGACATATACTAATTTATTGAAATTATATAAAGATAATAATACTTCACCTCGTCCACCTTGAGTTCATTCATTCAAACATTTTGTATATTTTCTGCATCACTCATAGCAATCATATAGTTTTGAATCAATGTCATCGATCAACCTCGACAGTTTTGTCAATGCATTTTACAGTTTTATTTATACATCTATGTTTCTTTTTGTAGCTGATTTCATATGATATTTCATGTTAGTGAGTAATTTCCAAATATTATCAGTGATTATTCATTATATTCCTCATTGTAGTTAGTCTTGACAGAGAAAATAAACATTTTCGAAAGCTCGACACCAAACAAAGAAATTCAATAAATTGGTCACAACGACTGCTTCCCACGAAGATCGAAGAATTTTTTATATATATATATATATATATAATATGGAAATCTCCATGTATACACATGATTGATTCTCTTTCGACATCCAGTGTAGAATTATCTCAACATTCGAACTCGATCACTCCCCTCTTTCATCCTCTATCATGATTTATGTTGATATCGATCGTCAAGTTGGAACTCACATCATAGTTAAATACTTTCGTTTCGTCGTGGAACACCCTATACAGAGAGACAAGTCAATCAAATTCCGAATGTTACATTTCATGAGTAGGTATACTAAAAATAAACCTCTCGAAGATCCTCAAAAACGACTTCATAAATGGGGCAATTTATGCAGTAAACTCTACGATGTCCATCCGAAGAGCTTCTGAACGTTATCTAGTAGCTATTTACGGCGAGAGGTGAGTCATAAAATCGACGTTTACGACATACCATTACACATGAATTACATACGTCCAGTTCGAGTGTTGGGACAAACGGTAATGCATATTCATGAGACGGGTGCAATGAAAAAACGTCATTGCGAATGACATAATTTCTATTCGTATCTGCATAGTTATCACAGTTTTCTCATGGGTGGTGTTTCCTTCATCGAATACACATTCATTCCCAGGAAGTTCCCTGGGAATATACTGGGTATCAACAATTCCTTCGGGTGCAATGGAAAAACGTCATCGCAAATGATATATACCGGGTGTCCCAGTATGCCTGTTCCAATGGATTATCTCAGCTATTTCGAAAGATAAAAATTCGAAAATTTCATGATCCCCAATTCGTTCAAGGAACCTCTAATTGAGAGAAACAAAAATTGAAAGTCACTTCTGGTTTGACCGGAAGTGACTCTGACTTTTTTATTTCAAATAGCACCCTGTATATTTTTTTTGCAATTTTTGCTTTCTACTCGAAATTACCTTTCCAACTATGTATCACACTTTGTATTCTACATTTGATTTGATAGAGAAAACGTCAATTGAAATTTCAAATTGAAAGAATTGCAGTAGGCTACGATATTATGTGTAATCTTGATTTTGACTTCAATAATAATTAATAATTCATGAAAAATTTTGCATCCGATATGATGAAGAGAACGTCAAATTTCAAATCATTAGAATTGTAGTAGAACTGGAAGAATTAATAATTCTTAAATGAAAACCTTAGTGTGCCATGAAAACATTTGGATACATTTGTTTGTAACTTTGAAAGTTAATAATTCTCAATAGTTGTGTGCGTGTCAGAGAAACTAACATTCAAGTATGAAAAACCGTGAAAATGATGATAACTTCACTAATCAAGAGAAATTGGATATGATACTGATTTATGGAAAATGCGATAATAATCGTCGCGCTGCCCGACGTGCATACAGAGAGAATACCCTGATAGACGAATGCCAAGCGCTATGTATTTCACACGCTTGGCTTCGAATTTGGCAACAAGTGGATCATTTTATAGAAAGCGTACTGTCTTTAAAAGAAAAAATGCTACGGACGATGAGCATACAGTTGCAGTTTTAGGAAGAGTGGTTGTTTATCTCCATATCTCTATTAGATACATAGAACAGGAGAGCGGTATTTCTTGTTCATCAATTCAGCGCATTCTCAAAATTGCCAAATTCAATCCATTTAAAATTCATCTGCATCAAGGATTACTACCCACAGATCACGAGAAGAGACTTGCTTTTCTTGCTTGGTTAGCTAAGGCACGTGAAGATGGTATTTTCAGCTCGATATTGTGGTCAGATGAGAGTCGCTTCCATAATAATGCAACTGTAAATCGACCTAATTGTCATTATTGGTAGCGAAATAATCCACACAGGGTAGGACAAACTAATTTTCAAGTTATCTGGGGAGTCAATGTATGGTGCGTCATGATTTATGGATTTATTTTAGGACCAAAATTTCAGATACGTTATAACTGGTCCAATGTACCTAGAATTCCTTCGGGGTGAACTTCCTCATTTTCTTGAAAACATTCTTTCACATATGCGTAGAAACATACATTTCCAACAGGATGGTGCACCCCCCCCCCCACACAATGCTATAGCGGTAAGGAATCATTCAAATGAAACATTTGGAGATAGATGGATCGGCACACACGGACCGATAAGATGGCCTGCAAGATCTCCAGATTTAACACCGCTGGATTTCTTCCTTTGGGGGTATTTGAAAGATCATGTGTACCAGACTCCTCCTATTGATTTAGAAGATCTAAAAAACAAAATAAGGAATGAATGTAGAGCCCTTAATGCTGAGGTGTTGAGAAGTGTTACTTCGCGTGAACTACTCCACAGAGCTGGAAGATGCTTTAGTTATTATATTCTTGAGCCCCCTTTCTTTGTAATTTTCAAGATTAAACAAAATATCGTTGCCTACTGCAATTCTTTCAATTTGAAATTTCAATTGACGTTTTCTCCATCAAATCAAATGTAGAATACAAAGTGTGATACATCGTTGGAAAGGTAACTCTGAGTAGAAAGCAAAAATCGCAAAAACTATACAGGGTGCTATTTGAAATAAAAAAGTCAGAGTCACTTGAAGGTTCCTTGGACAAATTGAAGATCATAAAATTTTCAAATTTTTATCTTCCGAAATAGCTGAGATAATCCATTGGAACAGGTGTACTGGGACACCCGGTATATAATTTCTGATCGTATCTGCATAGTAAGGGTGGGAAAATTCATCGGTATCGATAATATCGATAATAATTTTTGAATTTTATTGATGATATCGATGATAATTTGAGAAAACAAATATCGATATATCGATATTATCTTTATTATCGATGTTATCGAAATTATCGGAATTATCGATTTTATCAATAAGTATATCGATGATCTTGGGAATTATCCATATCTTCAATATAATCGAAATTATCGATATCATTGATATTATAAGAAATTCCTGAAAATTCTAAGAATATCAAAATATTAGTGTTCCAATTGAAATGTCGAAGATTAGTCAGCCGATGTAGCCAGAAATACTTAAACAATCAATAATATAATATCTAAACATACTTTTCAAACAGGCTATCAAACCTACCAAATTTCATTCCGATAGCTCCAAAAACAGGATCAAAACAAAAGTGCTAGTCTAATCTATCCATATCCGGTATATAATGAATAATCAAGAGATGAAAAGTCAAAATCAAAGAATAAACTCATTCTGAACAGTATACAGAAATAATATCAACGAACAATATTCAAAAACAAAGTGAATCTTCAAAAATAAATGGAACTTTCACCATCATACCAAAAAACGGGAAATTTGGTGAGAGGTATTCTTTCCATGACATTCCAATCAGTTCACGAAGAATCTGCTCAACCAACAGTTTTCATATATTTCCGTCATGAGAAACTAAGACTATCACTAACCGTATTTGAGATCCATTGGAAACCTATCGAATCCATACTTTCGTTCTCAAATCTCTTTTTTCTTGATCGCTCTGAAATGATCGTTCGATTCATAGAATGTTGCAAATGAAATTTGCCAATGAAATGAGATGAATGTGAATATTTCATCAATTGATAATGGTTCCTACCACTCGCGCTACATTCTAAGGATCACTGAATAATTCGTTATCATTTTATTGTTCTGATTCCTAGTTCCTGATCTCAGAAATTCTTGAATACATTTCAATGTCAAATACCAAGTAAATTGAAGAGCAGAACTAATGATAGCAATACATGATCATTTTGTCTCGGTTGTGAACATTATTTCATCGATTCAAAAAGTGACCTTTCGATCCTTGATTGATCCTCTGAGATATGTCTCATCGTATATATCTAATGACATTGCAGATATTTTATAGCGGATTTCGGACTGTTAGTTCACCTCTTGTGTGGAGCTAGGATCTACATAGATCATGGCGGTCTATCTTCTCATTATCCTAATCAGGACATTTTTATTCCTGTTCTCTCTTATTCCTTCAGGCCGCATCTCATACCCAATGAGATTCCAAGAATGTATTTTGATTCTTCTATACATTCACATTCGTGCTTCATCAGCATGACAGATGTTTTCTCTATTTCCTCAACTTTATCAATCAATTTACATAATCCAGACCTTATGTTTATGACTCCCGTTCGGCCCAGTGTACGAGCTGCATAAAAACTCCCTACTTAATTACCTTTTCGGTAACTACCTTCACGTGTGGCCCCTTTTGTGATGAATAACTATATAGTCTATCATTCCATGCATTCACCTCCTGGGTTTATCCCTCAAATTACTCAGGTAAACTGGAGTTCCTAATGCAACCCGAATGATACGTGAGGAAAATGTATTGTAGACACGATATGGCTAATTTGCAGCGAGGTGATGCCCTTTTATAGTATACTGTACCGACATTCTCCAACGCAATGAACTATAAATAATTGCATACAGCCATCATCATACACTGTGTCAAAATTCAAGGAAAATAAAGAAGCAATTCAATAACTATATAAAATATAGAAAGACATGATAATTTTTGATGTTACATTCACTACCACACCTCCAACATGATGCTGAGGGTGTTGAAATCGATTTTGTATATTTTCCTTCAAAGGGTGTCTCTTCCGGAAGTTCATTGAAACAATATATGGAAAACTATAAGTTTACCGAATTTGAAATCCTGTTGATATAGTACTGCTGATTGGGGCTATTCTTGTGCCGGGAGTGTTGCATAATTTCGTTATTCAAAGTGAATCATCACATTTCTCGATCCCGAGTAAATCATATTGCATTCATATAATCTCCCACTCAAATCCATCTATTTTTGGTAAATTTGGAATTCCAAGCTGGAAATAGCTTAGGCACACCGAAAAAAATATTTTTTTTTTCATTTTTGCACAGGACCACTAATTTTTGATTGTGTTCCAATCTTTTCTTGAAAGAAGTCCCAATTCAGAGGAATTTTGATATCAGACCGATCAGACCTATACAGTGCGTTCGCCAGACAATGATATAGCAACAATGTCAACCCTCATATATCATAGTCTCATCATATATCATAGTCTCACCGTTTGATAGTGAGAGTTGTTGAATTCTGCTCTTCGGATGTCTCGAAATTAGCGGTTTAGAGAATTTTCTTTCATATAGTTCCAGTAGACAACTTGTAGGAAATTAGTATTCACTGGCAGAATCACCGATAGACTATATACATAACTGATAACAGAGACTATAACTTGAAATTATTGAGAAAAATTGAACTGCAACAAACCTGCTGACGAAATGTGAGAAGGAGAATATTCGAAATCGTATTTCCTGATATCATAATCCAATTCTGGATAATGTCATACCACAACAAATCAGGGGCATTTCCAACCTCTATTCACCCTGCTCGATGTGCCCCTGAAGTAACATTATGAGATTTTCCACGAATGTATTGTGAAGCGTTTTGTGAATATCAAGGACTTCAATCTTTAATTTCGGTCGACGCCCCTGTTGAAATATTCCATGCTAATTACGACTACCCTGTATAATCCCTGGGAAGCTGAGAATTATAGGAGGAATTCAGAGAGATGTTGAGATCATAAGCACATTAAAATCTTCCCAGACCATCATGAGTCAAGTTCTGAGTAGATATGTGTTCAGATCTTCATAGAAGTAGACTTACGTAACCATTGTACTTTCAAGAATGCACTTCGATGTGTATTTGAGGTTTTGAAATTGAAATTCAGATACTGTGGTTGACTACTCAAATGCAAAATGAATATATACTCAAAAAAACATAACAATATTTAGATAGATACTGTTATTTTTTTATAACAAATTATTAGTAATTTCAGTCCTCCTCCTATGTAACCCTGAATGAAAGCGTTAATTTTTGTTATTATTATTATTATCATTATTGAAAGTCCAAGTACGTATTTTGACAACTTAGTTTCCATCCTCAGTAGACCTGAGAAGTGGAAATGGTTCACGACTCAGTATCTTTCGAATTCTCCTTTCAGCATAATACACAATATACAAAGCACCATAATTTAGAAATTATCATCGAGAGTCACTCTCGATACAGCAATGACCTAACCATTTGAATCATTGTTGTAGCAAAATATGATAATTAATTCATGAAAAAAAACATTCCTATTCAATATCTACCATGAATTCCAACATCCGTGATGAAATTCCATCAACTTGTGATTGTGGTGGGACTACAAGAGTGATTCGATGCAACCGATTATACTGAATCGCATGTAATTTCGCCTCAATGGAGGCATTAATTTTTGTGGATGTTCCATAAATGGCTGAGCATATTCCAGAAAATGATGTCTGTCCTGTGGCAACGTGCCGTTGGCATGTTTAGAACCAGTTAATAAGATAATCTCTGAGATGGGAAAATTAATTTCATGCTAGCCAGGAACAGAGTCGGGCTGGAGAGATTGAGTTCATGTATGATATATTTCAATGAATTTCTGACCGATACTCCGTTTGGGATAATATAGAGGATATTTTTTCCACATTTCCCACATGGAAAACTGAAGCATACTTGAGAAAGAAATGGAGGTTTATGTATTTCATTTCGAAAGCGGTTTTATCAAATTCACAAGCTGTGAATAGATATTTCCGAAGTGATTAGAAATGTCTTTGGATATTCCTGTCGATATATTAGAATATTTCTAGTCCTGTGAGTAACAATTTTGGAAGAGAATATTGGGAAAATTCTGATACCTATTTCATTCATGAAATTAATTTCGTTATACTTGCCATCTTTGTGATACGACATAAAGTTAGGACTTTCTGAATGGCAACGATATCGAATTTCATTGTGATTGAATGGAAAATTTTCAATAATTCTAATTATCAATTACATGATCATCACCAAAAATTTCGAGAATATGGTTTTTATCTGCTATTTCATTCTACACTTCAGATTCTACCTCCAGTTTTATATTGTCTAATTCCTCCACATTCTATGTAATGGAATGAAACCTACCAATCACAGTCCCTGTAATATCCGTTACCATGGTTAGTACTTCTCGGTTCTATACATATGTCAATAGCTATGAAGTATTTCAATCTGTCGATTCAATCATTGTTGAATATTGTCTATTAGAGGAGGTGATTTGTTTATAGTCACATTTAATGATTGAATCCACATTACACCATGAGAAAAATACTATACAGATGAATCTAACAGACGTTTAGCAGTGAGGATGAAAGAACATACGAACAATCTTATGAAAAGGTGAATCGACAAGTGAAAATCAGCTGGAAAAATCATCACTGGAATTGAGCAACATAAAACTGATTGGAATTATCATAGGAGAAGAAGATAAGGACTATGAAAGAAAAATCAAACAGTCTACTTGCGTTCTTCTGAACGGTGACAATAATATTGCCTCTTGTTCAGTTGATATAGATGTAACTTGACATTCACTCCTCGAAACTAAAAATGGTGAATTCAAAATCAATTAAGGAAAACAAATACTTGATATCCATAATGATTCCTATCTGACAATTGTCACTTTTGAGTCTCAATGGAGAGAATCACGAACTTTACAAAGAAAAACATTATATATTCATTGGGTCGGAAACGGGAGCAGATGCGTTCCCGAATAGTCCCGAATAGTAGTAGAATTTCGATACTATCAAATATATTTATTCTCCAAAACATATTTTCGAAAAGAAGGTGTCACTGACGAATAGAGAAATCAAGCGCAGTGACATTTTGGGACAAATTATTTTCGGAAACGCTGAAACACGTCGATTTAAATTTCTAGTGGGACACATTTTAGTGATGAATTTAGTCACGCAACTTCATCCCCCTGACAGGGGCGGCTACCCCATTGCGAATCATCATAGGGAACTTGGGTCGAGTGATACATCATCTGAAAGCTCTCTTCATTCTCTATCTAAACGTACATTATTTTTTCAAAATCGAATGACTGGTACTTGAGGTTAGTGTGGTAATAGTGTGGTAATAATTTAAATAATCAATATCGTACCTGTTCTTATCGGAATTCAATTTATTAATTGCTCGAAATGAGCCCCTCCTACCTCCATATAATGATAAAGTCTACTTTCGAAACTATTACGAACGTTTTCCAATACTTCTGGAGTTATGCTGCCGCACTCGTTTACAATTCGACCACGTAGATCCTCTAGTGACTCCGGCGGAGTGGCAAAAACTTTGCTTTTGAGATGCCCCCATAAAAAATAATTCAACGGGTTGAGGTCCGGTGATCTAGCTGGCCACTCAATTGGTCCTCGTCGCCCTATCCAATGATTAGTATATCGTTCTTCCAGAAAGTTTCTAACCGCTACTGCATAGTGAGGTGGTGCTCCATCTTGTTGAAAATTGATTTTGTCTGCCGAATGATCTCCATCGTTTTCGATAATATCCGTTATCATGGGATCGATGGCATTCTCAATAAGATGTGAATACATTTTTCCATTCAAATTATCATCTATAAAAAGTGGTCCAATAATATTTTTGCCAAAAATACCACAGCAAACATTCAACTTCTGCGGAGTTTCTGTGTGGACCTCACGTATTAACCAAGGATTGGTATCGCTCCAGTAGCGGCAATAGTGACGATTTACGTTTCCATCAACAGAAAATGTACTCTCGTCTGAAAAACAAATATTGAAGAGCAAATTGGTATTTTTTTCTCAGACGCTCAGACATTTCCTCACAAAACTGTTGACGTCTGTCAAAATCGTCTTCGTTCAGTTCATGTACAAGTTTGATTCTGTATGGATGGAATCGATGTGACTTGAGAATTCTCTGAATACTCGATCGCGCTACACCTACACCAGCCAAGCTTCGAATACTTTGAGTATGATCCATAGCCACGTGTCCCAAAACCGCTACCTCAACAGCCACGTTCCTTTTCCGACGTTCAGGATGATGTTTCTGGTTTCCCACAGACCCAGTTCTTTCGAATTTATCAATCAACGTTTGAACATAGGTATGAGATGCATTTTTCCCTGGATGCCTTGTATTGAAAATTCTTGCTGCAGCTCTTAGACAATCATCATTTTCGTAGTGAAGTTTCACTAACTCAATTCGTTCTTCTAATGCGTGAACCATTTTCAGGAAGAAACCTTACTCACAGAATACGAATCAAATGGTATTTCCATAAGAATCATGCGAACTGTGAATTCATTCTGGGAACATACACGCAGGCGAACCATAAAAATTAGGTATTTTTTGTCTATGAAAAAGTCAACAGAACAAAAACTAAGAAATATGGTTTCCGGGATTCAGTGCCGGAGGAGGTTCCTTTGGACGTTTCGCTCACAAGCATCTACCGCTTGTATTGTTGTATTTGCGATTAGCGACATCAACCTGATACTTAGTTGAAAGATCTTCGCAATTAATAGTCCCAGCCTGGCTACTTACTTCGTTTTGCCTAATTTGTTTTCATTTTTCGTGGGGTGACTGGGTTCCCTGACCGGATGGGATATTGCCATTGTCTATCTGTCCACTCATTGAGTCTTAAAATACTTAATAAATTGAGTTCGATTTAGAACAGGTGAGATATTGACTAATTACATTGAACCTGTGAACAACACTAATTTCAATTACCATTCATTCGATTTTGAAAAAATTATATACGTTTGGATAGAGAATAAAGAGAGGTTACAGATGATGCATCACTCTACCCACGTTCTCTATGATGATCCGCATGTGTCCCCCTAGAAATTAAAATCGACCTGTTTTAGCGTGTACGAAAATAATTTGTCATTTCCCAGTAAATCCGGGTGGAAAGTTTTCGTTGGGACACCCTGTATATCTGTCCTTTCTATAGATATATTGAGATGAATATCATGATTCATACTTTCATTTTCCAGAAACGAGGAGATTGAATCCCACAGAAATCACAAAAATCAATCATTGTTGATGTTGGGTAACAACAAACAGCAAGAATGCAGGACTGGAGTGATTTCGGTCAACGAAAAATATACCCTACAACAAAAGTGGATAGACGATATACACTTCGATCGTGAAAATCACTATTTTTGGTTATATTCCAATCCAAATGGGTTCGTTCCATATTTCTGATCATGTGATATCAACCACTCTCATGAACTCCTTGTTTGAAGTGATTCTTGTTTGAAATGCATGATAGGATTCACTACAGCACTAAATCATCAATAGCTCTTATTGATCTATAGCTGAAATATACTGTGAAAATTGAAAGGGAAGAAAAAAGTACCTGATTCAATTCATCATCGGCATGTCGATGTTGGTGGCATAGAGCTCGTTATTTATTCACGACCTTCGTCGAGTTTCGTAGTTTTCCAATTCCATTTGGGTCTATGTCATTTCAGAGTTCCTAAATTACAGACCAACTTTCTGTCCACGTAACATTCAGTGGTGCCGTCGCCTTATAATAGATGAATGTTTGCCATTTTCTGGTGTCGATAATTACGTGTAGTTGTTGTTTGTTATTTGTTATGGAACAAAGTTAGTAGACGTCGAGGAGTTCGTTCGAAATACGTAAATAGGGCGAGAAATGAACTACATCAGTTTCATTTCTCCACTACTATCCTTGAAAGCTACCATTATTTTATTCATGGAATCGAATGGTACTTCTCGATGAATTCTGAGAAACATGAAGGCCTATTCAAATTCAAGATTTTATGCATTGAGATCTTGGTGAGGGTGACATAGATACTCAACGTTACATACAAGACTAATAGGCACACTCGAAATGAGCACAAACTCATTGAATATTCGAAGTTGAAAAAATCTTAGTTGAAATATCCTTGTTATTTAACAAGCAATCGTCATGATACCCGATCTTTTCGAAACTTCCAATTTTCTATTGGAAAAATACAAGTTTGGGAACATATATTCATTAATCGAAATATGTTTCTTATGGAACAGACAACGGACATGAAACCTATTTTTTTAATCTAACAATTTTCTATCGAAAAATCCGAGTTCGAATCCCATCTCCAACCCCTGGAAAAAGTACGCCATTGGACATTGGATACTGCGCAGAATTCTGTGTCAGACATACTCCTTAACTCATCGTTACCGTTGAAACTGCGTAGGTGTAGAAGGGGAAAAACAAGTGTAACCTTCAGGAATCGGGTAGTATCTCTTATCCGAAAAGAGTAATGTGAAATCTGATCCATGCATCCCCAGTTTTACGAAAAAAGTGTGATAGGAACATTTGAGCCAGGAGACTATCTCTTTGACAACAACCATATCACAGGTTTGACCGATATATTTCAACACTTTTCATTCTATATACCCAAATATATACGACTACCTATTACCCTTCTCCAACCTGATTTCATTATGAGAGCTGAGGAAAGTTCAATCGAAAATCGTAGGGTTTCATGAATTTTTCCTCACTATACAAAAAAACCGTCGACGGTTTCCATAGGTCACATGATGAACGAATAGAAACCAGATAGAGATAAAACTAGTATTATTGGGAAAAGCAGCAGGTGATGAGGGGTACTCTTTTGAGTTATTCCAATCTGTCGAAAATGTTCCATCTTAGGAAAGGTCTTAGTTGAGAATGTATTAAATTGATGAAATATCTTAAATCATTCGATGGATGCCATACTGAAATTACAAACAGAAATTCAATCTGGTCAAAATTCAAACATATCGAAATGCTTTGTTAAAATTATAGAAAATACCGAGATTGCAATTGTTGGTTAGAGATCACATTGTTGAGGTTAACCTCAACTCTCCCTTTTTTTTTTCGTTCCGTTGGTTTTGGTATCAACTATAATGGCTCATTCTGGATGAAACATCACACCCAAAAATGTTATATACAAAGTAGGATGCAAGGTAATATATCATTCACACATGTATCTCATTGAAGCACAATACAGTTATTTCACTCAGGTGCCCCTTGTATACCAAGTGGAGGTAATACCAGTTCATGGACATGGCCTAATTTATTGAAATCGGCAAATGTGGATTTCGAACCAATATATTTCGATAATGATGATATTGATGTTGACATGAAATAATGTTGTTTATCAAACTGGAATGATGTTTCTCAACAATATTCATGACAAGCATATAGAAAAAAAGTCTCTTCTCACAATGTTGTGTTTTCAGTTTCCAGTGTAGTGACTGATAAGTACCTAGCTCAATTCATTCGTTCTTATTGTATCTCATAACTAATGCGTTATATCTGATCACAAAAACTGGTATGACCAGCACATTCAGTCGCATTGTTAGCAGCGTATAAATGGAATTTTATAGAAACGGCCCTTTGTGATCATTCTCGCATTGAAAACACGCTGAGTCAGCTAATATGTTATTCATATGAATGAAATGTTGACAGCCAGCATATGAATTAATTGTGTGTGATGAATCCTTGCATTTGGCAGATGGTCGATAGAAGGTCTTGGAACGAAGGAAAAGAAATTCTCATCCTTGACCATCAAAACTGGATACACAGCACTCCCGCTATTCCGTTGAAAAAGTAGGTTATGTGAATCAACATAGTGTCGATAATGTAGTCAATGTCCAAATAATGAACTTCTGTGATACTGTATCACATATTAAGTTTTTCATATTCAATTATATCTTCCTTGAGAACCAAAGATTTACAGTGAGGAAAAATGTGTCAAATTGCATATCATTGAAATACACCAAGTAAGCTGTCACTAGAATCCCAAGATAGTTCAATGCATGGTAGGCTTCTGAAGCCTTGAATTGAGATATGAAAAAAAAATCATATCTGGATTCATTCCTTCAGGTTGTTCTTTGCATCCGAGAATAACTCACGATAATGAGAAAATGGAGATGGAAATAAATAATTTTGATTTGGCTACTTGTGGAGAATGCATCTTTCATTTTCGACATGATTTTTCCATTCGTAAACATATGATTCGAATCATTGTCCTAATCAATCAATTCATAGGTGAATAAGTCTGTTTTCTTTCGAATAGTACTCGAAATTTCTTGTGTTAGACTCTCAAAGCCTACCAAGCATCGCCCTGTCATTGAATCAGAGTCACAGCACGATGCAATTCAACAGCCAATGAAGGAACAAATACAGATTCTTGATTCATCTGAATTAATGAATTCGAGGAAAATAAGATAGAAAGACCAGAGGAATATATGTAGGTGAATATATCGTAGAGTTCACGTGTCTTCTGTAATTTAAACGGGCTGCTACAGAATGAAATTTGCTGATAGCAGGTACCATACTCATTCGATTCACAATATCGGGGCATGAAAGAAGGTTCTCATTCTGATCTCAGGAAAGTTTTATGAATATTCATTAGGTTCAATATATCATCTGGATTCCACAACAACCATGAATGTCTACAGTTTGTTACAAAATAGTTCCAATGGTCTTCGATGGATTTTGAATTCTCTCAAGAGCCAGTTATTGAATACGGGTGTAGCAGAATATATAGGCAATTTCTTGGATTCAGATAGAACGAATCATAATAAAATTACCATATTTTCAGTAATTTGCAAATTATGAATGTTGAGGCATTGCAGTAAGTCCAACAATCCTAAATTCTCACTTGGTCACAAGTTGGTCATGTTGAACTGCCACACAAAATTCTTCAATACAATACATAGTGAACTAGTGTATTTGAAATATTTCACAAGGAAATTCAAATTGAGACACATAAAAAACATAGAATTTATAATTTACCAAATTTACTCGGATGAAATGGCTACATCAACTGTGCACGTTTAGATTTGATCGAGGATGAAAATGTGATCCGTGCATGAAATATTCGTTTCATGAATCATAGCAAAGCGCATTCGTTTGGAAGTAAAAGAAATTGAAACATATAATTTCGACTGGCAATGAGATAGAAATTTTCAAGTGAGGTTCCTCATTTGTCAAATATCCAATAGAAATCATGAAAAAAACATCTCTATTCCAATATACATAGTGAAAGATACAGGACATACATATTGGAATATTCGAATGATCCAACGTATTAGGCAGGGATTATTCTAGATCACATGCATATTTAGCAATCAATCGAAATCATCAATGCTGAGGTGGATATTGACGTCACAAAAGAATCTTTTCTCATGTTCTCCTTATTTTCTCAGAGTGGTGACCGAAGTCAATCATTATTGATATTATAATCATTAAATATTAACATATCCCCATAATGTGAAAATGAATGATTTTAACCGTCGTCCTGGTTTGAACTCGCATGCAAGTGGCCTAATTATTGAGAAATTTGTATACTACTCCAGGGTATGCAAGTATCATCAATAAGATAAATTAGCAATCGTAATGCGAGTGTCCGATGAAGCCTTGATATCATCAGATACGATTGCATCCGATTCTGAAGATAAAATAATTCGAGTACGATATTCTGGTTCGGATGGAATTCTTTATACAGCTTGATTAGCTCCACAGCTGATTGCTGAACCGATGTGGATTACGGAACTTTCCTCCACATATTCTCAGCAGTCAGAAGTTAATCTGTATCTGAGGAAAACCAAGCTCCGACAGAATTTATTGAGATTTTCCACTTTTCAATATCACCGACTCGGGTGCTCGCTATTCCCATGCACCACGTGTTACATAATGTATTTTCTCGCTATTATGATCGCAATTTATCGCAGGAAAATAAGAAAAACTGAAGTTGCTTTTCCGAGTTTCTTGAGGCACGAAATATATTACTTCTTTCTCTATTGTTATGGAAACCCTTAGGTTTACTTTTCGGAAATAATATTCTAATATTAAAGACGTTGAAGGAGACGAGGAAATAAATACAGTGGGGAAGGTAATTCTTTCATTGTCTCTGTTCCTCGTGTTACTCCAAGAGTTCCCTTTTCACATGTTATGAATGTAGCATATGCATGTGAAGTACGGTATCATTATCTCAGAGTTTACTTCACGTGAGGAATATGAATGCCCAAAAATAGATGCTCCTAGGAATTGTCCTGGAGAATGAGAATATTGAAGAATACTTTGGATCTCTGAACATTCTTACTTGCCGATGCTACGGAAATATACAATTTGTGTCGGAAACAGAAGCAGATTTGTGCCGAAAACGTCGAAAAGTAGATGTTTCGTTCCTATTGAAGATATATTTGTATTTTCAATTTCTCTGAAGAATAAGGTGTGATAAGGTGTAATAATAAGGTGTAATAAGGTGTCACTGAGAAATAGCGCGCGAATGTCTTTTTCAGGTTTCTAAAAGTTTGATTTCAAGCGCAGTGACATTATGAGGTAGATCACAAATCCCCCCTCACTACAAATATATTTGAATAATCATTATAACTTCTTTATCAATTCTTCAGAAACGAGTGAAAGGAATCCCAGAAAAATCTAGGTAAATCAACCAAATAGTTTCTTTGAGGAATATATCTTCCCTTTCAGTTCCTCCGAATGACTTGCTCCGATTTTTATGAATGAAAGTTCTGCAGGAAATAGAAATGTCTTCCTTCGATAACGACAGAGGAAGCTGTAGAAATATTATTGTGCAACAAATAATCCCAACTCATCATGCTCCTGACAAGTATGGAAGTAATGTGCTTGATTCGCAGAAAATGTGTTATTGTTCCTCACCTGATGAAAATGTATTGAATCATGAGATATTTAGGAAATGCTGAAAAATCTGCTTATCCAAAAGCGAACTGTGGTCAACGGCAAACGGAAATGGAATATTTTTGTATATACATGGTCACACACATATGCCATAAAATTGCTGGGACATGTGTGCCTTCTATCACATGAGCTATCACGAGCAACCACGAGATACCAGAATGTAATCAAAGTTCAGAGATGAGTGGACAAAATTGAATGGAGTTTGAATGAATTTCACAAGTTCAATGAAACTTCTATACAAAATCAGTTTGCTGTGAAAACAAAAGCAATACAAGTCGTGATTTGATAGGATTCGAGATTGTTGTCGACTGAATATTCCAATGATTCCTCAAATCTTTGCATCATCGCGGGTACTATTGAACTTGTACTAGGAATATCTGTTACCATCAGCATTTCTTCCCTTTGGGAAAGAATGCAAAATACGCAATTTTCACAATAGTGACAAAATGAAGTATTCTCACCTCTTTTATATCTTATATGCTCCATCATGATTTATATCAATAGATTTCCTTCCTTTTCGCATCTCCGATCTTAATTTGTGTACGAAAATATATTCTTTGACAATGAAGTATCTATACAGGGTGTTACAGAACTATAGGAACGAACTCCTAGGGGTTATTCAATGCAACAGTAGAAAACATTTGAGTAGTGGGTCCCATGTCCGGAAAAGTGTCACTACGGCCCTAAGACACGTAAAAATTGAGGAAGACGATGGATTGCCTACATTTTCGCCTCCTGTTAATAATCACAACAACAAGTGTTCAAAATGTCTTTCTCCAAACTGAATACACCGATTAAAACGATTTCGGCAGACTTGACTAAAATTTTATCCTCATTTTCAATGATTTCGAATACTATTGTTATTCGTCCAATCAAGTTGCGCTTTGTTTCTACTGGATTTTCGTAGACCAAAGATTTCACACAGGAGAAAATCAGTGATTTG
Organism: Gastrophysa polygoni; assembly: GCA_963576655.1. Taxonomy (NCBI): domain Eukaryota; kingdom Metazoa; phylum Arthropoda; class Insecta; order Coleoptera; family Chrysomelidae; genus Gastrophysa; species Gastrophysa polygoni. Next base: position 18,537,903 of record OY755082.1, read on the forward strand.
GGCACCGTTGGATTGCCAGAGGTGGAGCAGTTTCTTGCCTCCTAACGTGGTTAGATTTTACTGGGCAAATCACCTATATCGACAATGTCAGTAGGTCACTAGTCTCCTGTGATGTCTATTTCAGACAGCTTCCACCATTCAGGCCAGAAACAAGGAAGAATGAGAAGAATGGCTCGGTCCTCTGTCGTTGTCTTCTACTGACTTTATGAATGAAGCAAATCAACCTAGCAGTGGGAACCACTGTTATTAACCGTTCACCGGGTTCACTTTCATCGGTTGGAACTCATCATATCGATTATTTGGGATTTGGAGGCTAGGGATCTTTTGATTTTATTGAGAAGTGATGAGGACAGTTTCCTTCCTCGTGGCATATTGACGACGACTGTGATGGCGTGCACACGTGATAAGTTCTCGGTGAAACCTTGAAACCCTCCAGGGCATTTGTTTTCTTGAATACTATCGTATTCCCACTCATGTCACGTGAACCATAGAGGGAATTCATTGTGCCATATAGATTCATAGTCAGACGATGGTGGTGATCAGGAGCATCACTCTACAACCAATCAATCAATCACCCGTCCCAGAAATTTTATCGAGTGATTGACTCTGATTGGGATGAGATGCACCTATCCTGATTTCTTTTCTCGTGTGCTTTAAAGCATGATCAGACTATTCTTTTCATTGCCCTCAATATCGGCTCCACGTACTTGTATCAACCTTTGCCAATATTCCTACAAGGACAACCTGTTGAGTCACCTCCCATAACCTGACCAGAGTCAACAAGCTGCAACTGATGGAAGCCCAGTACAAACTGGTTGAGACCAATCAGCTGAACTGCACCCTAAATCCTGTCAATAACCGTGGAGGCTCAGTTTTCTCTGATCTATGTGTCCGTCTAGTTATGCTTTTTGTTTCGTTGCCAACACCGTTTCTACTCTTATGGACCTTGAACATGGCCAGATTCGTCAGTCGTTCAAGATAATTGAAATCTCCAGTATTTTGCATAATTTTACAAAATATATACAATATCACCATCACACTTTAGGCTGCTGAAAATTATGAAACTGTCCCATAGCGCTTTGTGACAGTGGTTTCAGGTGTGCACGTCTTATTATTACCTTCGTTCACAGCACATTTTATCGCTGGATAATGATGATGACCCCAATACATTTCATTATTCGAGGAGTGATTGTCATCATGAAGTCATCGACAGGAACTGTGATAGTTCTGAAATAATATCTGAGGAAATCCTGACATGAGAATTTCGTTCGGTATTCCTTCACAAGTAGGAATTGATAACGAGATGATATTCCACATCATATAATCACGTTCAGCAAATAATGCTCCAAAATGTTATTACTTGTGGTCTCTACACTGGTCGAAATCATCTCGCCCATTTTGGTACAATCATTGAACTTTTCTGTGTCCCCTTACGAAGGGTTCTTATCTACCTTTGTGATCACTGATAATGAACTGAGGAATTATATATCATGAGAAAATGTTCTTCTTTCAGCATTACAATTATACATGAATGTTTGGTAGTCCAATTCATCTGAGTAGAAATGCCTTTTTTATAAATTGTGTAGTGCCGATTTTGAACTTGAATTGTTCTCGAACCTACCTGTATGTTCTCTGAAGATGAGCTGCCATTCACTTGTGTGAATAACTTTTTTTTTCAATAATTTATCAGTTCAGAAAATCATAGAGAAGTAGGTCATGATCCGCTGGCCTCTGACATTACCCCAATACATATTGATATATGCATGAAACGAACTTCAGATAATCTCAATTGGAAGCGGAACAAAAAATAATTTCAGTTGCATCTCAGCTACTCAGATGCAATCATGAATGGGGCATAATACCGAATTGATATTATTAGCGAAATCACTGAACAGAAACCTTTCATTACACACACTCAATTGCTCAACACCGAGGTTGGTTAGATCTCAAATAACTAGTGATGTATCTCACTCATCTGGGAGGTATTTTCAAGAAAATTAGGCGAATCGATTCTGAGTAACATTATGACGCGGAAATGAGAAATACTTGATGTCAAAAATGGAAACAAATGAATACACGACAATGAGCAGAAACTGAAATCAGGAAGATGGTGTCTGGATGAATCGATATAACATCAGATAGTCTGATGTTATCCTACGTCGTTTCTGAATCAATCTCCCCAAACTTGCTGAATATCGATGAATGGAGCTTTCAATCAACGATGCATGGAAGACAGACATTCAAAATGTGTGAAAGCGTTCGGTCAGCCGACTCAAATATATTATTTCTCATGAACCTTTCAGTCTTTGTCAATATTCACCTGAGAAATGTGAGTAATATACTCTATCACCTCTGGTTGCTGTCATTTTCATTCCCGTTTTTCTAGGCAATTTGAGTTCAAATGAACTCCTTACTGTTATACTCATGACTTGGATTGAGTGATTCAATCGATTGAGGTTCACGGCAGCAAATAAGCTCGTGCAGAGTATCGTGAACTTCAATAATTGAATATGAATCACACAGTCATCAAGGAGATGTTTTCGAACACTGTCAATGCGCTTGTCAATCTATAAAGTGCCTCACTTGAGTTTCGACGGACGGATTGCTGGAGGAAGTGTCTGTGTGAATGTAAAGGTAGTAGCGCCAAGCAGCCAAAACTTCGTATTAACTATTGTAGATCGTCCTGTATTGGATCGATGAGAGTGACCTCAAAATTAACATCAGTAATTCGACACTTCCAACTGACTACTCTGACCATTGTCCTTCTAAATCAAAAAAACCAATGAGCTGTGACTGTATAAGAGTCACAGCTCACTAGTTTTTTCGTTTAGAAAGACAAAGCACTGAATATTCACACAATCTCAATTGTTTTAGAATGAGGTAGAAATAGAACTGTCTGGGATCATGAGAAATTATATTCAGGATTACTGTCTTCAAGTTATGCGAGGAGGTGGTAGAATAATTTTTCAGCTTCTTGTTGCATATTTTCTCCTCGTTTCTGGAAAATTATTTCAATATATTTGTTATAATGCTTTTATATCAATCAAATTTGATATTCTTTGGGGGCAGATATAGAGATAAGCAGAAGTATAATTTCTATTGGAAATATATTTGTATCTCCGACTTCTCCGAGAAACGAGGGGTCACTGACAAATAGAGAATCTCTCTTTCAGGCATCTAAAGGTTCAACTCCAAGCGCAGTGAGATCTTAGGGCAGATCACAAATCTGTCCCTACTACAACTGACTACTACTTGAACCACTACTTACTACTTACTACTACTGAAATAATTTCTGATAACTTTCACTTCATTTCTCAGGAACGAGGAGAGAAAATCCTTCAAGAAGCTGAAAAATATATTCAGAAGATTCCTAACTATAATGAGTTGAACTGTGAGCGAAATGTCATGAATAATCGACAGCGAGTTGTTTCCAGTGTTGGTCTCATGTTGGTGATTGATCAACCTTAGTGTTGAAATGAATTCGATATGAATAATTGCTATTCACTTCCGTGAGAATGTTAGTGGTGCCTGTGGAATGATCTGTATTACAAGGAAATTACAAATTATTTCGAATTCTGGTAAAATTCCTTTCTGAATTCTATGTTTGTTTGTTCGTTTGGTGGCCGTGCTCCTCAAGTGAAATTTTGCTTCCATTTGATTTATTGGCAAATGTTATGAAATGCATTCTCGATTTTTGACTGGACGAAATAGACTCCTTGTATTCAAAGGCACATCAGAACTTCTTCGTAACTCAGCCTGGAATAGTTTATCATAGCAGTTTCAAGAAGTATGAATAGTCTTCTCGTGAAGAACCTCGGTCAGTAGTTGGAAAGTAGTCATACCAATAATTATACGTCACTCGAAAGTAGCGAAGACAATATGAAGGAAAAATCAAGCAATTCGCGTAGTCGATGAGATTTCAAACCTTGAAGGGAAAAAGAACCAAAAGAGAGCCTGAGTATCAGAATTGGACGACGAACTGTCAAAAGGATCTCATTGAGGAAGAACTATCTTTTTGGCACCAGCCTTATCCAATCCTGTGGCTAGCGGTGTCTGAATGATCTCATCCACCTGAAACAAAACAACAAACAAAAAAGAAAGCTTACAGTTAGTAGTACGGTCTCTTGAGCAGCATCGGGGGACCCTACTGTAGCAACTCTCAAGAACTCTCAAGTCATGATTCCGGTTCTGAAGCGATGTTTTTGGAGTATCGAAAACTTAATCTACTGACAACGAACAGGACAAATACATATTAGTACAGTAATCGAAAAAATAATATGTCATGGCCATGCGCTGTTCGATTATAATATGGCCCGAGTGGTTTTTCTTGAGTCGAGTGAGGAATCATGAGGCGGAATAGCACGATCGAGATTGCCTCGACGCTGGTCGGGTATAGAGGGGTTAAAACCAGAATACACCGTATCGAAAAAATAAATCGCAAGGGCGCAACCAATTTATACTATCGCAAGTTCAAACGCAATTGACCGATTGACATAAAGAAGCAATGCTTCATTCTAGACGATACTGACTATAGGTCATTATTGAAATTATCTTCATCATTATTTCCATCATCATTATTATCATCAGTAACATCATATAAACAGTGCAGTCGAATATTGGGGGTGCATTCACAGAATAAATCCGAAGAAATCGATGAAGAGCAATCGATTCATGAAAACAAGCAGTGAAGTGAATAAAAAATCATGCAGAAGATAATCATCTATATCTTCAAACAAGAGCAACTACAAGTCGTACTGACATCACAGATTACATAAACGACATAAACGCAGCAAATCTCATCATGATGGTACTAGGACCCGGGAATGTCATTGATGAAAATGATTCGACTCACCAAGCATTCACATCTCACCTTGCCACTATATTCTCCACTAGAAGATATAATCATCACTCATTAACCAGTAACTCGAATTCATCAGGAATCAACAACCAGTGAGAAGAGAAGTGAAGTTAATTTTCTACTCGTAACTTTGTTCCTAATAAATGAATATCTTGAAGTATAACCTGTACTTTGTTTCATTTGTGGATACTGATATACTACGTATTATCTATATGACACTATTAAATTGATTACTTATTGAAACATCACCTATCATCATCACAATTCGAATAGGAATGATTGGAGTGAATAATGAATATAATACTAATAGTGAACTAATACTAAATAGTGAATAAAGAAATAACGACACAATTCATTGTGTCTAGACATGAAATATAATTCACAATACAATAGCATTTCCCTATCATTGCTTGGATGAGAGCGTGAAATATTCATGCAAAAATAAGACATCTGACAATGATCAATAATTGAAAATCCCGTTAATTAATGCTAGTTGCGGCATGCACATAGCGTGTAAGACAGCGTTATACAGTACATTCGAAACATCCACTAATCTCGTTATATTACCTTCTAGACGTTACCATTCAATTAAAACTAGTACTGCAGTAAATAATTCATGCTGGTGGGATAATTATAACACATTGATGATTCCACTTGGTTGTTGAATACTTTTTCGGTAAGGAGAATAATAGTTGGTCGTTTCACATCCAGACATGTAGCATGAATCAAAGAAAGAAATTTTGTATTCCGTGCATAATTTTATCTATAAATAATTGTAGCAAAGCGCTTTCGACCGTTATGTCATCATCAGTGCGTACCTGCAAGTAAGTAAATGAATTTGGAAATTGAATTTTGAAAATTTGTGAATCGTAATGTTGATAAGTTATGTAATCAACATTGTAATAACATTTATGATTGATATCTGGATTTTTGTTGTCTTTTATGATTCTTGTACACTTGTACAACTTTTCAAAATTCAATTTCCAAATTTATTCACTCACTTGCAGCTACGCACTGTTGATGACCTAACGGTCGAAAGCGCTTTGCTACAATTATTTATAAAAAAATCCATGCGCGAAATACAAAATTTCTTTCTTTGATTACATCGGAACGTACACACAGGTAGAATCTTCGAATTTAGAATGAAGACTATGCGTCTATTGTGAGGATGCCTTAGTGAAATAATCATGGTATTGTTGATGACGTATTCGAAGCACTCTTGGTAATTTTGATATATACAATGACATCCTATAGAAGGAAATCAATTTATTTCGGAAAGTACTGTTTCATTGTACCCACATCTAGCCTCGTATGGTTATTGGTTCTGATATTGGTGATGAGCGATATCGGTTTTGGAATATCTATTATCGATGATCAAAGTATTCCGATATAATAGATTCATCGATACACAGAAAATATAATAATTCCAGAAATAGTGTAATTCCTGATTATCCGGTAATATCTTCATTTGAATGCACGTATGATGGAATCTAAGAAAAATTCACAAGAGCTAGGCATATGCATGAATTCATATTAGGATATCGCAGGAGCGGAGGCGATGAGATTATCGAGGTTTTCTACTGTGCTATGCTGGTTCCCTGAACGCCTCGAAACAAGTTTGGGTAGTTCTTGATATATCATTTCAATCTCGAGACAATACACCGGCATATTCCAAAGAATATCAACGACTCATTTCAAAAGTACTCCAAATAAAACAACATATACCCTATGGGCCAACAGAACATATTCGATTCTGACGCTCATCTCAACTGATTTTTGATCTCTCAACTGAAATTCAATTTGGAACCTCTCAACCGAAAAAGTGACAGTCGATCTCCTGGATCACCATATTGTACAATTCATAATTTCAAGCATCATGCTATGTTTTCATACTTCAGCATACTTTCAGCAGTAAGTAACGACTCTATATTGCTTTTGTATGGATATGCCCGCATATTCGCAGCAGGATTCGCCTTTTGTTTATTGCTGTTATGTATAAGAGTGTTTGAGGATCGTTGTCAGTACATGTATACAAGAATTATTATAATTTTATCTATCAATTTTCCGTACCAACTGATCGTATTCTCAAGACTCCAAATCGTCAACATACAATACAGTCCACATCACAAATTCGAGAGATAAGTGAAAACTATCACAAAATCATACATGGTCCTCGGCGGCGGATGTTGTAGGTGATCAAACTAGTAGCAGAATCTAGATCATGTAAGAGAACCACTTGTTCGAGCTTAAAGACGAAATTTGGTCAGCGTTATTCGAAAGGGCCACTCCAGAACAAGTGCATCGAATGTGCATCGTTCACTTGTTGGTGAAAAGTGAAAAAAAAATCGTAGCACACACCCATTAGGCATATTAGTGTTCATTTTGGAAAGAATCGTCATTCTATTTCAATGATCCTGGTGACATATTCCATAGTCCAAATACTACAATTGAGGAAGAGAATTTTCACGAATCATACTTTCCAATCCTAGATATGATGGATTCACTTGCAGTAGGACACACTGTATACAAAGCCCAAAATTTTTCGGAAAGCGTCAAACAGAAGTCTCGCCATAGTTTTGGATACCGTGTCAACACCGTGAATTCATGTCAGAAAAAAAGCAGCTCAAAAAATCCGAGCTCTCATCTGAATCTGATTATTCACCCAATTAAATATGCCTCAGTCACTTTCAAAGAAAAGCAAATACTTTTCTGCGCCTTTGTTCTCGAACTATTTCGCGTTTGTTTTTTCCCCGGTTCCGATTCCGAAGATCCAAAGCCTGACTTGAAATACCTGAGTTGTTTTTCAATGAGCCGGAATTTGTTGGAAATGCGTTATAAACGACCTGAAGATGTGTGAACATTAAGGAACATCAAAGACAGATTTTTTTCCGATCTACGAGCGGAGAAAAGAAGGTTCTCATCACGAATGTGAACTGGAGATGCGGCCCCGTACGAGCTCATTCATCATTCAATGTCCGATCAGTTCTCAACACTTTTTTTGTTTCCGACTGGTGACAGATGAAGGGAAAACTACGAATAGCGTCAGGAAACTGCACAAAAAATGATTCACGCATACCATGAACAGGTATTTTCGGATGCATGCATGAAACAAATATAGAATCACACATGGAATCACAAAGTGGGTAATTCCTGACCAAGCGAGGTCAATGAGAGTTCTCGTATATGCATAGGAGGGTTGTGTAATGTGAATGAGAAGGCACAATTCCGATAACGCCATGACTACTCTCGAAAGTTGCGTGGAGTAACAGTTCGATTTTAATGTTTCTATTTACTCGACTTTCATCTCCATCAACCAGCATATTGATCAGATCCATGTGGACTAGGACTATTCTTCGGAAAATTCATATACAAAAGGTTCCTGAGAGATCGTTCCAGTAAAGATATCTCCAGTTTGAATCAGACTTCATTCGATATATCATACATCTGTGAAGCTGCTCTCTTGACTTGTCTTAGTTTTCTTCTCGGAACTCGAGAGAAAATTATTTCAAAATGAAAAAAAAGGAGGAAAATTCTTATCGTTCGCTTCATTCGGACCCAGCACTTATGTTATTTTTGCAAACCCTTCAAGGAAATATCGCAGGTGCTCTGAGAATAGCGGCAAATTCTACTATCTCAATAATTTCAAGAATGACCTAATCAGTTTTTGAATAAATCGATGATTATCGGTGGAAGAACCACGTCAGAGTGTCATGGGGAAGTTTTTGTCTATCTGGATATCACTAAAGACAGGTTTCACAGGCTATTTCAATGATATTGCTAAATTCTCCATCAATCAAAGATTTTTCATCCCTGAATCTCCATTCTTCGAGATAATCTTGATTACTGAATCCAGAACAGTACAAGATAACCACAAATGTCAAATTAACAGCATTTCATTCTCATTGGCACTTCAGAACTGGTGCTATCCGATTCTTCCAAACCATACTCAACTAATATCTCCGAATTCTATTCTAACCAATTTTATATCCTCAAGTTTCCAAAAGAGTCGTTCATTTCAGGTAAAAAGAGGGATATAAACACAAAATTCTCCAACTTCTTGGCGTATTGCTATTCGACAAAAAATGAGTCACAGAATTTCAGAGATCCTGAAATTTGATGCCAACATCTGACCACCCTGTGAAATCCTTCTAGGAAGTTTCTAGAGATTGAGGCTCAGGGCTGCATCCACCAAAATTTTCGGAGAAACTCAATCAATCCAGTCCAGAATCCCTTCAGATGTGGATATAATATTTAGATATATTAAGTAGAGAAATTGTATTTTCCAGTAGGTCATATCATTTATATCACAAGCGGCTTTGTGATGAGCGATCCTTTTGGGAAACTTGGCTGGAGCCATCATCTGTTTGTTTGGGAGAGCTGAATGAAGATATTATGTTATGCACATGCTTTGGATATTGCAAAATTGAATCATCAATGATTCGAAGGAATGATAGGTAGGAAGAGCGGTTATAGGATCCACCCGAACTCGAAAAAGGAATGTGACAAGAAGATTCATAGGTATCAGTAAAGAACAATTCTATCCCAATAATCAGAAAACGATTGGATGGAACTACTCATCATAGGAACCCAACTCAGTCAGACTGAGCTGAATTCAGCACCGAATCATTGGTGCAACTCAGCCACACAACAAGATCTGTGGCTCATGGAACTGCGTATGTCGAATATCATGTTATTCATTTTCGAAAACTCTCACTTCCATTGTGTTATTTTCTAGATGGAGCCACCTATATGAACATGAATATTGGAGATTTCAATATGTGGTCATCGATGACTGCAGAACCACATTCGAATTTCATAAATGATTATACCGAGCATCCAGATTCAAATAGTTCTTTTTCCTCTTTCCTTGGAAGGAATCAATAGTGAATTAGTTCCTATGATATATCTCATCTCTAGATATATAATTTATGTGAGAACCATTGAATGCAGTAGATAGTTGTAGCAATAGAAACTCTACTTTACCTACTCAAAATTGCTCTCTCGCTAATTTCTCAACATCCATTCTTATGCAGGTCGACATCCAAAGGAATATAGTGAAGTATACGACCTCGCCGGTCTGAGGTATATAGTTCTCTTCATTCTTCTAGAATTTGTTTCCAGGTATTTTCGGAGAAACCCCAACAATCCAGTTCAGAATCCCTTCAGGTGTAGATAAAATATTTAGATATATTGAGTAGAAATATTCTATTTTTCAGTAAGTCATATCATTTATATCACTAGCGGCTTTGTGAAAGGCGATCCTTTCAGGAAACTTGGCTGAAACCATCATTGGATGAAAGCTGAATGAAGAAGTACGTTCCCTGCATTCGAAGGAGAAAACAACTCATCGATCTTACATGGTCACAATAATGTTTTTCTCTGACAATGTGTCGATCAGTGAGACATCTTCCAAACTAGCGTGTTTTGGGGTTTTCTAGCTGTTCTTTCAATGCGATAAACCAATTCCTTCTCCTAACTCAGAAGATGGAAATCACTTCTCTATTTTGGGCCAGTCTCGACTCAGTGGAGATTGCAGTTTTTTGACTTCATATGGACATTTCATCAGGCATGAGCGATTTCATTCTATTTTTTTCGGAGGGAAACTCGGAAAAGTAAACTTGAAAAACGCCTATAGAATATATCAAGTGAGGCAGTTGTCCTTTTTTTATTACCATCCAGTATTCATCAGATACTGAAGGTCAATTATAGTTCCAAATTCAGTCATTCACTGCTTGTTTCAATAATCGAACTACTATCTATGCCTGAATCCAATTAATTATGTTTACCGTTCAGATATAATTAAAAGTATTATTAATTTTCAGTCGCTATATAAATATACATGCGTGGAAACGATTTTTTTTCTATATTCCTAATTAATTTGTATACGCGGGAGCGCTGGTCATTAGCATTACGCATACATAATGGATTCCATCTAAACTATATGAACATAATAAATTAATGGTGGAATGGATGTTATTGTTTGACGCTTCATTCGGGGTATATGGACTGTCCTGGAATTAATTTTCAAACGATCTAAATTGCTGATGTCATGAATCAGTTCAATCGAATCCATCTATCATAAATCTGTTCACTAGGCAACACACATCGCCTCATCTCAAATTACCCCAGCACTAATGAAAAATCGTAATAATATGATGGCATTATAGCAAAATAAAGATATATCAGCAGTTAGTGTCTCTGATCGAGCGATGCGGCCTTGATTCAATTGAATCAGATTTTACAAATACAAAGGAAACTGAAACTGAATGATTGAGAAGTCCACTTTGTGACAGTGAGAACTTCTACTAGAAATTGAATTGACAATTCCATTGAAAAATCAGTTCATGAGTGACCTAGTATGTCTCCATGAGATTCATGCGTTTTTAAGAGTGATACGAAACACATTATCATATGATTATGAATTCAAAAATAGATTAATTCCAGGATTGACAAACGCAGTTCCATTTCCGAATTAATGATTCATCCTGGAATGTATTGGCCAGAAAGGAATTTGAATCCAATCATTGTCATGTCACCTTTTTATTGAAGATATTTCAGTACTCTGCCATTCATCTCGATTTCTACTTCATAGGACATTAATTTAACTGTTCCCAGAACAATAAAATTTCATAAATTCCAGATGATAATGAATTATCAGTAGATTCGATTGATCATCTTCATGATCACTGTTGATCATTGTGACTACTGCAGTCAATATCCCTGCATAGTCACCAAATCATGTTATCAAAGTCAGAAAATTTGTGAATGAGAAGCTGTAATGTATCTACCATATGAACATACAGGAAAACTTGATTTTCATTCGATATGGTGTTGATTTCTACCTCCGACAAGCAATATTTTCTATCACTGTAGAGTGTTATCCAACTCTGATAAAACATTTGATAATGGTTCCTCTGAACTATTGACATGATCAGAATCCCCTATTTTATCAAATAGAGCAGTTGAAAGAAAACATTCGATTGATTCATCCATTTAATCGAACTGTTGCGTTGATTCTGTCATTCCATGGGGATGTATTTATTTGTTTCAATGAATCTTCCATCATCGGTTATCTTAGAGCTCAATCTGGTTGGAATATTTTGCGTGTTATCACCTGATGGCCAACCTATTCTAAGGATGATTAATAGTAATCCGGCATTCTCATCATATAACAGGTATCAAGTGACCAGTCGAGATGATTTGGCAAATATTCCTAATTGATAAATGAGTGAATATTCCAATCAAAAGAAGCAATGATTAGTTTTCGTATTCGATGAACTAACCAATTATACTCATCGATATTGAAACAATGTCTATAACGTGTTCAGCGGCTCCCAAAATCTTGCTCATGCAACAAATGAGACTTTAGAGATTCTGATATTGTTATGATGTGAAAGCCTTAGTGCCGAAGATCATGAGCAGGAACCGTGCATAACATCTCATCATACATTATCAAATCTTCCAAATTCCAACAGAAAATTTCAATGTTCAACGAACATCTTTCATTCGGCAATGATATGAATACATGCTGACTGTTCAAATAACAATTACTCAGGACGGATGATTCAACTCCGGAAGACACTGAAATACAATTCACGCAAATCAATATCATTTAGGATGTGATTCAAATTGACGGGAACGGAGCGAAGCTGATCTCTGAGCTTCGCTCTGCATCTGTGTTAATGTCTCTCATGTTTGCATCAATAAGTGGTGTATTGCTGAAAATCATGAGATCCCCTATATCCTTACCAGCCCACTTATAATCATTCATAAAATGGGTTCGATCACCTATTATGAATGATTCAGGTTGGCATTCTGTTTCAGGAGTATGCAACTGATTCTGGCGAAACTAAGTGATCTTGACAAAATTTCATCACAAACATCCTTTGACCGATTGGATTTTCTTTTTATATCAAACTCCGAACTGAGTTGCCTTCATTCGAATATCAGTCGTCCTGCGGATTCCTTATTTCGGTTCGGATTCATATCTTCGTCAAATATAATTTTTTTTTTCACCTCGGTACTGCATGTTCAGGTTATCGATTTATAATATGGGAATCTGTGCAATGAACAGTATTCACATAATCCAAATGGATGCAATTCAACTGTGGATCAGATGAAGAATTTCGAATATTCCAAGCTGAGGCTTTTGACATCATGAGTTGATGAATTGATTCTTTCTGATATTATCCACCAAGAGACAAATATAGGAATTATTTCAATATTCAGTTTAGATATCAAGTCCTCGTGATTTTGGAAATCGACCAAATTCACATATTGCTCTCTGGCTCATTCCAGATCCCAGTCCAGATTCCAGTCCCATATCACATGTATATCAACCACACATGTTCGTAGAGGAAATATAGCACCCCACAGTTTGAGAGCCGCTGTCCTATTCAACGATCTGGTTAACCAAATCCATTCGATTAGTTTCAATCGTTCTCCGCATTATTGGGATGCCCGTTGTTGATTAGCACATGCTTTGGATATTGCAAAATTGAATCATCAATGGTTCCAAGAAATGATAGTTAGGAAGGGCGTGTATAGAATCTACCTGAACTCAAAACAGAAATGTGAACAGAATATTTACAGGTGCCAGTAAAGAACAATTCTGTCCCAATTGGATAAAGGGTTCAAAGAGGTTTCGAACTATGATTTACTTATAGATACGGGTCTAGAAAGTGGATATCATATAGGTATCGCGAACTACTCATCATAGGAACCCAACTCCGTCAGACTGAGCTGAATTCAGCACCGAATCATTGATGCAACTCAGCCACACAACAAGAACTGTGGCTCATGGCACTGCATATGTCGAATATCATCTTATTCATTTTTGAAAACTCTTGCTTTCATTGTGTTATTTTCTAGATGAAGCCTCCTCGATGAATATCAGAGATTTCAATATGTGGTCATCAATGAACACGTAACCAAATTTCAATTTCATAAATGTTCATACCGAGCGTCCAAATTCAAATAGTTCTTCTTCTTCTTTCCTCATAAGGAATCGATAGTGAATGAGTTCCTATGATATATCTCATCTCTGGATATATAGTTTATGTAAGAACCATTGAATGCAGTAGATAGTTGTAGCAAGAGAAACTCTACTTCAACTACTCAAAATTGCTCTCTCGCTGATTTCTCAACATTCATTCGTTTTCAGGTCGACATCCAAAGAAATATAGTGAAGTAAACCACCTCGCCGATCTGAGGTATGTAGTTTCCTTCATTCTTCTAGAATTCATTTTCAGGTTTCTTTCTATTCATGTGATTGGCAGAAGTCATCTTCAATTATGGTCTTGTAATTCATCTGCTATAAAACTAGTATTCACTCATCAATTAGATAAAAATAACAGTTCAATTCAATGATACCGTCACTCAATCGCTCTGTCGAATCCAAATGAAACCAACTTTTTCAAGAACTATCTTGATTTCTCCAGATTATCAGTTACACTCAGTGGATGATAGGTACAATATTCATTAGGGAATTAGGTATAATATTCAAAAACACTGAAATAGAACGAATCAGAAGTTAGAGGTCAGTTGTGAATTTGTGACAAATCTGAACCTAATTACCAATCAGTGCAGACGAGGTACGGAATCAGAAAGAATTCCAACAAATGCAATTTTGAAGAATGATGATGCATTTCCTGGATCCTAGATCGTCACTCGAACTTTGAATGGAATGTGAATATGAATATGAACAACTTCTAGTTATATAGTCAAAGACTTGGTATGATATGGCCAGGTAAATTGTCGATTGCACTCTCCCAATTCATTTAGTAATGTATTCAGTGAACAGTATCTTCCGCAACAAAAATAACGATCTCTTGAATTCACCTCGAAATTGGAGTATTTGAATTATAAAGTATTGGAGGATAGGACTCAACTCACATATAATGAGTAGAACCATCATAATACTCTCTTTCTATTGTATGTCATTCCTTCAAGCTCTTGCCTCATCGATTCCGACAGCAATTATTTCCTATGACGCTTGCTCATACTTAGTGATATCCTTATTTTTATCACTGTATCTAGGATATGAAGTATCTTGAAAATTGGTAAGGGATCGTGATTATACGTTTCTCCAATTCAATGAATGAATGAAGCGTTGATAGGGAAGAAGACTCACGGTTGGGTATTATACCTTCAGGTTATGAATCAGTTCATTCTGGTTTGTTTCTACTCAATCACAAAATCGTCGTGAAAGCATGAAGTGTTATGAAAATGAATAGTAGCATGTACTTTGAACAATCAATCAAAGAAAGCTATCAAATGTGACCTCGTAGTATCACTTTTATTGAACATTAAACACATTCAATAAATATGCAAATCACCTTTTTCATCCGAGAAGGAAAAAAACACTTTTGCATGAATTGCACCTTGAAAAGAAGTTGACACTATGTAATTTGTATCGAAAATACCATCAAGCAATTTTTACTTCTTGATGACCAATACCTGTTGTAGTCTCCAATTTTGTACGTACAGCTAATTTCTTGTTCCATTACATTCGCACCTAGGGGCTCTGTTAATACATAAAATATACATGTCGATGCAGGATGAGAACATCTGTGGGGACAAGAGGAGGTCCTAACAGGTCCGTATTCGGTTTCTTCCAACGAATTCAGATGAGAATCTCAAAGACAAGTCAAACTGAAGTAGTTATTGAATGAAGACTGCATTTCTGGCAAGTTCTGAAATAATGTTTCTAGAGTTTCTACCCCATAGGAAAAGACCACTGCAGGTTTTGCTACTCAAATTTACCAACAAGCACGCTGGTTGGCCAACGGCAAAAATACTTGGGAGGACTGACTTTGACATTGAACAAGTGACCCATTTAGCCTCGACAAAATTCACATGCTAGGTATTCACAAAACATCATGCTGGTTGAAGTGACAGAAGGATTGTTATAGACAACAAAGAGTACTTCAGTGAATAACTAACAGCTAAAATCTTTCCAGTCAAATTGGCTGATATTCATTTCGGTGTCATCGACATCACCTATTCACCTATTTTTCAGTTTCACTTGATTCCTTTTCGTCCTTGTTCCATAATTAATTATCCTGATTTCAACGTTGAACTTTTCATAACATCCCCATCATATCCAATATTCTCGTTTCATCTATTCAGTAACGACCATCAAGTATACGATTCAGTCAAATTTGCGAGTGTTATTCGAACAATGTACAACAAACTTCCCTGTGCGATAAGTCGTACGTCCCTGTGATATCAATGAAGCTTCGGGGTGAATTCGAACACCTGGACCGTAATCACATCAATTGAATGTGGTAGTTTTCGGTATTATGCTATGAATTAAAGATGTTTGCTTGGGGTGCTGCATGAAAGAATATGGTGTGAGGTGATGGCGTTGTATGAATTTCAGACGAGTAATATCATAGTAATATAATATTATATAGACGTAAAACTCAGTGAAATGGATGTGACCTTCAAAGTACCAACCCTGAATCATATTTGTTAAAAATTATGATGTGATAGTAACATTAGGTTCAAATACGCACGTTAATCGATCATTATTTTGAGATCATCCAATGATATTCGAGAGATATCCGTTCATACAAGATTGAAAATCAAAGGAGAGAGTTGAGAGGTCTTTTCGAAGCCGTAGGTGATTTTGAGTGATTCTGTCAAATAATGCATCATAGTCGCTGACCCAATCATTATTACTTCTCACAAGAAGCAAAACTTAGAGCACATGAATAAGTGAGAATGAATTCGTCGGCCTCTCAATTCATGGGACCAATCAAAGTGAGTTGAGTAGACTTGTTTCGCTATCGAGACACTTTCTATGATTAGAAGTGGTAGAATAAGCCACCTCTAGAATTTTTTTCAGCATACATTTTATTTCTCTCAGAGCTGAGTATGCTTCTATTCTGAAATGCATTTCGGATGACTCGATTCATTGAAAAAAAGGTATCGAGTATTTTTCAAATTGAATCGATGAAAATGGAAAGAGCAAATATGATATTTTTCCTATTTGAATGACTCTATCAATGTGTACCCCCTAGATAATCCCACACACAGTTCTCCACGTTCTGTATATTTGTACCAACCTCACTGTAATGAAAAAACCATACCAGTAGATGAATTGAAAGAAAAACCTCGAGAAAGACCCAGTGACGTACAGAATGATATCCTCTCAATGAAATTGCTTCGAATACATAATGCAGATAGAATCAAGCATATAATCAAGAAAATATGAACAAAGTGAGGATCGTGATATTGATTCAAGGAGAAACACAAAAGTAATGTATCAAGTGAATAGGATAGTGAATAGAATTGACGTAGTAGGAAAATGACCTGTACTACACGAATGGAATTTCCAAGAAGGAGAAGAGATGTGACGAGAATCTATAATTCACCATTGATAAAACCATTTATAAAACTCATAATACTATCGAAGGAATTATTCGGCATTTATTGGTGCATTCATATACGAGTATATGCGCTTTAAATTATGAAGATGAATATTATATGAACATATAGAGAACATATATAGATATATAGATAAATATTAACTAGCAACCAGACATTCTTCTACCTCAAGTGCCGACATGGACGAACTAATTTGCAGGATATGCAAGTAACTCCTTTCGATGTCATCCTTGAGAGTGAGGTGACAGGCTATCGAATCTGACCTTGGCAATGAAATGAATTGATTGAGCAATGGAAGAACAGAAGACTGAAAGATATTCAAAAATTCGAGAGAAGACTCCGACTACCGGATCATTTTTACAGTTGAACGATCAAGTAACTATAAATTGAATGAGATATTATGTGTTCCAAATTACTCTCCACATATCACTGTTACTGGTGGCATCTAAATTTATTCTGATATGAAGATCGAACACAAAAGAACTCATTTATTGTTTCACTATACACGCGAAATGATCATTTGTGAGGTAGGTATATACAGCGGCAAAACAACCAAAAAAGAGATCGATACAGTATATTATCGGTAATATTAGAACTACTGTACAAGTTCCTGAGTCGTTCGAATATTTCGTGGAGTTCCTCTTGACATGTTCTATTCAACCTGCAAAATACCATCTGATGAAGGAGAACATGTTGTGGGAAATCATCTTCGCTGCAGATTGGATTGAGAACCACAATGAATCAAATGAATTTCATGTTGTGAAAGTTATCCTGAACATTTTCCGAACCTCTACCGGCCAGTTTCTGGAATTTTCATTTGATTCGAAATAACTGATGATATCACAGTTCTTGTCGCAGGTATGTATATTCATACTTGAAATAAGTTCCTGAGATATCAGCAATTCGAAATATTCATTCATTTTGGTTACTACCATATTTCTTTTCATTTCGATAACGATAATATCAGCTTACCTAAGAAACCGGATTATGATGATGATGATGATGAAGATGCTAATTGGCAATATCGATGTCCTGACACTTCGAACAGCCGTGAATCAATCGATTATTGAACATATCAGTATTGAAACGTAGGAGCGTCATATTATTCGATTTCTTTAAATAATTCCAAATGGAGTCCAATGACCGACTATTCAGTGGACGTTCAATGAAATCATCGAATGGATATCTCTGTGCTACAACAATACTTATAGGATGGTCGAATGAAGTTTGGAGGGAATAGGATGATGATAAAAGTGATTATATAATTCACCTAATTCCTCAAACTGATGATGGCATTTCATCATGTTTGGTGAAAATCCTATATGGAAGCCTAATTCCAATGTCATCGTCATGGAGAGTTTATTCAGTCTTTGAATAACTGCAAGATGTCGTTCCATGGTAATGGGAAAAACAAATTTTTGGAACATATGTCGGTTTTTGTTTCGAGTTTTCTCGGAATTGAAATGACTATTTTCACTTCTCATTCGTCCAGTTTTCGTGGGATTTTCTCTCGTCGTTACTGAAAAATGAAAATGCAAATTATAATAATTATTTCGATATATTTGGAGTGGGGACAGATTTATGATCTGCTCAAAAATGTCATTGCGCTCGGAAAGCATCGTTCAGATAGAATAAAGAAAAAATCTCAGTGACACCTTTTATTGGAAAACCTGTTCGGAGAACAAATATATTCAATGAATAGCAAAATTGCTACTTAACCTAATGTTGTGGACGTTTCGGGAACGAATCTGCTCCTGTTCTCAACATAATGAATGAACAATGTTCCTATTCGTTGAGTTGGAATGCTCGTCTACGACAGTGGACATTGACAAGTTCTCAGAATGGAACATCTCTGTATATCTACCAGGTGTTTCTCCAGTTAATTGATCTCAAATTCACCAGTTTCATATTCAGTTTCAAGAAGTGGATACCTAGTTCAATCTATATAATGTTAATGATGATGATGAAGCGGCTTCATTCATCACAAAGCAATATCCTTGTCTTCGTTCAGAGGAATGCAGGCAGTTCCTTTGATTCTTCTTAGATTGTTATTGTCCTCTCCTATGATCCTAATATCACCAAATCGCCTATATGTTGGCCATTTCCAGTGAGGATATGTTCAGCTAATTCTGACTTGTCTATAGTACAAATACTCGTCTCAGAAATGATGTCCTCACTAAGAATATATTCAGATAGGTATGATAATATCTATTCTCAATTCTCAGAAACGAGGGGAGAAAATCCCATCTAAAATAGGAATATCAATACCACTTTCTCGGATAAATTACAGTCAGCCCACCACTTTCGATGAAATGTCTTTGTATAGTTGTATGTTGTATAAACTTGTGATGCATCGATTGGTGATGGGAATTCAATGATTCGTTTATCTCTTTCATGAGTTGTAGTTCGATTGTCGAGTCGATTTTTTTTTTTTTTTTTTATCTGTGGACAACACGAAAGGGAAACCTATGATGTTCGAGGAACATCGTGTTAGCCAGCGGTGGAATTTTGGGAAAGAAGGAAGGTGTTGGAATTTTTCTTGAATGTTTGGAGGTTGTAAGCATCAGGAAAGACTTCACTAGGCAAAGAATTCCACAACTTTGCCGTTCTATTGATGAATGATGCTTGGTATAGCGATGTTCGACAGGTCTCGAGCCTGACAGTGTAGGGGTGACCAGCTTGAGCTCGTCTGGTTTGTCTACTAGGAATCGCGCGTGGTGGCATAATAGATGATATTTCCGTTGAGCACCGACCGTGGAAGTACCTATAAAAAAGGCAGAGATCGCCGACCTTTCTACGATGATCTAGAGAGGTCAATGATTTGGTGAGTGTTGTGTCATCGACTAGGCGAATAGCTCTCTTCTGAATTGAATCTAAGAGCTTAAGCGTATGTTTGGGGGCTGAGCTCCAAACATGTGAGCAGTACTCCAGGACAGGTCGAATTTGTGCTTTGTAGATCATAAGCAGTTGCTGGGATGTGAAGTATCTCTTCGCACGGAAAAGAAAACCGAGTTTTTGTGAAGCAGTCTTCGCAATGGACCTCACATGATCGTCCCATGAGAGAGCACTGTTGGTGGTGACACCCAGCAAGGATATTGACGACCTCATAGGAACAGTGGTACCCGACATCATCAAATTGGGCATTGTGTGATCAACCTTCTTGGTGAACATACAAGCTTGAGTTTTAGTTGCATTGAACTGTACTAGATTCTCAGATCCCCATTTCAGAATTCTTGTCAGATCCTCATTTAAAGCATCAACCTGTCTTCGCCTTGCACCTCTGGCCTCATTGGATGATATAGGGGCTCTAGAGGAAAAGGCGGAATGAAGTGTACTATCACTAATGAAAACAACAATAAGGAAAAGCGCCATTCATCCTCCTGAATAAGTCCAAACATAAATAGTGAAACCAACTATTGCTATTCTTTGGCATCGAAATGAAAACCCAAATATTTCTGAGACGAGTACTCATCACAAAGAGGTGTTCATTGGCTGTCTGTGTCTGTGGCATTAACCCTGTATATCCACTCACCGCGTACACAATATCCTCACTTTCCAGTGATACGCCTGTTGGATTTCCTACAATTTTTTTTTTGTCCTACATACAAATTACTGACAGATTCATTCGGTCTCCTGACAAGATACCTTCAACAAATTTGAAATTATTCCAGGTATATCGAATGATAACTCATATTCAGATACCAAGGTAACTCATTTGATGAAATAACTATTGATATTTCGTATTGCAATACTGAGTCATATGAGAACATGCAATAGTAGCAGTAAGCAAAATGATTCATAATATAATATAATAATGATAATATTGTCGTATAGTAATCTATAGCGACCTTTGCCTAGTGCCTATACGTCCCTTGAGGGCGAAGTACTTACTAAATACATTTAGGTATCGTTTAGTTTGTTCAATTCGTTTCGCTCGGCTAGCAAGAGGTATTATCTACATCTGTTGAGCTTTCAGTGGAACTTGGGGCAAATGATAAGATGTGTTTCACAAAGGAAGGAAACAACTTCATTTAACTAATTCTACTTACAGGAATTCGGACTTGGAGTCCATCTTCAATGGGCACAGGAGTTTTCGTACCGGTGAATACCTCAACTTTTGTAATTCACCTCTCGAGACCGACTCCTCGTCTCTTTTTCGATCAGAACTCATACAACCAATATTTCCCTTTCCATTCGAAACGGTTTTTCATATATCAGCAATTCTATAATTAATTTCTATTTCTTTCGATCTAAGTTCAAGCGCGGTTATGAAAACATTAGTTGTAATAGGAAACCTGAGTTCCTGTTAAGTTATGAATGCCATGTAAAACTTATTATATTGAAATGAATGCATTTATTCAGAACTGTATGAAGATAATTGCTTGAATTCATATGATCGAAATTTAGGTTCAAATTTACTACATGACAATATTGATAATACCTTCATTGCACATAATTTAATCATTCAGATGAACAAACCTACTACGTTATCCCGATATAGAATTCACATGACATATTGACTTTCTATGACATTACACATACGACCAAACGATAATTCCACCTCAAACGCACACCACATCCATATTTCACATAACGTTAACTAACATATCACTAATAAATGTTCCAATTTCGAAGCCAAACCCTATCGAGTTGGCTCGCGGGTTGGCAGCGTTAACGTATGTTGTTTGGATTTATAATGGGATATGGAATTATGGAAAACTAATATTTGCACTTGCCGTACTCAGATAATCAGATATCAGAAATTGAATTCACAGTAAGAACGGAATGCGACTGAGGTATTGTCATTGTGAGCTCCACAGTTGAAATTTGGACCCAATGAGAATTGGATCAACTTCTTTCGAATATAAAATGATAGATGCCTAGTGGATCTCACAGTTACCAATTCAAATACCTATTCATCTGATTTCTCCCCAGCACAATATTCTAGTTCATAGAATCGTTCAATGTGTTCTCTCAAATCTCCTCCTTATCGATGAACAGGGTGATTCATCTGAGAATGCAAAGGTTCATTCAATGGGTTGTTCTCACCAAATGTAGTGTGAACCATAGATTTGAGCATACCATATTCACGAAACTCCTCAAACGAAGGAATATGGAGAACATATTTTTCGTCGAGAAATTAAACCAACTATATATATACCGATATGAAATATATCATACATCAAAATGCCAGATTAGGCGAAGAAGATTCCGTCAGTCTGTGTTTCAAAACACAAGCGGTTTCGCTTCCAGTTCGTTTCACTCCGAAACGCCTGTCTCCTCCGTCTTTTGGTAATTTTCTTTCTGCAATCAGTCTACAGTATGCTATGCAGACTCACTCCATTCATAGATCAATCCATTCCTCATAATATTTTCTCTTTCAAAGCTTCCTATGAGAATTTTCGGAAAATTTCTTCTGAAAGAATTTCAAATCATGATACTCACATTATATTGTGTGTGATTCATTTGCATTCAAAGAGGTATTCGTGGGAAATCATGCTATATCGATGTCAGTACTCGAAATAATGTGATATATTTATTCATCAAATATCTCCATCCGCATGTTTGCATGCAGATAATATGAAGAAAAATGCATTCATAATGCACGTCATGGGACGTTTCCGAGCATTGTATCATTCGCGATGTATCACACATAATTTTACTTTATTGTCAGTGTTGCATGAAATTTCATATGCAATGTAAGTAGGCATTTTTCTCGCACCCGTCTCTTAATTCAATGTTATATGATTATATGACAATTTGGTTAGAATAAATGGAACTACCAAGGGTGACATATTCTTGGAATCCAACCATTGAATGAATGCCAGTAAGTATCAAGAGTTCCCACTGATCGACTCGACTCAGAGATAATCTTTTTGTGTCCAAAAT
The DNA here is from genome assembly GCA_963576655.1 of Gastrophysa polygoni. Taxonomy (NCBI): domain Eukaryota; kingdom Metazoa; phylum Arthropoda; class Insecta; order Coleoptera; family Chrysomelidae; genus Gastrophysa; species Gastrophysa polygoni. The sequence continues at coordinate 18,561,043 of OY755082.1, forward strand.
AACTGAATGATGAACGTAACTTATGAAACGATTACTTCTCAACTAACTCAAACTCTTTCGTACACTGTGGGGTTATTATTCATGACATATTTCTAATTCTGACGGAGAAAAAGTTATCGGTGAGTATTTCGTTGTGCTTGGTGTGTATGATTGAATTATAGATATTGTCCTCAATGGTTATGTTCGAGAAGGAGATTCCCATGAAAAAAAAATATTGGTTATCTCATGGTGGAAGAGATATTGGCTGATTCGATCTGATATGTAGGAAAAGCCTTGGTGGACACCAGTAAATAGACTACAAGAGTTCTAGGACACTTTGACCACTTTTCCCATGTTAATCTCCATAAGAAAATCTAAGGTCAAAAATAGCGAAAATGGTCCAAATCACGTGACCTAGCCACAGCCCCTGATTGCTCGACTGCCGACGAGCTCTAACGTGATATCCCCAAGTGGCCAACATTTCAGGACCATACTTATGAAACGATATATATATATATATATACAGGGCGAATCAATGGTATTAGGTGATATTTGTTATCTGAAGCTGATAGTTCACAGGGAAACGAAAAAAAAAAAAAAAAAAAAGTTATAAACATAGGGTGACTAACGTACTGCTACGTATGTCATTTGAGGTTGTCCTGGTTTGATATAATTATTAGGCATTGAACATTTCAGAAAATTCAATGTAATTGGGAGGTGAAGGAAACATTTGAATATATGAAAAAGCACCATTTATTGAGGTGAAATATAAACATATATGGAAAAATCTATGAACAATAGGAGTAATTCATGGCATATCATCTCGGTATATCAATCACCCAGCAAATTGGTAGATTCATCAATGGAATAGTGTCCCCATGACAATGTTCCATCAGTTTGGAATTATATATCTCTTATCATCATTCGGGCAGAGAGCAATCTTCTCCTGCACGATGGAATGAACTCGATACTTGTCTGATCTGATCAAATTCTGAGTGACAGTTTTATGCTTCCATCCATCCAAACAATCGATGTAATCAGCGAAGGTTATCATCGTTTTCACAACAGACGTCTTTACACCCTTCGCCTTCTTAGTTGTCCGAAGATTTCGCAAAATATCCTCAATTTTGTCATGATCATATTCTTTCTCCACCAGCTCTTCTCGTTTCCCCATGATATGATCTTCTGTAGTATGAATTCTAGTTGTGTACAACTTAGATCTCAAGCCCACGTAGTCAATCATCGGAACTCCATTATTCTCGTCTTTCATCATCCCTAGCACCTTTTTATTGACCTGAGGAATATCATATATATTATTTGCAGGATAATCCGATGAGTCAAAATATAGATGACAGTCCATCCTAATAATTACATAGGGATCTCGATCATTGATCTCATAAATCAAGCTGTCTTTATCCGTGTACAGAACTGAGCAATCATGAAATCTGTTGGACATATAGTCGTAGTGAAAGTCATATATTATCTTCTTAGCTAAGTCTAAAATTGCTTGACCAACATAAATAGGTTTATTGAGATAGATTTGAAGTTTTCTCAGCTCGACAGCAATCAAATTCTCGTTGAAAACTGTACAGTTCTCGAACTCAAGTTTGGAAATATATGTCTCAGCTCCATATCCCCCCCACCCATTTTGTCAAAAGTCTGACATCAACCCTCTTCCTGATGTTCTCCATGGTTTTACCGAAGACAGCGTTGTTCATGAGCTCGGTAGTGGATGACGTATTTCTCCTTGGAACGTAGAGTAGCTAGCAATTTGGTATGCTAGTTCACCGACTTTGGAGGCTTTCCAGTTTTAGGATTCATATGTTGAGGACAGAAGGGGATATCTTTATGTTTATCATGGAGCTGTTTAGGATACTCCAAATCCACTTCCAGCATATAACCTTCGGGTTCGAGTCATCTGCAATTGAAGCAACGTCTATATTTGTACCAACCAACTCGATTCCTTCATATGGTAAATATTGACTCATAGCCCACCCATACTGCTTGTTCACATCGAAATACATCAAGAACGTCTTTGACTTGGATGGATCATAGTTGTTAATATATTGGTTGTTTGCCTTGGCTCGTCTTTTCGAGCATACCTGGCTGAGACCTCCTCGTATACCTTGCTCAACAAACAGAAACATATCTGAATCAGTGATGAGTTCATATTCTTGGCCTGTTTGATATAACATTGCATCCCAGGTGAAACCAGGAAGAGTGAAGTAGTGGGCAGGATCAAGATTGTACGTTTTGAGGCAGCTAGTACGGAACTGTTCAAATACATCGGTGAGAAGAAGGATATCAGTCTTCATATACAGATCCACATACTCTCCCAAGTCTCGACATTTGAATTTACCCCATACGAGCTTGGCACGATGGTAGAGTCTGCGAGGGCAGGGCTTATCATCCAATCCGTTGTAGAATGAATCAATTGGGGGCAACAGGGTTTCACTGAAGCGTTCAAACGAGTCAATATAATCATACGGCATGACACCTTTCTCAGTGGGAAGCTGGAATTGATCTCCAGTGAGGCTTTGGAATTGTGATCTCAAATTGGGGAATTTGGTTAAAAAGGAGGCCAATTTTTTCGAGAGAAGAGTTCATAAAACGGAAGCTATCAACGAATCGGAACTGAATAGAAGTTTCATCAACGTGCTTTGTGAATGATATATACTTCTCCTTTGTTATAGGGAGTAAGTCGATGGCTCCTTTCATTCTGGAGGCAATGTCACTAATTAGGAAGTTTGCATCATAACAACTTAAATTACGGAAAATCACAGGTACCACGTGACTATCTTTATAATTGATATTACAAGATTCGTGGGCAGCTCCTCTATAGTTATTTTCGAGAATCAGATGATTATGGTCTCTAACTTTCTTATCCTCTGCTCCAAATTCTTGTTCGTAAAATATGACAATGTGAAGCCCTTCGAAATTCCACTTCTTGTTGTGCAGTCATATGAATATCATAAGGACACCAAAAGACCGTACTCATATCTTCTGTCAAGCGGGTCATTTCATCAGCAAACCATTCCATACAGCATTCACCTCGATATGAGCGATACAATGAAAGAGATTCGTCGTGAGAACACTTGAAATAATATCCTATAGCAGCAGGAATGTATTCCTGCGGCTTTTTTGGGTCCTCAGTCGGCTTTAAAACAGACTCCAGATCAGCGTAAACGATGAATGGGGCTTTCTCTTTATTCTTGTGGTTTACGAATTTCAATATATGTTTTCCCGTTTCCGGCATTCTTATAGCAGTGGTATTCATTTTCACGCAGTATTTAACACGGTCGTCCAGTTTATTTTGTGACCTAAAGTAGCGTAAACAACGATCACAAAAGTATTTACAACCATTCTCGCTGCTCGGCTGTCTCGATAGGAGTCTAGATAGATTTTCAATCCAAACGTAATGATAACCAACTGGAGCTGTGTCCTCATCTCCCTCTTCATAATATTCATCTTGAATTAGCAGCAAGTTGACGTGCTTTCCTGTTTTATCTGTAGTTAGGTATGTAGGTAGTGTCACCAGGTTTTTCTTGATTTTTTTCAGGAAAAAGATATTAATCGACAACTCATTTTGTCGTTCGAAGTAAGGAATCTGCTTCATAGTCATCGGAAGCTGGATACCCTTGAGGTTCAGAACGGAAGAATAGTGGGGGTATGATGAAGTTCTATCGTTCTTTTTTCCTGATGCGATGGGATACAGAGCTGAGATAACAGCCCAGGCAAAACAGGCCTGATCATTATTCTTGACATTGATGCATTTTCCTTTTGATTTGAGATGGCAGCACGATGTATGAAGATCCAAGTTGGGGGGGGGGGGAATTCATTGATATTCATGCCCAAATTAACAACTTTCTTCAGTGCCCAACCACTGTCACGTTCCTGGCATTCCTCCAATTCCTTCATGATGGGGTGGATTATATTCTCATCGAACCATTTGTTGATTTCAGTATATAGATAGGAGTATTTGAGGTAGTGAAGTATTTATATTCCTTGAGTACGCGATCACCCTTGGTAATCTCAAATTCACCGCAGAACACAGCGTTGACTTTGACCGCTTCATCTTTTTTGAGGGCATTCTGGACACGTATTTTGGTGAGAGTTTTACAATCGATCAGGAATGCTTCAGGGTCCTTAGGTTTCAAGTTAGATATAACCCCCGTTCTGATGCGCGATTTAAACGCAGATATGGAATCGTCCCAGCTCACCCCATCACCCAGTTTCCTTCCTGGATGTTATCCTAGTCCCCTTCTCCTAGTAAACTTTGAACTGGTTCCGCAAGCTCTTGAGGTTTCTAAGGCAGGCCTCCAGGTGCTGCTTCTCGCCCATGTTCATCGAATTCCTTATTGCATAATTTATTCGCTTCATCCCCTTTCGACATTCTTGAAGTCCTTCTCTATCACGTTTTATATCATAGGTGGATGCCTGGAGACCGAGTAGAGATGCGATTCGATAGATCAAATTTACGAAGAAATCCGTCTTCATTATTCTAATATACGTCTGCACAGTACAACTATCGGCGGAATAATAAAAAAATTAGCACAAGGAAGCGTATGAGTGAACCAAAGGTTGGACGGTAAACTAAACGCTGACAGTGAAGAGCAAAAAGGTCTCTGATTTGGGAGAATTGTGTGTTTTCATAAGAACCGCTGCAAATCTACTGGCACATATATATAATATATGAGGTGGAAAAAAAAAATAGAATAATAATCTAGCGAGATTAGTATGGATATGGATTCCATTTCATACTTTCTACCTAAGTGATGTCTTTCAACTAGTACTTGTACTTCGTACTATTGAGTGCTACACAGCTTCCAAAGGCATGAAACGCTAAAGGATCACCTGTGATTTATTTTCAATTTTTTTTTTTTTTTCAAAGCCAATCTCACACCTCATCTTGCAGAAGAAAAAATCGATGATTTTTCTCAACCTGTGGTAGTTTTACAATTGTATTGTTGTTATATTGTCTTTTTTTTCTTCGTAGTTCTGTCTTCTCTCCGCTACCGGGCTTACCTCAGACGGGAAGATCGTGCTATGCCGTTCATCTTCGTAGTTCTGTCTTCTCTCCGCCTCCGGGCGGCCCGGGCGAAGAAGATGTCCCGTAATGCATGTGATGTCATTGCTACAGTGTATTTCATAGCGTTCAGTCATGCTTCTGAATAGGTGCTCCGCTTGACGAGGTATAGGATATTGTCTTTTTATTATTATTTTTTTTTGAGTTACTGTCCCCGAATTTTTTTTCATTTGGTTGGCGGTCGCCAAACACGACAGGGGGTTATTGTTCGGGGGTAATTTTCGATTCAGTTTTTTGATATTCCGCGTCCTTCTCGAGATATTTGCGAAAAAGATGGTTTATTCGAACATTCATCGACTTGTAAATTTTTCGAATGAGAACCGAAATCCTCAATCTCCGGTAATAATAAGCTATCCCTCCTTTGTGAATTCCGATTTTTTTCTTCGCGAGTTGAAATGATTCCTACATGGATTCCACAGAATGGTGTACCCTCATTCACTATTATTTTGCATCTTCATGGACTTAGAGAGTTTTTCGTCTAGGTGAAGAGTAGTTTGTTATTTTTCGTGTTACAGTCTCCTAATTTTTTTCACATTCGGTCGGTAGCTGTCTAACACGACAAGGAGTTGGTGTTCGGAGGGTAATTCTCGATTAACTTATTTTTGATATTTTGCGTCCTTCTCGAGTCATTCGCAAAATATGGTTTTTTCGAACATTCATTGACTTGTTAAATTTTCGAATGAAAACTGGAATCCTCGATATTTCGATTATAATGCGCTTGCTAAGCTTTGACTATCTACTCTTTTGCGAGTTGAAATGATTCTCACATGAATTCCAGAGAATTTCTTTCCCTTATTTATACTGCTATTTTTTCATCTTTATGGACTCGAGCATTTCTTCCTCAATATAAGGGTAGTTTCTTATTTTCTTGTGTTATAGTCTACAAATTTTTTTCCATTCGGTCGACAGTTAGCTGACACAATATGGGATAATTTTAGAAGTAATAATCGTTTGATTTTCGATATCTCGCGTCCTTCTCGTGTCATTTGCTGAGAAGATGGTTTCTTGTTTTTTTTTTTTTTTTTCGAACATTCATCGACTTGTGAATTTGAGAACTGGAACCCTCCATATTTTGGTGATGATGTCCTTTCTCGCCTTTGTGTATCTAGACTTTTGTTAGCCTAAATGATTCCTACATGGATTCCAAAGAATATTGCACCCTTATATACTACCAATTTGCATCTTCATAGGCTTAGAAAATATTTCGTCGAGTTGATTCTGACGTTACAGTCTCCTGATTCTTTCCATTCGGTTGGCCCTTACCTAACACGACAATGGTTGACGGTTGGAGCGATTTTCGATTTAGTTTTTCGATGTTTCGATCCGTTCTCCAGTTATTTACAGTAAAGACGGTAATTCGAACATTGAACGACTTGTGAAATTTTCAATGAAAACAGAAAGCCTCGATATTTCGGCGATAGTGCCCTTTCTCGCCATTCAATATCTTCATTTCTTGTACGTTGAAATGATCCCCACATGGCTTCCAAAGGATATTGCACCCTTATATACCGTTATTTTCCAATGGACTTAGTAAAAAATCGTCGAGATATAGGGTAGTTTCTAATTTTTGTGTTGTGGTCTCCGATTTTCTTCCCATTCGGTAGGCAGTTATGATGGAACATGCGGTGGAAAGAGTTTTTTTTTTTTTTGTCTAATGTCTATTGGAGAACCGTTCCTGCCCACCTGTATGAAATTCCGAATAGGCTACCTACCTCGTGACTCTGTGAAGCGCATTTATATCACCTCGGATTATCTGTGGTGTACTTTCTGTACTCTCTATTACATACCTCAGGCCTCTGCGTAGTGCCTTTGACCTCCGAGGGGCTGAAAAGCTATACATAACTTGGTGTTGAGAGTTAGTATGGTACATCATGGTAATAGTGGTGTTTTGATTGAAGAGTATACTATGATATGATAGAAGTGAATTTGCATAAGGAAATGATTGACTTTTTTTTCCGCACTGAAACACGTCAGGTACCCCTACGAGGGGGGTGTATTGGCTTTAGGTGGCTGTAATACCTCTCTACAAAGGAGGTTGTCACCTCCAAAAGTCTGGTATGAATAGTGTTCACCGTTTGTTCAGTAGAACTTGTTCAGTGGAAATTGTCGTCTGATGGCTATTAAAGACCCGTTGACTCCGTGAAGCACGCGCATCTATATCGTCTTTGATTATCTCCCGTATACTTGATGTGCTCTCTATTACTTACCTAGGGTATCTGTGTGGAGCCTTAGACTTCCGAGAGGCTGAAAAGCTATGGATAACTCGGTATTGAGAGCTAGTATGGTGCATCATGATGATAGTGTTGATTGATTGGTGAGTATACTGTGATAAAATAGAACACGAACTGGAATAAGGAAATGGTCAACTTTTTCTCGCACGGAAACACGTTAGGTACCCTTACGAGCGGAGAGTATCGGCTTTGGTGTTTGTTATTCCTCTCTACAAAGGAGGTTGTCACCTTCGAGAGTCCGGTATGAATAGTGTTCACCGTTTGTTCTGTAGAACTTGTTCAGGGGAAATTGTCGCCTAATGGCTATCAAAGAACCGTTCCTACCAATCTTCACGAATATTCGGGTAGGTAATCTACCTCGTGATCCTGTGAAGCTCATCTTTATCGCCTTGGATTATCTCTGCTGTACTTGCTGTGCTCTCCATTACTTACCTCGGGCCTCTGTGTAGCGCCTTCGACCTCCGAGGGGCTGAGAAGCTATAAATAACTTGGTAACGAGAGCTAGTATGGTACATCATGATCATAGGGTTGTTTTTTTGGGAAGTATACTATGATATAATAGAACGTGAACTGGGATATGGAAATGGTCAACTTTTTCCTGCACGGAAACACGTCAGGTACCCTTACGAGGGGAGTGTATCGGCTTTGGTGTCTGTTATTCCTCTCTACAAAGGAGGTTGTCACCTTCAAGAGTCTGGTATGAATAGTGTTCACCGTTTGTTCAGTAGAACTTGTTCAGGGGAAATTGTCGCCTAATGGCTATCAAAGAACCGTTCCTACCCATCTTCATGAATGTTCAAATAGGTTATCTACCTCGTGACTCTTTCCACCGCATCATAAGTATGGTCCTGAAATGTTGGCCACTTGGGGATATCACGTTAGAGCTCGTCGGCAGTCGAGCAATCAGGGGCTGTGGCTAGGTCACGTGATTTGGACCATTTTCGCTGTTTTTGACCTTAGATTTTCTTATGGAGATTAACATGGGAAAAGTGGTCAAAGTGTCCTAGAACTCTTGTAGTCTATTTACTGACACCAAAAAAAACTTCACTGTTGAAACTTCGTGGGAGCAGTCACTAGAGTACTGATCTATCTTGAGTAATACTGACATTGTATTCCAGGAAGCTGGAATATCATATGAAAGTCTCATATCTATGGAAAGCAATTATATCTATTTTTTTCACCCGTTCACATATCCACTGGTTCATTCAATTTCAGGTTTATCAGGAATATCGAATGTTTCGGCATCAATACTTCACCATGTATAATTGGAGCTCTCAATACAAGGTTTATGCGTGAGTGTGTATTTATGAATGGAATTGTTAGAACATCTCATGATACGTTAGGGAATCTATTTTTATGACGAAGGTAGTAGCCTTCTGTTACGTTGTTACTGTTTCATTTTGTTTAGCTCCATGAAAAGCAAGCATTTTTTATTCCTAATTGAAAAGTGTTGATACAGCTGAGATGAGTTATCAAATCTCTTTTGAAAATCGATCACCTCCTTTCCTAACTGATCAATAATACCACAATATGTAAGGACTGGACTTTGACTCATGGACTCCTCGTCATCTTTTCAATATTGAAGTTCATCATCAAGTAAACATAAATTCTCACACTCACAAGTCATAAAGCCTGCTCATTACGCCGTTTCATGCAGTGTGGAACAGCCAAATGGAATAAATTCGATAACGATTAAATGAGAGTGTGTTGGGAAAAACGCTCGGACACGTCGATTTGTATTTTTTGGTGCGCATTATTCAAAAAAAAATAATGATATAGGGTGTGTCATGTGACAGTGGTCGATACCAACTTTCTTATTTTGAATGCAACCCCCTGTATATTATTAGTTTTTTGGATTCTTCAGAAAATTCTAGACATCATTCATTCACAATGTCTCATACCCATCTTCAACTGTTTCGGAAATATCAAGTGTTTTCAGATGTACTACAAAAATTATCATTGAAAAAAGAAAATTATTTTATTTCACGAATTCGCTACATTACACTCAATACGTATTTCTCATTCAGCTCCTGATATTGAAAAAATGAGCGAAAACCAATATTACGTTCCTTTTTACTGATATGAAATAAAAAGAAATACAAAAACAGTTTTGTTTATTTTCATATGAAACTCATAGCCTTAGCAACTTGTTGTCCTGCATGGCAGTAGTGATCAGTGTCAGTGCTATTGTCGTTTGAATTTCATTAACTGTACGTAATAATATCAGAAATGCACAAAATAACCATTAGACGAATGATTCATTATGGAGACACGGACACAAATGGAAGTTTCTTGCTTATTTCACGAAAAAATTTCCCAAATTTGCCGCCTTTATCCCAAGGAAAAATTAGCAAAATAAAAGAACAGTTCCGCGAGGTTGGTCATGTGGGACGAATGAAAAAAGTACCTGCCAATGCTGTGAGTGATGATACGAAATTAGATGTTATGCTTCAGTTACAAGAAAACCCACATATATCTTGTCGAAAAGCAGCCTCACTGTTCAACATTAGCCACACATCAATTTTTCGAATATCAAAGGAAAGTGAAATGCATCCCTATAAAATGATGCCAACTCAGGAGCTAATGGAAGACGATTTCGACAGGAGAACATATTTTTATGAACAAATGATGGAAATTTCAGATATGTAACAATATGATCCAATTAGAAGATGTTTTGTTTTCCGATGAGATCACGTTTAGACTCAACGGACAACGGTCACTGCATGGAAGAGGATCATGGGCAATATCCTGGAGAAGTTATTGTTTGGACAGGAATTTTTGGAAATCATATCGGTGGCAACTTGAATATTCAGAACTGATTCAAAATAATGTCGTGCCAACTATGACAAACTTATATCCTGATCCAGCAAACTCACAAGTTCCTGCCAATATACTATGGTTTCAGCAAGATGGAGCACCGCCCCATTTCCGGCAGTACCTGAACCAAAATTTTCTAACTCGGTGGATAGAGAGGCGCGGATCGATAGAATGGCCAGCACGATCTCCTAATCTGACGCTGTTAGACGTCTTTTTGTGGCGATATGTCTAACGTATTGTCCACCGAACTGAACCACTCAACTCAGATGACTTAAAAAGACGAATCACTCTTGCGAGTAGATCAGTCACGCCTGAGATGTTGTGTAACGTTAGAAGACATTTCTTTACCAGATTAGCATATTGCCAAGACGTTCACGGCGAACATTTTGGACATCTCCCACATTGAAATTATTGTTTTCTTGTTTTTCCTTCATATGATTTGTGGAATGAAATATTTTTCTTTTTCAATGTTAATTCCTGTAATACATCTGAAAACACAATATTTCCGAAACAGTTGAAAATAGGTATGAGACATTGTACATGAATGATGTCTAGAATCTTCTGAAGAATCGAAGAACCTCATAATATACAGGGGGTTGTATTCAAAATAAGGAAGTCGGTATCGGCAACTGTCACATGACACACCCTGTATAATGTTTTTCTTGAAAAAATGCGCATCTGAAAATACAAATCGACGTTTCCAAGCGTTTTTCTCAACCACGCTCTCATTCATTCGTTATCGAATTCATTCCATTTTGCTGTTCCACACTGTATAATATGCATCTCTATCGTTATTTGTTGATATTATTCGATGCTTATATTATTTCAGCTTTTTAATCCAACTGAATTCACACAAGTCTGATGAAGGTCCACTTTTGTTCAATTGAATCTCATGAATGTAATCTTGCTCAAGCTTGCTCAAAAAAAGGAATGAGTTCTCAGTACAGGATGAAATCTTGTTGTATGTACCATACGAGCGTTATTATATCGATATTACGATAAATTATATCGCCGATCAGTTGACAGTCATCCACTTGGTACAAAAATACTTACTATACCTAGATAACTGAGAATATCTCATTGGATACTCACTCATGTTTTGATGAGGAATTCCATTCAGATAGTTCCACCAACATTACATCGATATGATCAATAACCGCTTCTCCTTTGATGTCACAATAATTCCTTCCACTTCGAAAAACAGCATACCAAACTCAGTAAGCTGAATTCTGAATTTGTCGAACGAAAGGCCTTCAAAGTTTTAATTGGGAACCGTATTGAATAAATGAATTAACAAGGTCCTTTTTTCAGACATAATGAAAGTGAAGAGTATATCAACCCTCAACCTGCTCAATAACAAGACCCAATTATAATCGCAAGTCGAGTTTCGTTTCACGAAAGGCTAGAAGGTCACTAGGAAGGAAAAACAATTATCGACATCTGTCTTGCCTCCTCTGTGGCCATAGAAAGACGTTGATCGGACACTCTCTTCACAAGAAGGATCATTTTTTAATATGGAATTGATGGAAAGATTCTGATGAAAGTTTGGAATGATATTCAATTTTCGATATATTCATGCATAGTGATAAAAAGGTTGAGCCAAATTTCATGGGTTCTGGGGTTTTCTCTGAAATTTTCAATGTTGAATGAAAACCGACCAAGGTGTTTTCCTGAGAATGACAATGGCACAAGCCCACAAACCATGATCATGTATATTTTTTTGTGAGTTCATTATATTTCACCTGTTTCTCGATTACCGTGATTCAAACACATTCTCGAGTCATTTTCTTGAGGAGACTCATAACACATGGAATGAGAATGAATATATCACCATTCGATCACGATTTCTATTAGCTTCCATAGGTCACAAGTTCTGTTTCCGTTGAGAACTATAGTGTTAGAATCTAATGATAGTTCATGAAAAGCTGACGAACATTGATCACTTTTCATGTTCATTTGATAACTACTATTCGATTCATCACTCTGACAAAGTTATGAATATTGAGTTCAATTGAAGTTGTGATTCTTTCTTTCTTCCGATTGCAATACATTGTGGTTCTTATATTCCTCATCAGAAGCCAATCTGAGAAATATTGTAGTGGATATAATATTTTCAAGAATTTCTATATTTCGTTCAACCTCGACTCAAATCCCATAATAGAACGCAATTCTAAGATAACTTTCACACCAGACGGTGATCCATTGGAAATATGGTTTACTCCACCCAAGTAACATCAACTCAATTAGAACCGCTACATATGAACATCTTTTGTCTGAGTAGAGGTGGAGACATGTTCGAACATATATTTTGAAATATGCCGATGAATGAGATTTCTAATTCGTGAGTTCATTCAAAATTTTTGTTGCAGAGTTGAAAAAACCCTTCGATGAATGAAGAGTATTTTTTGATAATAATTCAATTCCATCTGCTGAACTGATTCAGCATGTCTATAGAACATGATTACATTGGAAAAATACTTTAGCAAATAGTGACTGATGTAATCACTTCTGAAATCGGATGGAAAATCTTGGAATAACAGAGACGATCATTATTATTGTTATCATTATAGATGAAGTCTAGGACACCAGATGTCTTCTATTCTTTGAAACCGTTCATCTAAAAAACGGTTCGATATCGGAATCGGAAGGAGAGTTCGATAATGTGGAAATATGAATGAAATATAAATAAAGTTGTTGAAATGTGACGAGGATCAATAAAATGATATATTATATGGGGTGTTCCGTTTGAGAAATTGTAGTTGCTACTGATTTCTGGTAGGAGCGGCAATGTCGCATAGTCAAAAATATCTCATGTTGTTAGAATTGACATGAGATATATGAAATAGATCATGTTGATTTATGTATGTATCCAGATTTTCAGATTGATACATGCGTTGGGTCGTTCCCCAGTATAACTCGGGTGAAAATGCAATGATGAAGCTCACTTTCCACCCTAGGTATATGATATACTATTGTCTCATGGTGAAATGATTATACGGGGTGTCCCAACGAGAACTTTCCACAACGGATTTACTGGGAAATGACAAATTATTTTCGGAAACGCTGAAACACGTCGATTTTGATTTCTATGGGGACACATGTCAGTCACGCAACTTCATCCCCCTGACAGGGGCGGCTACCCCATGCGAATCATCATAGGGAACTTGGGTCGAGTGATACATCATCTGAAAGCTCTCTTCATTCTCTATCCAAACGTTTATTATTTTTTCAAAATCGAATGACTGGTACTTGAGATTAGTGTGGTAATGGGTTCAATTTAAATGATCAATATCGTACCTGTTCTTATCAAAATTCAATTTATTGATTGCTCGAAATGAGCACGTCCTACCTCCATATAATGATAAAGTCTATTTTTGAAACTATTACGAACGTTTTCAAATACTTGTGGAGATGCTGCCGCACTCGTTTACAATTCGACCACGTAGATCCTCTAGTGACTTTGGCGGAGTGGCAAAAACTTTGCTTCTGAGATGTCCCCATGAAAAATAATCCAACGGGTTGAGGTCCGGTGATCTAGCTGGCCACTCAATTGGTCCTCGTCGCCCTATCCAATGATTGGTATATCGTTCCTCCTGAAAGTTTCTAACCGCTACTGCATAGTGAGGTGGTGCTCCATCTTGTTGAAAATGGAGGTTGTCTGCCGAATAATCTCCATCGTTTTCGATAATATCCGTTATCATGGAATCGATGGCATTCTCAAGAAGAAGTAAATACCTTCGTCCATACAAATTATCATCTATGAAAAGTGGTCCGATGATATTTTTGCCAAAAATACCACACCAAACATTCAACAACTGCGGAGTTTGTGTGTGGACCTCACGTATTAACCTGGGATTGGTATCGCTCCAGTAGCGGCAATTGTGACGATTTACGTTTCCATTAACAAAAAATTTACTCTCGTCTGAAAAACACATATTGAAGAGCAAATTGGGATTTTTTCTCAGGCGCTCAGACATTTCCTCACAAAACTGTTGACGTCTGTCAAAATCGTCTTCGTTCAGTTCATGTATAAGTTTGATTTTGTATGGATGGAAACGATGTGACTTCAGAATTCTCTGAATACTCGATCGCGCTACACCTACACCAGCCAAGCTTCGAATACTTTGAGTATGATCCATAGCCACGTGTCCCAAAACCGCTACCTCAACAGCCTCGTTCCTTATCCGACGTTCAGGATGATGTTTCTGGTTTCCCACAGACCCAGTTCTTTCAAATTTATCAATCAACGTTTGAACATAGGTATGCGATGCATTCTTCCCTGGATGCCTTGTATTGAAAATTGTAGCTGCAGCTCTTAGACAATCATTTTTGTAGTAGAGTTTCGCTAACTCAATTCGTTCTTCTAATGCGTAAACCATTTTCAGGAAGAAACTTAACTCACAGAATACGAATCGAATGATATTTCAATAAGAATCATGCGAACTGTGAATTCATTCTGAGAACATACACGCAGGCGAACCATGAAAAACAGGTATTTTTTGTCTATGAAAAAGTCAACAGAACAAAAACTAGGAAATATGGTTTCCGGGCTTCAGTGTCGTGATCGGTTCACCCCTGTGGAGGAGGTTCCTTTGGATGTTTCGCTCACAATTGGGGTGAGCATCTTCCGCTTGTATTGTTGTATCCGCGAATAGCGACATCAACTTGATACTTGGTTGGAAGATCTTCGCAATTAATAGTCCCAGCCTGGCTACTCACTTTGTTTTGACTGATTTTTTCTCACGTTTTTCGTGGGGTGACTGGGTTTCCTTACCGGATGGGATGTTGCCATTGTCTATCTGTCCACTCATTGAGTCTTAAAATAGGTAATAAATTGAATTTGAATGAGAACAGGTAAGATATTGACTAATTGCATTGAACATGTCAACAATACTAATTTCAATTCATTCGATTTTGAAAAAATTATACACGTTTGAATAGAGAATAAAGAGAGCTTTCAGATGATGTATCACTCGACACACGTTCCCTATGATGATACGCAAGGGGGTAGCCGCCGGGAGATGAAGGTGCTCGACTAAATCCATTACTAACATGTGTCCCCCTAGAAATTGAAATCGACCTGTTTTAGCGTTTCCGAAAATAATTTGTCATTTTCCAGGAAATCCGTGTGGAAAGTTTTCGGGACACTCGGTATAAATATCATTATTATAGCGATGCTCAATTGCTAAGACTGGAATATGTGCATTTAGTTACAGCGATGAGTGATAAGAGTATATTTCTGGTTGTGTAGATGATGTCTAACTCCCTTTCTTATTGATATCATTGAGGTAGAGAATAATAACTTCGAGGAAGAGACGACCAATCTGGAAGTTGTGGGTGGATCTATGTAATTTTGAATAATCAAAGCAAATTTATCACCATGTGGTACATAAATATCAAAATATCTATGAAACGATTCTTGTAACGAAAATATCTGACACCAAAATTGAACATTGTGAACACATCATTCATTGAAAAGTGTAAGATGAATACAGGAAACCTCGTGACAGGTATATTCATAAATATAGCGGAAAATAGAACCCTCCTACTTCGAATTAGGATGAGGCCATATATCTAACTGAACGGTTATGGGTGTCATATTTTACGGGCGTTATAATCAACATTAACACTTCATTATCCCTCGGTTATGAAGTGGATGGGGAAATAGTATCATATTTTTTGAGGCGTAGGGATATATATATCTGATTTCCAATTTTTTCATACACAGTGATGGCAAATGTCTGGAATATGTCTGGGGTTTCTATGAATATCAAAATCAAATAGAAGGTCGATGACAGTGAATTTATCGCTGAGATTTAAATTTGGTTACATAATATTCATTCAAAATCAATAGCTCACACTACTACACTACTACACTAGAAAATACGATTTTCTAGTGTCCTGACCTGGCAATACTATGACCATCTGAAATATGAACTCTGAAGTCGAAACAGGTACTGAAATGACAACAGTATACAACCAACAACCAAAAGTGTTCCTATCATTATTGAGCTATATCGGGTGATATTGACGTACACGCGATTTGGAAAAAATAGGATTCGTTTGAAAGAACGTTTCGTTTCACTTTCTAACCACATTAGTTTTTTCAGCGAGAAAAATGAAATGAGTGTTCAGATGGAATATTCCGAAAATGTTCCATCAGAAAATCGAAATCTGATGTCTATTCTAGAGAACCGGAAGAGAAAAAAAATAAGATCATGTGAAAAATTGCCTTCTTGTGGATATACCTGATCTTCCAAATTTCAGGAATGTAGCTACGGAAACAAAAGAGAAGAGGGCGTGTACCATTAGTTTGTGTCACCCAAGATATTTCCAAATTCAGTAAATTAGTATTTTTTGAGTTTCGCTAGTCGAAATATAAATTTCCCAAATATGAAACGCTATGAGATATAGTATTGACAGAAATTTCAAGAGTTGTTGAAGATCAGACAAGTAGTCTACATGAAAGAAAGGGAATTGTAAATTCATCTACCCATCATCAACTTTGCATCGATTGATCCAATTCATTCAATGAATCCGCACTCAATAATCACAATAAGTCATACGTCTGATTATAGCAATTGTTCATTTAGTATCGAACATCCATAACGGAGGATTGAAGACTTGAGATATAGCGATTCTTCTCGATCATTTGGAATTCTATTCAAATATACACATTTCTTCCAATAAAAAGACAATGATATGCTGATCACACACTCTCCACTGCCTATAAATTTGTCCATTTCAGAATTTCCACAGCATTTAAAAATTATGTGTTTCAAAATCCGTGAAATATCCTGGAAATAAACACATAAATTTCTGCTTCAAACTTATGATAAATAGGGCACTGAAATAACGGCTTCACTATATGAAATTTCATCACCAAAGCACGAAATAAATTCTCCGACGAATAAAAGATCCCCGTCACAATTTGTTCCGATGAGTTATTAGTTGAAAATGAGGTTGTATATTCTATTATTTCATATTTGAATATGAATAGAGTGATGAACACTGCTTCAGACATCAGAGAAGAACCGTTGAAGGTATTTAGATTCGGTTAACATTTCAATTGGAGGTTATGTGTCATGTTAATAAATTATAATTATGATGTGTGTATTCGACCATCATCGGTACATCTATTGATCTGTTCTGATTCAAATGTATCCACCTAGATTCAGTAATATTTATGTTCATTTATGTTTGAACCGAAGTTCCATGTCTCCAGATCAATAATACATGTTATTTTTGATGTCGAACTTCCGTGACTTTCTGATGAACGTCTGTTGAAGTATTCTTCCTCTTACTCCCAAGTAGAATATTCAGTGGTGTAAGTTTGGTGATGTTAATGGTACAAAATTACTGTCAAAAAAACTTGTTATTTCTGAATCTCTATTGAAGCGTAAATATTTACTTCATTCCACTGCAATAATAAACATGAAATGTTACTTTTCCGAGGATTCATCATCAACAGGGTCAATTATCAATTGATTACTCATCATCAATCTATTTCATTTATTGGAATGATAATTGATGGTGAGGTTTGATCAATTACTTCCAACATAAATTGCCGAAAATTTTCAATGTTGCTGTTGATCGGGAACGTTAGATATTTCTTGAATTGATTTGATTGATTGAAAGAATTGATCCCACACTCTTATCAGATGTTCCAATTTGTTTGAAAGAAGATCAAAAATCGAAATATCGTCAATTTATTCATCGACATCTAAATTTACATTCAAGATTGTCCAAATTATGAATGAACCAGTAGTAGAAGTATTCAATTCACACATGTTGCTGAATACCGTTTTTGAGTTCTAGTTGACCCCTTATGAGTTATGGCTAATTGCCAGTTCGATTTGACAATTAGGGCTGATTGCCAGTTCGAACTGGCATTTACAAAAGAAGTAATCATGTTCGTTCAACACTTTCGTAGAAACCTGAAATAATGTACCGAGTTTTGCTGAGTAACTGCCTAGGTTTCGTGTGATCATAGTGCTGAATGAATCATAAACAAGGGAATCCGTATCCATGTATGTAATATTTAACATGATTTTCGTGTCGAAGAAACTTCGCTCATTAGTTACTGGAGTAGAAAAAAATCATTCATTCAGAGAAAATAACCATGTCTGGAATATTCGTGACGTTCCGCTAATTCCACCTGATTTTCATAATTCACGTCGGATAATTGCTAATGAAATTGAATCATTCATAAAAAACACGGGGATGCGAGACATTATCCCGATGACTCAGGCCGTAAATAATTCTCCGTATTCGAACTACTGCATCTCTGACTTCATTAAAAAAACACAAAGCGGCTACTAAGTACCGACTTGTTACAGGTAGCAGGAATGTTACATATTAATTATAAATAATTACTATATTTTCACGAGAGGCAATTATTCATGCAGGAATCCAAGCCATTCTATTACAGGCGGAGATCCTTCTTCAAACGTTATCATTAGTAGGTATATGAAATACTTCTTTATACATGAAATAATGTGAGGAGGAGTAGAAATTTTGACAGACTTGTGTTTTGGAAGACTCGAGAATCGGTAGGAGTCGCTCAGAGCGAGCATAAAAATCGAATTCACAATGGAATCTTATGAATACATATTGGAGCTTGCATAGAAATGAGTCAATTTTGATTGATATTCATAAACATAAACATCGATGACTGGAAGTCCATGAGGTTCAATTTCCATGACAACATGATTGGAAAGGTTCGTTATTATCATCATAAGATGTTCTTCACAAGTATCGAAGTGAGAAATGCCGATTTATATCTATGTGTTTACTCGTTGATGTTCCATGAATTCAGTTCAGTTCAGTTCAGTTGATTCATGAAGCAACATTTGATATCAATCGAAACATTTTACCTAGATATAATGAGAGAATTTCTTCATCATTATTTCATCTTTTTGGGGAAAACTCAAACTTGTTAATCGGTATCATTTCATGTTCAAATCATCAATATGAGAGCAGGGGTTTCAATTATTCTGTGTCGTGATGTCATCTATCCAGTGATGTGTCTAATTTCATCGAATGGAGAGGTAATGAAAAATGATGGAACTAGATGATACCGATGCAGAAATGGGGAGGAGATCACTATGATAGAGCTGAAATAGAAATGAGACTCTCGATAGTTGTAAAATAGAATCAGAGTTGAAATCATTTGGAGTTTCGTTCATCAATGAAGGAATGATGTCTTCGTCATGTCATATTGGTCATTCTGAAGAACTCCATCGAAATGTTCCTAATGACTATAACGATAATTGAAGAAGGATATCATGTAACCATCACGATGCACTCAAAGACAAAATATAGCAAATATATAAACCTATAAATCAGTCCAAACCTATCATACTAAAGAAGAGGAAAGTGTTCAGTTTTCTGTTGATTATAAGTGGATCAAATGAAAAGAAAACGAATATTGATACTCTCTTCTGACAAGATGAACTGGAAGTATTCATCATCTGAATCAGAAAGATCATGAATTGAAATCGAAAAGCTAGCTAATATCCGGTATTTTCAGCGATTACGTACAAGAAATTGGAAAAGCTGATATAGTGGAGAAATTTCATCACACCAGAGATTTCGTCGAAATTCATCTATTCCTCATCGAACTAGAGCTATAGAGAACACATGAAGTATGTACTCATTTGGAGAATGATATTAGGTATTGAAATTTGATATTTTATCTATGTTCCCTGAAATCCTTTGTAGCGGATCAACCAGTAGATAACGTTATGATGGCGTTCCTACTTGTTTGGACCAGTTTCGTGGTTTTTCGTACTTAACGAACTCTCTCAATCAATCACAGTCTATTCAATTCTCAGAGTTTGAAGCCAACATAAACAACAATCACGGTTCAAATCCATTGCCATATTGCTTGCTATTTCCTTCGCCATATTCTTTATACGTGCCCTGATAGCACCCAATCCACCCACCAATAAGTATAGAATCGAAAGAGCAGAAATACGTAAAACGTCTTGCGGATATTTATTTCCCATTCCAAGATCGACTTGTGCCGGCAGAAAATTTGTTTGCTCTACTGGGACTTGAGAGTCAAATGCAATAAACTTTTATCGACTATTAAATCCTGATAACTACAAGGAAAAACTTGTAAGCATTTATTTGATTTAGCTTTATTGCTACCAATTCGAATCCTAATATGAAGGAGATTTTGTTCAGAGCGGTGTTTTTTGTTTTGGATGTGAAATAGAATTCAGCGCCTCGAAATACATTTGAATAGCGTTCTTGTGTAGCGTTACTAATATCCTTGAACTTCTTGCGCTCTCATCAGTTTATGCAGTCAAAATATACCCAACAGGAAATGGGATGAACTGGAGGAAAAATCGAAATATCGTCAATTTATTCATCGACACCTATACCTATATTCAAGATTGTCCAAATTAGGGATGAACCAGTAGTAGGAGTATTTAATTCACACAAGTTGCTGATTACCGGTTTTAGTTCTAGATGACTTCTAAGGAATCATGGACGTCACGTAATATTATCCCTTCAGTGATGTGTTACTCGAAATTCTCAACAAAATGTAACTCACAGTATTATTATTCAGTACACGATTTCTGGTTTTTCGTTTTCTAACACATTTCATATTCAATACACTCACTATTCCGCCAACGGAATTGACCAGTTCATAATGATTCAGCAAAAATATTTGCTCAAATTCGGACTGTAAACACCAATAAACGAACAATATCCTTCGCTGTAATAAGTCTCAAAGTTTCGTAACTGTCACCAAGTACTTTGGTGAAAAAATATGTATTTTGTATTGATAGAAAAAAAAACTATGAGAATTGTATGAAACATTCGTTACAAAAGGCCATTCATGCAGTCGTGTAATAATATGTTGGCTTCCCTCACTCACGTTTCAATATATCAGGTGAATTGTTCTGAATGTGAGAGAAGATTCTGATTGATATTGCTATGTATATATACTATGTTTTATATTTTCGAACAAACATGCACTAAGATGATTTTATGTTGTTCATAACTCAGATTTCCTCAGCTATTATTCATCCTGCAACTCTTATTATACTTGAGATTCTCTGCCCATCCCATAACTTTGTACCTTCGACCTCCGACCCAACGATGTTACCAACCTACCTTCAATAAACAACAAAGACCTCCGACCTCACCGCAATTTATTTTCTCCGGAACAACACCTAGTACCTACACCGACCATTGTTGTCGATCGGTATGATCCAATCGCGTCGGTAATATTAATGTAAACAAACAATTGCTAGAGAGGGACCGCCTATGACCGCCCAGCATTGTTGTCACTTCCGGTTCGACGACCACATCCGGATAAGCTGAGGGTCTAGCGGGAATTAATGGCCGAGCTAGTGTGGAGGGAGAAGTGTTTTGACAGGTCAGTGAGATTCCATGCTGTGATAAAGATATCAGCGGTGGGACTTACCGTACAATTACATTCTCAGAAGACGATCGATTCTCATATCCTAAAACCTAGATACATCTTTTCCACTTTCGAGAAATGCTTCTTCATTCTTTTTTCAATCCATGTTCAGATATCTCTGTTTGTTGTGTTCATAAGTGTCCCAGTATTTCTACTGGTGATTAAAATTCACTTCCACTCTTGAAACGCTCCAGAAGCCGAAACCTACGAAACCACTGGCATCTGTTGTGTATTTTATTTTGATTCCTGAAAGTCAAACTTCCTTCACTGCATTCAGATTTTGATTTCTGAATTCCGACATTTCCTCCGAATTCACAATTTGAAAACTGCATTCAGACTTTAATCTCTGGAGTCACTTTTTTCTCCTTCTGTCTCTGAATTCAGACCGATTCAGACCTAATTTTCTGAATTCATCATCTTTTCTCTGGATTCAGACTTCCTCCTCTGAATCCAGAAATTATTCTCTGGAATCAGACATTCTTTACTGAAAATGCAGACTTTAAACTCTGAATCCAGTGTTTTTTTTTTGAATTCCGACATTATCTCCTCTAGAATCAGGTATCCCAATTACGAACATCATATTATACCGAGTGTATCAGGATTCGAGGTGGAGAGTTGGGGGGGCTAACAACAACGAAAACAACAGCAAAACACATCATTGTTGTTTTTTTTTTCTTGTGTATTGACAACGGAGGGAGGATTTTGATATACCGAAACCTGACTTCGAATTATTGATATATTTATTCATGGGCCGAATCTTCTATTCCCGAATTGCCATCACTATATTCAATATTCTAATGCAAGCGAGTTCGAGTTCAATTCTATCCTTGAGGAAGATATAAATCAGTTTAAAGTCCTGACGGGTGAGACGTAAGTGTATGGAGCTTCGGAGGAGCACGAAATATAACTTTCCGATATCGTATATCTGAAATCCCGTGCATACTTATAGGTATTCAGCACCCAAAGAAACCGAAATATGAGCATCACTATTTAGAATTACCCTCCACGAGACTGGGAGGTAAAAATTCGTAACCATTGTGGGAATTTATGTTCTATTTGCTATGGATTCTGAACCACAGTTGATGTGAAATGTAAAAATGAGCAACCTCGAAAGTGAGATATGATTGATATATATATTTTCAGAATACCGATGAATCGAAGTCAATTAATTTACGATGATTGATGGAGTTATAGAAAGCATAAATACTCTCGTGAGCAGAATACTTAGTTTATCTGCTCTACTATGTATTGGAGAATTCTCCTGAAGAACATCTCTTTCTGAGTATACCAAAACTGTGTACGGGAATCAACGAATCAACGAAAGCGTAGAAGGGCCAATATTATTGAATTTTCATTTTTGCTCGAATTCCGAAATGCAACTCGGAATATCACCTAATTCCGAAATGCCACTCGAAAGTTCATATCTTATTGAAGTCCATATTGAATTCATACCTCAATCCCTCAGCATCTCAACGCTGGATCACATGATGGTCCTCGACCATTCCTCTCGTGTTGCCAAAGCATGAAAAAATCAACAATCTGAAGGTATCTGAAACCATTGTGAAGGAGGCAGAAGAAATCAGATTCTATGCTGTAATGAACAATGGAAAACTGCAATCCAAAATACAATCTTGAATAATTGTTTCCTGCATAAATTCTGGATTTTTTTTCACATCATGAAGTTTTTCATCGTGGTTTCTATCTTATGCGATTTTGAGATTTGTAACGAGTCCCATGCTATGTTTTTCATTATTCATATTTTCGATTATTCCTTTTTAAAAATTGAGCGAATACGGCTACGAATTCAAAAAGATACAACTTCAGTCAACTGCAAACTGATAGAAGAATAACTTTCAAGTAAGCCTGGTCCACAACGGAATGAGCGTGTGTGAGATATATCAATGACGCCAATAGCATTAATTGTTTGAGATCTTCAACTGGCACTCCTTCGAGAGTGGTAAAATATATTTTAACATTTCTGATATCGTGCTGAACACTTGATTTCCTGGAATAACCATAATGTCGCTTGATTGCATCGTGAATGTGAGAATGTAATATTTTGATTGTTTTTTGTTTTTGTATACGCAAAGTATCGTTTTATAATACATCTCATTGTGTCGTTGTTAATTTTCCTCCAAATAGTGTTGAGAATAATAGAGTGAAAAGCAACTTTTGGTTGCTCCCTGTATGAAATCAAACATCAGGATTTCTTGTTGAATCAATTTATTACTCGACAAGGAATGACAATTATCAAAGAAGTTGAATTGTACAGGATTCAATTTTGAATTGAAAGTGACCAAGGTGTGTGTTTATAGGTACCTATTAGAAGTTTTGCTAATTTTCGTTATTGTATTCGTGATGGTATTGGGTATCACAGGCCTACAATCATCCAGCAGTTGAACAATTTGGAATCTGAAAATATCGTGCGATATTCATCAATATCGATTGTTTCGGTTATCGCATACTACCGAATCTCGAATCGTGTGCATAAATATACAGAATTCAATGTAATGAAAACATAAAATGCAAGAAATTAGCGAGTTTCATGAGCGGGTGAGAAATTATGTCGTTTTTAGGCATAAAAGCTTGAGAAGTAATGGAAATTAGAGCTTTATCGTGATTCGAAGGTTATTTATTAACAACGACACTTCCACACCATTCTCGTGTACATTACACGAGGTCCCATAGTTTATAAAACAATGAAAATTGCTGTTTTCCGAGGGCGATAGTGATTAGTTGACTGGAATGCAATGGCAGATTGAAGCAACTTCAATGAGATCAAATGGGTGTTTCAATATCCTCAACACGTGAAGCTTGTTTCTTGCTCATTATTGGAGATCACACGATATCTCAGAGATCATATTCCAAAAATCGAAATGTGATATGAAAAGGGGAACTCTTTTATAGATGCGATTGACACGTTGTTTGCTTCCATGGACATATCAGGGAGGAAAAAAAACATATAAACGTGTCCACTCGACCTGAAACCCATTTTCAATTTCTCAACAAAATAACATATGATGTGCATGTTCATACTATCAGCCAGCAGTCGATAGGAGGAGGAGGATTCATCTTGGGAGTTTGAAGTCCTCACCAAATGTTTGATGTAGAGCAAAAACAAACTTGTTGGCAAGATATCGTTGTTGAACAATAGCATTGATAGAGTTATTGTATCAGATAAGACTTCGTCCACCAGCACATAAAGTGGTTTATCTGCGAGCAAACTCAATAGTGAAAGACTCATTTGGGGCGGTAAACCATTTGACCACAGTTCATCAGTATCAAACCCGGTCATATGTCCTATTGATCTCTGGTGACAAAAGCTATATGGCCGGTCGTTACTGATTTTTGAGCTCTCTAGATATGGGATGTCTTGCCTCCTATACCTCATGCACCCCTATATCATACCTATTCGTACATCCACATTGAACTAAGAGGTGAATTTGCTATCTTGAGCTTAGTTCGTTTCAATTACTTCCAGGATTTCATCTGGTGAATATTACGTGGGATGCTGAACATGAATTAGTAATCATTGGGTATTGATTAGTTGCGCTACTCAATACTCACATCTCAAGTCCTAATCTAGTGTACAACTTACAAAAATTTCAATGGAATGAGATCGAGTTCAAAATGGAAAACTGATGTCATTCGGAGGGAGGGGAGGGGGGGGGAAGGTCCAATCATATCTTCTATGTGTCGATATAGGTATTGACAATTATCGAGAATTTTTGAAGATCCCAATAACTTCAACAACGGAACCTTTGTGCGTAATTGTGCTAGATGGCGATTCATTATTCATTCAAGGGGCGGATATCATGTGAATGTATTGGTGTCCAATCAGAATCAATTTCTGTGTATATCACTGTATTTGTAGCACTCTTTACACAAAGCATCCGTTTTTGTTGTGTTGGCAGTTTACAATATTTTGAACAATTGCTCGTTCCACTACATTCGATTCAACTATGAATTCAGTTCAGAAACTACATCTCATGATATCTGCCAGTTTGTTGATTTCCATACATTTATCATCTCTTCAAGATGTACACGCACCCTCAATGTAGAGTCAACGATACATTCATTCCAATTATCTCTCAGTCATATCCATACACATAAAGTTATCCTAACCTCTCTGAATTTCTGATCATTCTCATCATCAGAATTGAGGTCGCATCTTGTATTGAATGCCTATATCTTTGAATATAATAACTGGTATAATGTACGGAAATTATAACCATCGAAATCCTGCGTGACTGTAATATTGAGTCTGAGCACCGAGCAACAACTGAAGGCATTTGAGTTAGGCTGTGATGGTGTTGAAGTATATCAAATCGTACATCGATTTCGCTAGTGATGGTTAAATAATATAGGGAAAGAAATGGTGGTGACGTGAGTCTTCTGAAGAAAGGAAAATGTGGAATGCATCCAGTCAAATCAATTCAAAGTTCATCCCATGTGGGATAATAATAACAAACAATCTATTATAGTAGGTTGTACTTTCTTTGATTCGCCTCACATTGAGAATTACACCCAAGCATAAGCAATATGCTTCCTTTCATTAGAGAAGGATAAGCCAAAAAAAAAGGAAACAACTCTTTGGGCTCGTCTTCGAAGTACGTTTCATGGCATTCAATTACTTTCATATGAGAGTATTATTTCCGAATATAGGTGAGGAAAAAATATCAATTCAATTATAGAAAACAAAATATCAACAAGAGTCTCATCTGATTCCATTGTATCAGCTACTGGGTTTGTGGCATATGAAAGGGAAAAATATTCAACTTTCGTTGAATTTTCAAGAAATTGAATCTTTCTGCATGATTCTTGTGAAGTTAAGGCAGTTTGACGATATTGGCTTTTTGGAAAGTGTATGAAGATGTGATGTTGAGTAATTCAGCTTCTTCGTATGACAATTCCATTGAGTGTTAACTGTCTTTATTGAATACAATTTTCAATAGAGTTTTTTACTGTTTGCACACAGGTTAATCCATTGTGACACGTGCCATCCCAGGCTTTCATGCAATTCCTTATTACTGATTCTGCCAAAGTTGTATAACAAATTATCAGGTTATTCTCATTGAGGTTATCTCTTGAATTATAGAACGTGTTCATGAGCTGTCTCAATTTTTCTGTGATATGACTAATGTGTTCATCCCACCTGAGCTGCTGGTCTAGTATAACACTCGAATATTTCATGGTTGTGGTTTCCTCTATTGTTTCACTCATACATGGTATATGTGTTATACATTCAGAACTTCTCATCTTCCGTGGGGCCGATCAAAATTTTGCAGAGAGCATGTCATGAATTATGTCTTATTCACATTCATGGTCAGTGGATTTTGAATCGAGCTAAGTTTTGATTTTGATTTGAAGTTTTTATTTGTCCAGCTTCAGCAAGTTCGTGAACTCCGTGCCATGATTTCCCTTTGTGAACAAGAGCTGTATCATCAGCATAGCAGACGAGATGACCATGGGAACCAGTTATTTCCGAAATACTGTTCGAATAAATGAGGAATAATATGGGTCTAAGCACCGTTTCCTGTGCAACGCCAACGGTGACTTTCAGTATATTATCAATCTCAACTGTCTGAGATCTGTTGGCCGAATAATTGTACAATATTTCAACTAGTAGAATATGCGACACTGTATCAAATGCCTTAACTAAATCGAGAAATTACGTTGAACATTTCTTTGACTTGTCCAATATCCTAAAAATCCGAACAAGTGTTCAGTTATGAATTTTTCAAAAAATGATATTAATCTCATTTCTTCGAACTTACCTGGTTTGTGAACTGGAGTACCTACCACTGACACGGTATGTTTCCTTTTCGAATGATGTTTGAATGATGTTTGAATGAATATGTTGGATGATCATAGCTTCATCAGGACCTGGTGAATCAATATTCTGTTTTCACCATCAATCGTGATTCCAGAGAGAAGTAACAACCAAGAACACCAAGAAAATTATTTCACCGTTCTAGTTTCCCTTCATTCCAGCGGTGTATGATGGCCACCTACCTGAATTATCGCACAACATGACTATATGATTTTGATGATGATTTTTTTCATCCACCTATACATTGGAATACTGACGGAAGAATTGGGAATCACCTATCACTCCTCATCCACTGGGTAGAAAGTTGAGTTTAGTAACAATCATGAGTCACTTTCGATTCAACTGTTTCAATCGAGAGTGTCTGTAGCTTTCCCACTATTGTTGTGATTATGATTACCAAAGATGTTGATTTTTTTCTTTTCCGTTCCACATTTGATATGATAGAGATGAGGGTGCTTCGAAATTGAATTGAGACAGAGGAAGTAGAGTGGTATCGTATCGTTCGGGAAGATTATGAGAACAATAATGGAATCACAAACTTGGTTTTGCAAACCTCGAATATCTTGATGATACATTTCCAGACTTTGATAATATGATGATGTTGCCAATTCCACATGAGTTGAATCACCCTATGTATAATTATATCATTCTATTTCTTCTCCTCTTCCCACATCAACAGGTTGATTTCATTATCATGATGGCGTTGAACCTTTTTTTTCATTCTCTTACCTGCTATCCATTACTTGATGAAGTATGTTATAAGGGTTATATAACAATACCTCTCCAACCTATTGAAGTTCAGGTATTGTTTATTTTCCCATTGTTACATCTTCAGCGATGACCTGAGAACGCATTTCACGTGGGTCGCAATTGATTTTCGAAAGGCATTCGCATTATAGTTCTAGGTATATATAGGTCTTGCTAGCATTTGAATTATCATTGAATTGATCAGGTAACCAAAGAATGTGAATTATTTCTGTTGGGAATATTCTCAATGACAAATGTGGTGAATTGAATATGGAATCTTCAGCTCAAAAATATTTCATCACTTTTGACGACTGAAAGCATCTGGAATAAAAGAGTAATCGGTGATGCTTATTCTTTATTCTCGAAGTCATAGTGATATTGATAACATAATTTCACGGAAAATATTCTGGGAATGTGTCACATGCACAACGTATACGATATACAAGTATAGTGACGATGACAAAACGATTAAGTATTATCAGTGGTAATCAATCCTCAAGTAATATTCATCATATCATACAGTTTCAAAATCATTTCTTATCAGTGGGTTCGCTGTTCAAATAGTTGTATATTGTTTGAATATTGATTAATTCATCACTTTCAATACTACGATAATTTCCTACGGAATGAAGCCTGGGGTTTCAATTTTTTATTTCGACTCACAGAAACTTCGAATCATATCCTGCAGTTACCTATGGAAATCACGGAAGGTCTTCGAAGAACCTGTATTGAGATATTTCTGAATGCTGTATGTGGTTTGAGGGCGCTCCCTATTTAGTATCCGTTCCTTAGCAACAACCTCTGAACTCCCAACTAATCTTCATATGCATTGAGCTACTATGGGACAGTGCAATAACTCAATAACCACTCGATTTTTCTTCAAGTATCTACTCATGGGACACATGATCATATTGATTCGAATGAATTCAAGTCTCCCACACTATAGCATATTGAAAACGATTTTCAGTATCGATGATATAGCGTGGATATCAGTAAATATTCCAAATTGCGAGCATTTCCGAAACGGAAATCAGATGCATACAAAGCAAACGAATTGGGAGTTTTCACGAAGAAGATCGATACGTTCATCAAAGAAGCCCCAGGCAACGAATTTCTTGTAGCAAAAGTAAGTTCCACGATAATTGCTTGATTAATTGGAATTTATTAATTTTTCCCATTGCAGCTTGTACTAATCATGGATATTATGAGTGCTTGTGGAGAAGATGATATGTACAGAATGAAAATTCACGTTTCTGAAGATTTTGGTGCCGCAAGTTTGGTCCACATTCCGAACACTGAAACAAAAACTTCTCGAAAATTCACTATAACGCGAGTATATTTTTTCACATTGTGGAAAGATATTAGAATCTGCGTTCAAGTAATGCGTTCATCAGAAAGGAGAATGCACTCAAAAAAATTGGAATGAATAAAATGGTTAACATGGGAAAACAAATTGCTTTATACTATATCGGGTGGCGGAGATATAAAGACATTAAAACGGCATGGTGGCTGAGGATTACATCGAAGAGTTCCTTTCTAGTCGAAATGATGTAGCCAATAAATATTAGGGTCGACCAATAAGTGGCCAGACCTTCCATCGACATCAGACACAAAAAAAAATTGATAATGATAAGTTTTCCTATTGAAAAACGCATTCTATCCCCCCAAAAGTTGTTTTCGATAATTGTACCAATGTGATCTTGAATATTGTTAATAATGAATGGGAAGATATTCTCCTCAATTAATCAATGATAGTACATTTCTCAGGTTTTCTCATACTTACACTCCGTTTTATGCCAGTCGTAGAGGAAGAAAAGTGTGAAACTCACACGGAATGACCATTCTTTATGTCTGTCATGTTGAATGTGTGTATTTACGTGCTAGTTATGGAATAAACTATCAGCTACACTGTACACGGAAAAATGTCAAAAAATACAAGGTGTCCAATTTGTACATCAAGAGTTGCTGTCATTCCTGGTGAGACCGAACAGGAGTGAATAAATAGAAGATATTATCTTGTATCACTCTTCCGGAAAAGAAAATTATCTCGAACGACACATCAAAGTTACAGATGTGCCTCTGTTCTAGTGGCCCACCTGGTATATATTATTTAACAGAAGATTTGTGAAGATTGGTGAGTCAGATATTTTGATGACATGAATTTTTTATTGAGATGACCATGATTGAAATTTCTCAGATGTGAACTGTTACGTTGATCATGATATCATCCGAGGGAATAGAGAGAGGCGTTTCCACTAATGACGAAATATTCGTTTTGTTATATTAAATACGCTGATAATTCTGCTCTAGCACGATCCCGTTTTGCCCAACCGTTCAACATCTGCCAGTCCCTGAAGGGGTTCAGGAATGAAAAGGCATCATTTTTATACCTGTCACATCTCTCCATCGAAAAAAAATGCAGCAATGATTCGGGTTAGGGTCTCATAACTAAGTGTGAATTTCTGTTACAGAAGAAAATCGAATAACATCAGTATTATTCGGCTCGCTTTGTGAATACCTGCCATTTTAATTCATTAATATCGGATGGGTTGAGTGTAAATCAACGAGTCTGAGAAAAAATGATACGTGGCATGTGTTGAATGACTTACATAATTCGAATCCATTAAAAAGAGATTTCGTTTTTCGGAACAATGGGATGATTTGACAGATGGGAGTTTCGATTTATTATCGCTCTTTATATGGTCGTTTTGTATCATTATCATGGACCCAATGAGTTGGTCTTTATACCAGTGAATCATCACTAGGCCTAATGATATTGAAAGAATCAATCGATTATAATTATGAGGAGATAGTATGAGAGATGGGGGAAATCACATTAGCATTCATACTACGTGATGGAATCGAAATATGAACACAAGATTAGAGAGCAGAAGAATCGAGGCAAAGTCAGTAGGTACATGTAAGTCAGCATCGATATAGAGTGCCATGTTAATGAGTCATGGAAATGATGAGAAATAAATAGATTTTTGTGAGCCCAGCTGTTATATAAGATATTCAAATCGTATCATTTTTCTTATTTCATTGTTTTTGCAAACATCAATATCACTGCGGAATTATTCATATTCATTCATGTATTCATATTTTTTTGTCGATAACTTTCTCCTTTCTTTTGACCTTTCCAATTGCTCGTGTTGAATCCATGTGGGAAATGGAGGTTTCTTTTCCTCAAAATCCATATAAATGGAAAATATGCGATATTGATTTTGCAGTCATCACTAGGTATCCTGCGAAAACAATTGATCTATTGTTCTAGGAAAAATTGACTCCATGACGTTTATTGCAAATATATTGAATTATATGTTGGAAGTAGCATCCATATAAGATTCCACTATGTTTCACCTAATTACTTAGAGATCCGAGAATATTCCATGTAATTTGATCAAACTTTGAACGCAAAGATAAGCCACTACGTAGCTAATCAATTTACCTTTCGAAACACAGGCTGATGTCGAAAATCAACTACTTTTTTCAGATTTTCATGATTATCCTCGTTTGATACCTACTCATAACAAGAGATGTAAATTGCATATGACGCACGAAGTGGAGATAGCGGCGAGTGTGTATTACCACTAGTACGTTGTTGAATCATAACTCGAGCTCATTAATATACTTTTTGTACGACCACAGATACAGTGAAAGTAAGAAATTTAGCTTCATATGTATCTGTATCATTGAATTCCATCGTTGATAGAAGTTGATGCATCAAAGAAAACCTACTCTCATATCGTCAAACTTCTCAAATTCCGAAACTGTATGCGAGAGAAAATAAAAAAATTGGAATTTCGATCGATTGTTGAGTACCCATCATCACTTTGGACATTATCAAAAGAGTTCACTCAGAAAAGGTCTCTGATTGGAAATATCAACCTACTACGCAATGAAAAATGATTTCCAGTTTTTCACGCAAAAAATCTAGAACTCACTGTACATCCTTCGATGTACAGTACTATTCGAAGTATATATGTAGGTAGTAGTACACAGAACATTGCATTGTACTGAACAATATGGAAAACTAGAAATGAGTCACTAATTAGGAATGTTTGATATGCACCATCCATGTGATATTATTGGGTATTCATACAAGAACAATCAGCATGGAACAATTATTCGTGATAATAACCCAGACCGAATTTGATTCAGTGACAAAAAAAAATTTATTTCATTCAGGAGCATGAGGCATGTGCCTCATGAGATTCACCCACGATCATTGCTAAATTCCCAGAACAACACCTAACCACCGCGGTCACCAAGCAATTCAGGTTTTGTAATGAATCAACTGGTCAAATCTGAAGTGCACAAATTTCTACTCACATATTACTATGATCATCATCATCGATGTTGTAGTATAATGCAAGCGAAATACAGGAGATAAACTTCAATGTAAACTATCATAACTAGGTACATACACAGAGTTTGTCAATCCTAGATCATGGTGGGAATATAATATGTACAGCTGATAGTAGTTTGACCAGTTAGCCTCATACTGTAGGATCAATGGAATGTTACAAGAGGTACTCATGCACGGAAGATAGAAATGGCAAAAAAGTGTGAAAGTTAACGAGCAGAAATCAGAAAAGATTATAGTAACATGAGCGAATCACGACATACCGATCGCGTGAGTATCGACACAACAGGAGAAAACATCGATGTGTCTTCGTAGAGGTCTGTATATATGAGTGAAAATAATGGATGATCATCTTGAAGGCAAAATTGATCTTCGAAAACCGTGCTTTCGGTCATATTATATAACACTTTGGGGAGCAAACTATGTGGACTCACACTAACAAACTTACGCCAGTGGTCTAAGAAAAAACGTTCACGCATTCAAGCGGCAATGATAAGCCAAGACCTTCAGTTCCATTCATGATTTCTGTTTTCATAATTTGAGATTGCAGATTTCTACGTTGTTGGTATGATGGAATTCAATGGATAGAACAATCGTGTCTTCTATAGCTTCTGCAACGCGTGTATGGGATCTTATGAACGCTTCCTCTCGTAAATACGTAGAAAAAGTTCTCCGAATGATTCATGAAGTAATTTGACATGAAGTTTCGTGGACCCAAATTCATGACATCGTGAATCATAGCTAGACAAATAGAACGTTTGGAATCAAATAGCTCGGACCATAGCTGCTAATTTCCATTATACAGGATATGCCATAAATCCTATTTTCGAATGGATCGCTATTGCTCTCCAGCGAATTTATATAGAGTTCTACAAAAGACATTGAGGCAACAAAATCCTTTGTTTTCATCTTCAGATGATATAACTTTTCTGACAATATTTTTCGTACCTTTCGAGCGGTTCTGAAATGGGCCTGAAGTAATCTCTCCGCACAATGTTCCATCTGAAGAATATGATCAAACTTCCATCGTTAGTCTCTTCGGGACTTAACATTGTGCATAAACACACAAGGGGGCATTGTGTACGGAATTCAAATTACCCTCGGACGCCGAAGTTATAACCCACCTAAGGCGTCGCTTCCAGGTAAATCTGAACACATCCTGGCGTGCATTTCAATTTTCTGGGGATCGAAACGCTCATGTCACGATATTCTCTTGCAAATAACGCTCGAGAACGTTGTTGGAATCTTTCAGTGCTCCCGTTTCGATGGAGTGGACTATCGTAGAAATGTTCATTGAATTGGTTTTATGACGAGCCAGGAAACTGATACTTGTCGCGTGGAAGAAAACTCGGGCAGACACTACCTCGTATTTTCCGACTGTCAAGTCAAATTGAGTTCACGAAAGAATGAAATATGGTGAAGATATATATGATCATGAAATTACTAAAACCTGGTCACAGTATATTGGTCTCGGAAAAGGAGGTATTAAAAATGTAACCGTCACGAGAAGATCAGTGACTACATCCAGCAAACACATTATACTAGGATAGGAGAATTTGATGTGAAGATAAGAAAGATTGAGTTTTTCCTGCTATTTGTTTGGTCTTCTGAAGAGACCTATTTGCCTCAAATGAACATTCCAGCTCTGAGGAGATATGATTGATTATTGCTGAAAATTCCTTGTTGTGAATAATTATTTCGATTATTGTCATATTAGCTGTTCATATAAATGAATCTTCATCAATGATCAATGATAGTGAGAACTAGGGAAACGATTCGTGAGAAATGAGGATAAGAATTGTTGTTGATGATGTTGTTTAGATGAGCTTAATACTGATCAGTAACCAAAGGATTACTAACCAAGCGATTTGATTATAGTATATTACACACCGAGGTGGGAAGAGATTCATCCTGTCGTGAGAGTTAGTTCCAAGACGCGAAGCGTCGAGGTTGAAATTAATGAATTCTTGTTTCGTTCTGGAAACACTTGAAATATTACATTCAATGACAAATTACCAAGAACACGGTTTCCTCAGAATGAACAAGTAGATCTATTGTAACCGTGACTACGGGGTATTCAATTGTCACCAATATAAATAAATGTCAGACGAAATCGATGAATGTCAGATGAAGTCGGATATCCAATTCCAATTCCAATAATAAATTGAAAAACATGTCTTTCGACGAAGAATTCATGGATTGTACCCAACCAGAAGTACTACAGGCTGCTCACGTAGCAGTTCAGGGTTTGGTGCCAGAGTAGGCATCGGTATCTAAAATCCATTGAATTATAAAGGAAGTGGTGCGGAAAAAAAAAGGTTGAGAATATCGATTCCGAAAGTGTATTCTTGGCATATTTTGGACAACATACCAGACAGAAGACACCGTCTACTTTGTGGGCAATGTACATATGTACAAGTATGATACGAACGATGCTAGAAATTGAAGAGAAAACTGATATGATTCATCGTCGTATCTCGAAATTTCAGAATTACATCAGATTTGATGGAAATGTGAGAAAAATCGATATTTGATGGAAGTATACTGGTATTATCGTATCATTCTTTCTTATTGTTTCAGGTAGCATCAATAATATGCGTATCTGGAGCTTGTCGGATGGACGAATCAGTGAAAATGAAAATGTTGGATGTGGCTTTTTTCAGATTTCAGATTCTAAAACGAACAAATGGATCATTTCTCATTACTGATCCAGTATTGGTGAAGATTATTCGTGAATTTGAGAAAAAACATAGAAATCGATAGATTATTTGTTCAGCTCAGAGGAGGAATAGCAAGAAATAAACCAATTGGACACAATAATTGCTGATTGTCCCCGAGAAATTGCTACTTTTTTGAATTTAGAGAACTGGAAAGGCTTCACAGAACGAACAGTCAGAAGAACGGCCGCTACGTTACTCACCAACAGTGGTGC
The DNA here is from genome assembly GCA_963576655.1 of Gastrophysa polygoni. Lineage (NCBI taxonomy): Eukaryota > Metazoa > Arthropoda > Insecta > Coleoptera > Chrysomelidae > Gastrophysa > Gastrophysa polygoni. The sequence goes on from OY755082.1 coordinate 18,596,474, forward strand.
AAGTGTACTCCAAGTAAAAAGAGCTGGGAAGATGGAGATCTAGTACTGTGGCAGAAGGTTATGTGGATGGTTCAATAGATGATAAAACGAAAACTGCTACTATGCTGTCTCAATGTACCACGACTTCTGTAGCTATCGCAAGTAGTTTACAAACCTCAGTAATTAATTACACATGAAATTAATTTGTCGCCCAAAGAGACAACTGGTACAGGCCTAGATATTTGAATAAACGCTCACAATAATTCAAATTTAACGATTGATATCAATGGTTAGTTTGTTTTATTCCGGTTCATTGTTGTTTTTCATTGTTTGCTATCGAATTGATATCATATAATTTGTCAAGAGAATGTGTTATTTTTTGAATATTGAAAATATTTATTTGGAATAGATCAGATGAGGGTGGGATATGAGGGCGGGAAGTGTGGGCAAGAAATGAGGGCGAGAAGTGAGGTTGGGAAGTCGAGGTGTATAATGTGACACTTCCCAACCTTCGATGACGTTAATTATGACAGCATTGCACAAATGGTTGTAAATAAAATACTTTTCCCCAGTGCATGAGCCTAAGAATCAGTGATAATAGTCGATGCATGGCAATTCAGTTGAGTGAGGAATAAGAGACAAAGCAATCCTCCTTATCATCGTATTCCATCATGAGGGAAAATTCAATATCATGCTGTTGAATTTGAATGTTTTTGTTCATAACTTCTTTCAAATCAGAATCGAACCGACCCATTTCATGCTTAGAATTACAATTTTCATTTGTCAAACTGCCAAATTCTGCGATGATAGATTCGTTGAAAACACGAACACCAAATAGAGTTGAAGGACAGCTGGTGGTTTATTTCATTTGTGATTGGTCAGATCAGATATGAACATTTTGATTCATTGTGATGAGGTAATTAGCATCGAATCGAATCAAAATGACGTCTCTTTTGTGCTCTTGTGTTTCCAGTAGAAATGCGGATCTTTTGGAACTCCAGAATATTATGGACAAAATGTGATCAGGAGTTGAAAAATATCATGCTGCAGCCAATTTTGTGTTCTCAGAGTGTATTGATTGGAAATATAGTGAAATTTTATCATTCCAAACTCATGACTCCATGCAGTGATTTATATATGACATAGAAAGGAGTATATTGCATAGTGCCACACACTGAAATAAGGAAGAGAGTTCCCATAAAAGATACGGAGTGTTGAATTTAATTTTTCTCTTCAATATCTTCAGCCAGACACGCAAGAAATGGATGAAATTCAGTATACAGGGGTTTTTCTGCTGAATTCAAATATGATCTTAGTTTTGTGATGTCTAATAGAGTTCGCTACATACAGGGTTCTATCCCTATTGAACCGAAGGCCTTGCGGACCCGTGTTCATAGGACTTCTTTTCTTATTTTAGTGTCCTCTATTGTGTGGCACTATGCACATTTTTTTTGTATGTCACTCTATATTAAATGTCTGTATATATGCATGTATATGTTATATGTATATGTTTTATCGTCATCTGAGAGTTGATTTGTTCAACAAACCATGAGAATAAATCCACATAGTAAGTTTGGAAAGGTTTCCCAGATCGTTGGAAAGTGGTTGAACATAATGTGCACTCTCGAAGATAACTTGAAATAGTAGGAATCGATAATTAAATCGATGATAGAAATAGTATATCCACTGATATACTTGAGGCACATTTACAAAAACTCAGCATGCTGCTACGTGTACTGAGCTGATTGATTAGTCAATAGAATCTCATAATAATTATTACTGTGGTGACGATGATTCCACTTTCCAAACCGGTCAAGTGAGAGAATATATTGTGAAACCTAACTTCCGCTAGATTATATAAGTTCTCCCTCAGATGGTTCAAAAGGATATACTTCATATTGTTTTCAGATGGTGTCCCAATTTGGCAATTGGAAATAATCTCTGATATACAGCAGTGATGGATGGAAGTGTAGAGCGAAGTGAGAGTTGAATAATCGTACAGGGTGATTTCAAATCTTGGGCGGAGTCGAGTCCGTTTTTCCGCAATTCATGTCAACTCCATTATTTCAAATGAAACATCGTATATATCAACATGAAATTCAAAAAGAAATCTTACAGCAAATTCATCGATATATCATTCATCATTTTCATTTCTGATAACAACAGAGATATATGAAAAAAAAACGATCGAACTAGGTAACCAAATGATCAACCGTAACTAGAACTGATGTGTTCTCCTTATTCAAGACTCTCACTACCAAGATTCGGAGAATTCCATTCAAAAACATGGCGTACGATATGTTCAATCCCAATGCAAACCAAGATACTAACGAAAGAATAGGTACGGACATACCAAACAGTACATTGAAACAGTGAGTGAGAATAAACTCATTTCATCAAAGTTCAAAATGATGAGCACCGTTCACTTCTTGACAGTAGGCTAGTCTATTGGTAACTCCCCTCGTTACATTAGCTATGGTTGAATACTTCGAATCTCTTCGGTTATTCTTTCAGCTAGTTCTTGCAAACTATTTGGTCGGGTCAAATGAACTTCGGAGTACAAATAACCTTAGCGGAAATAGATCAGTGGAGTTAGATCGAGGGATCGCTTGGGCCATTCAATCGTATCTCTTTTCTGATCCACTTATTATGAAATCCAAAAATAGCAAATGTTATACCGGAAATGTTATAGAAGATTCGCTTTGAAATTCGAGAAGAATATACAGTGTGTGTTGTCTGTAATGATGAAGTTGACAAGACTACAAAACTGAAATAGGAGCAACATTGACGATAACATCATCGAATCTGAATGTTTTCCAGGTACCCTGTACAAAAATCCGGAGAAATATAACAAACTATTGACAAGATATTCACTCAGTCCCAAACTTCTAAAAAAAGTATAGTAATATAGTAAAGGTACTCACTGCAATGCGTGGGTACTCCGATTTGGACAGCCTGTACAAGGAGGATAACGATATAATTTTCTTTATGTAGGTACATGTTTGTAGTCAAACTCACCCTTGATTTGGTGGATATAATAACTCGACCTCCGTGAGGTTATAGAATTTCATCTGGACGGATTTCATTACTCGCTCAATTACACGATTTCCTTCTGATGTATACGATTTTGTCATGATTCAATTGAAGCTCAATTATATTCAGATCATTCACTAACTCAATCCAGAATCCATCATATTCCAATATACTCTGAAAAGTTCATGGTTATCGTGAATGGCACTCGACGAAAGATTGAAATTTCATTGAAAATCATTGAAATTTAATAAAAACCCGCGGAGGTAGCGGTTTGGAGTGGAGGTTGAATGTGTAGCGTTTGAAATTGCTACAATACATTTAGAAAGCCATTTCGATATTAGATTTTAAATATTAACTCTAGTAGAGTTGAACATAGATTTGTTTTTTTGTTAAGTAGTCCCTTTAGTAGTCAAGTAGTGGTAGTACTCGCAGAGAACACTAAGTCAACAACCAATAAGTAGTCTTGCACGAAGAGGTTCACAGGTTTATTGATGAATCAGCACATACATATTCTGACTGGAAAGTTTCACTGGCTTTTCAGATTCCCCCTACCTAGTTTGTACACTTGCCAGAACGACGATCCAACACATAGTTCTGAAAATAAGGGAGATGTGAGTTGCTATTGAATCTTACTCGAGATAGGCGATTGACTCACCTGTAGTGTTCTCCAAGGTGACTAGGTTCACATTTCTTGACTATTTCAGGTTTCATTTGGTGACCTTTCATTCTGAAAGAGTCCCATTTGTCGGAATTATTCTGTTATGTTTTGGGGAGTTATGTTGAACGAAATAGGTTATATTATCCTGAAGCAATCCGTCAGCGTCAGTGTCACACTTTCAGGTCAGGACTAGACCCAACCGAACCGGATTAACAGAGGGTTAACCCTGTCAATTTGTGCATGGTTAGCGGTGGTTGGTTATCTTCTTAACCATTGGTATTTAGGAATTTTACCCAGCAGTTGGTAATAATTCTGTCAAGTTGCACATGACCACTCTCTCAACCAATGGTATGGGAGGATTTTAAAATCGGCGCTAATCTATGTCAATTTGGCAGTAACTTGTTTTTTTGTTTTTCGAGAATTCGAAAGAAGGAAGGAGGCATCGTCTGATTCTTGCCTTATGGCTTTTTCCCGGTGGCCATTGAAGTAAGCAGACGCATGTTTCAGTGAAGTGAGATTTTCCTTTGACTTGGTCAGATTACCCATGGGATTTGTGTTTTAACGCTCTCTGCGCGTAGCGTACCCATTTTTGCTGAAATCCAAGTCGTTGGGAGTTTTGATATTGCCACCTGGAGACTGTCCACTTAGGAGCCCGAGAGCTCAGTAGCAAGGCCAACCGGCATGCTAATTTTTTGTGTAATGCCCTTCTGAGAAGGGCGTTAGGAGGCGTTAGGAGGCGTTAGGAGGCGTTAGGAGCTTTTAGATGCATTGAGCATCAGCAAGCACTAACAAGTCGTGCTGACTATGTGGTCATATCCACACCCGAGCTGATCTCCTGAGTTTGGTCTCGCCGTCACGCCAGGGAGGAATACCTAGGAGGAGTGGCAGTGGAATCCAGCCCAGCAGATCAGTGGAGGAGCTTGATCGTCTTTTGTCCCCCGCAGTATTAACCATGCTTCCATCCATATACCAAGAGGCCTGTGATAGGGGTGATCTGGATTTTTGAAGAGGACCCCGTAACCATCAGGTTTTTGTTAGGTTTCAATGGTGACCAACATTTTCATATAATATTTTGCATATAATTCACTCTATATAATATTTCTACATACTATATTACCTATATGACACTCACCCTGTGAAGCTCTCCCATAGTACTATGTGACAGCGGTTATATATGTCAGTCTTGTCAACTGATTCATTATTTAACTGAGTCATTTTTATGGGTTATGATCAGTTTCTATCATCAATTGTTTTATGTAGATGTATAGAGATTTAACATATTGGAATTAGGCAATCATTTGACGACACTTATACCTGCCTCATATGCATCTTATTATCTATCAAACACCATACTAAGTATGATTTCCTCCTCATCAATCCATTTGTGCCTTGTCCATTTGGTATATTAAATTAGGTCCTGAAGATTTGTTTGTTTCATTCCTCTAATTGTCTGTTGCATATTCATGAACACTTTCCCAAATTGAGTACTATACTAACTAGTGAGTTCCAAGTATTTGGTTTTCTCAATTATCCAAGTAGTATAACTTCATATATAAATTGAGTGGCGTCCAGAAACTTGAATTGCACACACCACGGATCCACTTATCTGTTCTCTGGCGAAGAGCTGCCGTTCGCAAAGTAACTCTTTTGACTCAGTGTATTTGGTAAGGAATATGTATATATACAGTGCAATTTGTTCTTATGAGAAAAGAAGGTTACAAATGGAGGTGGAAACATATTTTTGCAATGGAATTGCGATATATTGATGAGAATCAGACCAGAAGCTATTAGTGATTGAGCACCTCAATATCCGAGTTCATGAAGAGCTCAAGTATTCCTATTGCATTGGGTACGTGGGGAGTTTGAATATTGACGAAAATTGTTTCATATATTGCGATGAAATCTTCATGAGCAAGAAGGAGTCGCCTTGTATTGGATCGATCCACGAAATGTCTAACTCAAAGTGAATAATTCGTAATTTCGAACTCACAGCACAAGAAGTATTGTTCCCGATTGTTCTAGAATGAGAAGAAAGAAGGACAGTCGAGAATAAGAAAGAAGATAATAGAGGATCGCAAAAATTTCTGGAAGCTTGAAAAACTATATGAAGGTGATTCTCAGATACTGAGATATCTTAAGTGACATGAAGTAAATGAATTATTTATCGAGTTTGAAACAGTGTTGTTAAAGCTTTTAGAAATCAATCATGAATGAATGGATCTATTCGTCATTGGAAATGATGAAGTGAAAATATGTAATAAACCCGCACTCGATCAAGACAGTGAATAATACGTTTCTATCATTCTATTAGTGATGAAATCCACCTTCTCCAGTTCCCAGTGTTGTTGGTTGACTTCCAGGAACCACATTGTGATTTCAGGAAGCAATAATGAAATTTCAGAAATAAACATATCATTCCAACGACTATATTTCAAATTCCAGAATGGTGATTTCCATTTCAGAAAATATCATTTGTATCTGAGAAATATTGATTTGAATCTCAAAATTCATCGATATCAATTTGGAAGTACTATGTGTGAGAATCGATACAGTGTTTTTCCGTATATTCAAATAGCACACAGGTTTGATCATCCACAAGAACGAACAACAGGGTTTCGTAGAAACACTCATTCGATTCTAAATGCCAGTCAATTCCTCATTACAACAATTTTAATCACTATCGCGAAATTGGGGATGAATTCCTAATGAAAAGTGGAAATGGTATGACGAGTGAATATATTCGGTGAATGACATATTTGTTCCGTGATAGTGCAGTCAGCTGAATTGAAATGAAATATACAAAGAATATATATGGAAATATATAAAATATATACAGAGTATATAGGGAATAAAATGGACAAATTTCACAAATACACATATCTGAATAATGGATAACTGTAAAATGTGAAGTATGAAGAGATAATCGAAAAATATCGAAAGGAAAACAAATATTCACTCTACATATACACTTTGTATTCGGATCAATTAGACCTGGAGATGTGCTGCATGAGAGATGCGCTATGAAAACAAATATAGTGTAACATGAAAATTTACCTTTATTTCGATTCAAATGTCAGAATAGTACAGTTTCCTCTTTTTGTGCTCAGACTGTTGTCAAGTTCATCCAAAGTAAACAGCTAGGCTTCTAGTTTACATTTTATTACAGAAACTTACAAGATGTGAATTACATCGCATGGTAATTGTGGGTATTACATCCAGTCCTTGTGCCTGTTGGGTTGGTTGGTCCACTGCTGATGTTTTTGGGAACATTTATTCCTGAAATTAAAGTAAACATATATGTTTTTACACAAAGTCATGTTCATAACTTACTTGAAGGCAGTCCATGTATTCTTTACGGAGGTAGTCATCTCTTAGCAATCCTTGAACTCCAGGAACAATCTGAAAAGAAAAACAAAGGAGTAGGTGGATTCACAGAGAAAGTATTTGAGCTTCAGGAAGAATTCTACTTACCAGTGAGTCTTGCAGGTGCTATGGCTTTCTTTAATTTTACCCAAATCCGTTTCTTTGGAAAGTTATTTTCAAATTCGTATTTGTTGATTTATTTTCATTGGCTGTCAATCTGAGGATTTACAAGTTGTCCAAACTCAAAAGTCAAATTGTTTCATGTCAATGTCATGTCACAGGTCACGTCAAGATTCCCTGTTCGTTCCTTTTAGTGCCGTTCGTTTGCACTCTCGGTGTAAGGTCATGTCATCACAGAATCGTGTGTCACGAGGCAAGGGTCATCGAACCACGTGGGGTAAATTCAATTTTCTCATTGGCTAGGGTTTGAAAGCTTCGAAAGCCTGTGATTGGCTTAATAGCTTAACCCGTTGCTCACGCATGGGAAGCGTTGGTGCGCCGTGTAAATAGTTGGCTGTGTTTGTTTTTTTCAAATAGGTTGCCTTATGAGGTGATTTCGTTTTTTTCGACGAGGAGATCTTTCTGGAAGGGATTGTTCTTTTTCCGTTTGCTTGATCGACGCCATCATGTCGACGAAAAGGACATTTGCGATTTTGCCCTGCGAGGTGGTAAAACGCCTAATAAAGTTATTTTTCGGGTGTGAAGCCGATCCTCCGTGGAAGGTGAGTCTTTCGAAGACTTATGGTATTTTCTTGACATGAAACAGGGTCGATTTCTATTATAGATCTGCCGGCTCCCACGTGATTTTTTTTTGGAGATGGCCGTCGGTCATTAGAAAATACGTCCTGCTGTCCCACTGAACTCCGATGCTGGTTTTCTCGACCACAACGTGTTGTGCAACCTGATTTCCCAGATTTCGCTTCGTCTTTGACGCAACCCTTCACTCCAAGTGGTCCTTTGTCCCTGCTGACCGCGTGGGTCTCGAGCACCCTTCAGTAACCAGTCAAGTATGGGCTGTCGCAGATAACATCTCCTGGGGACCTACTTCAAGCTGGTGACCTATGTCAGGAGTTCCTGGAGTTCTGAGGTGCTGGGTCAGAGTACTCAACGAATCGGGTGAGCTCCATCCAAAAAAAGGTTTTTTTTTATTTTTTTGGGCATAATGATGATTTATTGATTCCACCAATGGTAGTGCCTATCACATTTATTCATAGTGAAGTAACGTGTGGATAAAGTATAGCTAAGCATTTAGGTTTAGGCCAGTGTGGTTTATATACAGGAATAAAATAAAGTACATAGTTAGCAACGAATGTGATTCACAGAGGTCTTTGTAAACGTATGCAGCTGCACGCGGTAACCGGTGTCTCAGTAAGCTTATGAATACTACTAGTAGTTGTCTCACTTGGTAAATTGCATATTTAATCATTTTCCTTTTGGGATATACTGTCACCAAGAGGTGGCATATTTATCATGTTTTTGCTATGAATCACCATGTCTTTTCACTAAGAAGCCTACAGTAAATAAACTACATTTGACCAAATTCCATACTGTTTTGATTTCTTATTTTTCTCTACATCAAATTTAAGTGGCGCCCCTTTCAAAATATATAAAAAAAACTGATAATAATAACATCTGACCAACCCACGTCCCAGCTCTCCAGACACATTGGCTGCCGTTCCTTGACAGCACCATTTTGCTGATTTTGGTACTTATTCTGGATAAGTCTTTAGAAAAATGCAAAAGGTGGTGACAAGAATTGGCGACGCAACGTGTAGGGCCAGTTTTTTTGAAATTTTTTGAAAGTTTTCATGTGTTGTACACTATTGGTGAATCATTTCATAGGTATACATTTTGGAAGTTATACATAACATTCTCTGATACCATTTGGAATTTTTGGGGTCACGTGTTGGAAGGTGAAATTTGAGTTCACCATATTCTGTGAGCAGTGGACCAACAGGAACACTAATTTGGGTTTTTTGAGTATTTGAAATACTTGGTGGTCTTAAGAAAGGTATATTGAAATGTTACATTCACTTTCTTTTTGGTATGGTATTGTGACCATCATTGGCTTTTGAGCATAATTAGGTGATTGCAACTTCCTTTATATGGAAAAATTGCAGACTTTGCAGGATTTGACGTACTGACATTGCAAGTTCTCATAAGTTGAGTTACCTGAAATGTATGACTCTATTTAAAAAAAAAAAAAAAAAACTTTTTTCTTGTGTCAACAGACATTTATAAAAATTTTTTTTGAGGAATTTACATTTATGAAGCACCTAACAGGGTGATAGTTGCTTGGTATGAAATATTTACGGAATAATTTCATTTAGTAAATAATTTCCGATTTTTTCACGTTAGATAGAAACACTCTACAGGGTGTTTTCATCACTAAGTACCTTGTGAGTACTTTTGATATTTCCATGATTTAATGAAGTAGATAATCACTATACAAGGTGATAATAGTAAGGTGGTAAAACTTCTAAAATATTAGAATATTTTGTTGTAAAGTTAAATTTATGAAATTCTTGTAAATTTGAACAGTCCAATAAAACTTCCCGAAATGACGAGCAGTATGAAGGTGAGACATCTGCTTATAGATGAAATGAATTACGAACTGCGTATACGTGGTGTGGTTACTCAAAGGGACATGAATGATAAAAGAAAAATTTTAGGTAAACTTATGAAAAGTAATATGGTTATCATTCCTGATCCTGAGTATACTTTTGCTACTGAGTGCATTGCAATTGAGCAGACTTTGGAAAATTTAAAAAATGCTATTCCTGATTTTGAAGGATCAGCAGAAGATTCTCTATATCAACGGTTGAAATCTAGATTCAATCATATACTAGAAAGAATTAAAAGGATGCCGATTGTTCCAGCAGTTGATGCTGAGGTATTATTCAAAAATGAAGCTTTAGCAACCGTTTTAACTTTAGAGGCGGAACTCGATGAGCGTGTTACCGAACCTGTTGAACCTTTAAATACTCATGTCAATTTTTCTTCAACCTTTGCGCAACAACCACCTACGGGTACACAGGGCAGTCCTAAAGTAGCTTCTATCTATAAGTGGGATCTCAAGTTTGATGGAACCAAAAAAGGAATAGGTGTCAAAGCTTTCCTTGAAAGAGTCACTGAGTTGTCTGAAGCAAGACATGTAACCAAATTGCAATTGTTCGAATCTGCAGTAGATTTATTTTCTGGTAAAGCATTGTTATGGCTTCGCCATGTAAAGGATTCAGGTAATGTTCATGATTGGGATTCACTTGTTAAGAGATTAGAGACGGATTTCCTTGATAAGGACTATGATGAGGATTTATGGGAAACCATAAAGAATCGGAAACAGTCTGATGATGAATCAGTTATCATTTTTGGGGCCATCATGGAATCTCTGTTTAACAGATTGAGTTCTCCCCCTGCAATAGTAACTAGAGTTAAATGGGTGCGGAAAAATTTGAAACCAGACTACATGGCACGTTTGGCACTAAATGAATACAATACTGTTGATGAATTGTTACATGATGCAAAGATTTTAGAGTCAGTTTTGAAAGATACACAAGTCAAGTCATTTCCTAAGAAACCTCAAGTAAACGTTCTAAATTTTGAAAATGAACCTGGAACGTCAGGTAATTCCAGTACACAAGGTAGGTATAATAACAGATTTCAAAATACCAGGGGTGGAAATAGACGTTTTTATAGGAATTCAAATAATAGGAGAAATGATATTAATAATTCAAACAATCAAACTTCTACGGTGAATACTTCAGTTACTAATGCTAGTGGAAGCAAAACTGTTGTTTGCTGGAATTGTAAAGGGCCTAATCACACATTTCATTTTTGTACGCTCAAAAGAGCAAAATTTTGTTTCAAGTGCGGTAATCCTGGAGTCATAAGCTCAGAATGTACTAAATGTTCGGGAAACGAACAGTAGGGGCAGTTTCCGGTGGCCGAACACCGCTCCGAAAATTTGAGGCCACAGTTCAGTTGAACCACAGATTATCTTGTGAGCAAGAATCTGTTTTGAATTTTGTTAAAAATTATTTCCTAGATTTAAAAACTTTAGTAACAGCTCCCATTTTTACAAGCAAGGACTTAGACAACCGACCTTACATTAATGTTAATATTTTTGATAGAGCATTCATTGCACTCTTGGACTCTGGTGCCAATCATTCAATTCTAGGACGTGAGTTTCCTGATATTGAGAATTTTTTTGAAATTTCAGTGAGTATGTCACCTTACAAGTTTGTCACTACAGCAGATGGTGCAAAACAACATATTTCAGGTATAGTTGAATTACCAATTTTTATTGAAGATACATGTAAATTATTTTCATTTTTGATAGTGCCATCTTTGGACTGTTCTATCATTTTGGGTAGTGATTTTTGCAAATCGTTTGGATTGACTTTGAATTTTAAGGATAATACATGGGAGGTTCTTGGTAATAGTGATATCAACCTCGTCCAAATCGGATCTGTTGAAGTTGAGTATGCTAGTACCATCAACCAAACTTACACTGTTGAGAACTTATCACCTGAAGATATTCAGACAGTCGATGGTGTGATAGCTGAATTCAAGACACTTGCGGGATATGCAGGGAAATTAGGGCGTACCAGTAAAATGGTGTATACTATAGATACCGGAGATGCTAGGGCAGTTAAACAGCGTCAATATTTAATGTCGCCCTACATGTTGGAACATTTAAACAAGGAACTTAATCATATGCTTGAACTTAATATAGTGGAACCTTCGAATAGCGAATGGTCTTCACCAGTGTTGTTAGTAAAAAAGGCTAACGGTGAATTTAGGTTTTGCTTTGACGGACGCAAGTTAAATTCTTTAACGAAGAAGGATAGCTACCCGCTACCTTATGTAGATCGGATACTATCTATGTTGAGAAATGCTCGTTTTATATCATCAATCGACCTTAAGTCGGCATTTTGGCAGATTCCTCTCGACGATAGTTCGAAGGAAAAAACTGCTTTTTCAATCCCAGGGAGGGGACTTTTTCATTTCAACGTTCTGCCATTTGGCCTAGCTAACGCTGCCCAATGCCAACAAAGGCTGATGGATGCGGTATTTGGCCCAGAATTGGAGCCACATGTTTTTGTTTACATAGATGATCTCATCATAATTTCATCAACTTTTGAAGAACATATAAAATTGCTAAAGGAAGTAGCTTGTCGTCTGCGAGACGCAAATTTAACCATTAATTTTGACAAATGTGTCTTTTTGAAACCTTCTTTGAAATACCTTGGGTATATAGTTGATAGTTTCGGTTTACGGACAAACCCCGACAAAGTTTCCGCTATAGTAAATTTTCCAACACCTAAAACCACCACAGAAATTAAAAGATTTGCCGGTATGTGTGAATGGTACCGCAGGTTCATCCCAGAATTTTCAACTATAATGGCGCCGATTAATTCTCTCCTCCACGACAAAAAGAAAGGTCAGAAAGTCAATTGGTCAACAGAAGCTGAAACAGCATTTAAAGTAATTAAGGAAGCCCTAATATCTGCACCAATTTTATCGAGCCCAAATTTCAAACTGCCATTTTGCATACAGTGTGATGCGTCCGATGTTGGATTAGGCTGCATACTTACTCAGACACATGACGGAGTAGAGAAAGTAATTGCTTTTGCCTCTAGGAGCCTTTCTCGGTGTGAAAGAAACTACACCACTACAGAGAAGGAGTGTCTCGCATGTATTTTTGCCTGTGAAAAATTTAGACCTTACATTGAGGGAGTTAATTTTACATTGATCACAGATCATGCTTCCTTGAAGTGGTTATTCAAAATGAAAGACCCGTCAGGTCGTCTTGCGCGGTGGAGTGTAAAATTAAGTCAATTCCACTTCGAAATAGTTCATAGAAAAGGCAAATTTAACGTAGTGCCAGATGCACTGTCTCGTAGTCCTGTGGATCCTGCACCTGAAGAGCCATCCTCATCATGTCTTGTAGCTACGACTGATAATATTGATAGTAATGTCTTAGATTTGGATTTAGACAACTTAGATAGTTTTTATGAGAAAATGCGTAGACAAATTTTGGAGTCTCCAGAGTCTTTCCCTCAGTGGACCGTTAAACGGGGTTACGTATATAAATTTGCTCCTTCTAAAGTTCCCATAGAGACTAATATTTCAGATTGGAAATTACTCGTACCTAAACCCCAGAGACGAAAAATTATTCGTATAAATCATGACTTAGCCACAGCTTCTCATGCTGGTTATTCAAAGACAGTCGCTAGGGTCCAGCTATCATACTATTGGCCTAGAATGCGACGGGACATATGTCGGTATGTGAAGTCGTGTAGAGTCTGTGCTTCACAAAAATCACCTAACTATGCAAAGTATGGATTAATGGGTATGGAAAAAAAGGTATGTTTTCCATGGCAGGTTATTGCACTTGACTTAATGGGACCTTTACCCAGAAGTAAAAACGGTTTTCAGTATATTCTCGTTGTCAGTGACTGGTTTACAAAGTACCCAGTAATATGTCCGTTAAGAAATGCTACGTCTCAATCGATCTTAAAATTCCTAGAAAATGACGTTTTTTTGGTTTACGGGGTTCCCCAACGTATCATCTGCGATAATGGCAGACAATTGATAAGTAATTCAATAAAAAAATTAGTCTCAGATTATGGATCAAAAATTTCGTATACTCCATATTACCATCCTCAGGCAAATTTTGTTGAAAGATCAAATCGAACAATTTGCACAGCTATAAGAAGCTACATAGGAAATTCTCACAAAGAATGGGATAAAGAATTAGGAAAAATCGGGTATGCCATTAGAACGGCGGTACATGAAGTCACGGGTTATAGTCCCGCTTTTTTGAATTTTGGACGAATTGTTCCATGTAATGGAAATTATTATGGTAATATGACCTCATCTGATTTTGAGTGTGGTAATAGGGATGTATGGAAAGAAAGTTTGGGTAATCTTAAAGATATTTATAAAGAAGTTGAGAAAAAGTTAAATTTAGCTTATGCTAAGAATTCTAAGTATTATAATCTCAGACGGAGAGAGAAAGAATTTTTTATAGGCGATAAAGTCTGGAAACGGAATATAGTTTTGTCTAATGCAGCAAACAGTTTTAGTCAAAAATTAGCGCCACGATATGTACTATGTACAGTTATTAAAAAAAAGAGTAAATTAGTTTATGTCTTGAAAAACGAAGACGGTAGTCACGCCGGAGAGTGGCATATTCAGAATTTAAAACCATACTATGGTTCATTGTCAGATATCTCGTCGTCAGATGGACACGAATCTGGATCTGAAGATTAAATTGTAAATTTTTTGTATATAATCATAGAAGTAGTTCCTCCCTGTGTAAATTTCCATGCTACATAGTTGTATGGTCCTAATACAGTACTGTAGGCATCCTTCTTAATTAAGATAGTATAAGTTAGTTAGGAGAGCTCTCTACCATAGAAAGTTAGGATAAGCCGCAAATCATTAGAAAATGGTCAAAGTAGTTTATTCTCAAATCAGAATAAATAAAAATTGTATCCATGTTACAATTTTTATTTTTCCTAGGAGGGGGGTGATTGTAACATGAAAATTTACCTTTATTTCGATTCAAATGTCAGAATAGTACAGTTTCCTCTTTTTGTGCTCAGACTGTTGTCAAGTTCATCCAAAGTAAACAGCTAGGCTTCTAGTTTACATTTTATTACAGAAACTTACAAGATGTGAATTACATTGCATGGTAATTGTGGGTATTACATCCAGTCCTTGTGCCTGTTGGGTTGGTTGGTCCACTGCTGATGTTTTTGGGAACATTTATTCCTGAAATTAAAGTAAACATATATGTTTTTACACAAAGTCATGTTCATAACTTACTTGAAGGCAGTCCATGTATTCTTTACGGAGGTAGTCATCTCTTAGCAATCCTTGAACTCCAGGAACAATCTGAAAAGAAAAACAAAGGAGTAGGTGGATTCACAGAGAAAGTATTTGAGCTTCAGGAAGAATTCTACTTACCAGTGAGTCTTGCAGGTGCTATGGCTTTCTTTAATTTTACCCAAATCCGTTTCTTTGGAAAGTTATTTTCAAATTCGTATTTGTTGATTTATTTTCATTGGCTGTCAATCTGAGGATTTACAAGTTGTCCAAACTCAAAAGTCAAATTGTTTCATGTCAATGTCATGTCACAGGTCACGTCAAGATTCCCTGTTCGTTCCTTTTAGTGCCGTTCGTTTGCACTCTCGGTGTAAGGTCATGTCATCACAGAATCGTGTGTCACGAGGCAAGGGTCATCGAACCACGTGGGGTAAATTCAATTTTCTCATTGGCTAGGGTTTGAAAGCTTCGAAAGCCTGTGATTGGCTTAATAGCTTAACCCGTTGCTCACGCATGGGAAGCGTTGGTGCGCCGTGTAAATAGTTGGCTGTGTTTGTTTTTTTCAAATAGGTTGCCTTATGAGGTGATTTCGTTTTTTTCGACGAGGAGATCTTTCTGGAAGGGATTGTTCTTTTTCCGTTTGCTTGATCGACGCCATCATGTCGACGAAAAGGACATTTGCGATTTTGCCCTGCGAGGTGGTAAAACGCCTAATAAAGTTATTTTTCGGGTGTGAAGCCGATCCTCCGTGGAAGGTGAGTCTTTCGAAGACTTATGGTATTTTCTTGACATGAAACAGGGTCGATTTCTATTATAGATCTGCCGGCTCCCACGTGATTTTTTTTTTGGAGATGGCCGTCGGTCATTAGAAAATACGTCCTGCTGTCCCACTGAACTCCGATGCTGGTTTTCTCGACCACAACGTGTTTTGCAACCTGATTTCCCAGATTTCGCTTCGTCTTTGACGCAACCCTTCACTCCAAGTGGTCCTTTGTCCCTGCTGACCGCGTGGGTCTCGAGCACCCTTCAGTAACCAGTCAAGTATGGGCTGTCGCAGATAACATCTCCTGGGGACCTACTTCAAGCTGGTGACCTATGTCAGGAGTTCCTGGAGTTCTGAGGTGCTGGGTCAGAGTACTCAACGAATCGGGTGAGCTCCATCCAAAAAAAGGTTTTTTTTTATTTTTTTGGGCATAATGATGATTTATTGATTCCACCAATGGTAGTGCCTATCACATTTATTCATAGTGAAGTAACGTGTGGATAAAGTATAGCTAAGCATTTAGGTTTAGGCCAGTGTGGTTTATATACAGGAATAAAATAAAGTACATAGTTAGCAACGAATGTGATTCACAGAGGTCTTTGTAAACGTATGCAGCTGCACGCGGTAACCGGTGTCTCAGTAAGCTTATGAATACTAGTAGTAGTTGTCTCACTTGGTAAATTGCATATTTAATCATTTTCCTTTTGGGATATACTGTCACCAAGAGGTGGCATATTTATCATGTTTTTGCTATGAATCACCATGTCTTTTCACTAAGAAGCCTACAGTAAATAAACTACATTTGACCAAATTCCATACTGTTTTGATTTCTTATTTTTCTCTACATCAAATTCAAGTGGCGCCCCTTTCAAAATATATAAAAAAAACTGATAATAATAACATCTGACCAACCCACGTCCCAGCTCTCCAGACACATTGGCTGCCGTTCCTTGACAGCACCATTTTGCTGATTTTGGTACTTATTCTGGATAAGTCTTTAGAAAAATGCAAAAGGTGGTGACAATAGGGTATACTTTCACTTCACTATGAACGTTCTTCTTGGGCAGGTAAACAGAAATGTTTATACGTGTATACAGATATTAATCGATTGATCAATGAACCGAATTTTTTTGAATCTATTCGCCACAATCGAAATATCGATATACATAAATAAATTAATCGATATCGGCACATCGATAGTTACTCCCAAGCCAACTTTTCAGGTCGATGAACTACTGAAGCCTCAACCATGTTTTGAAATTGATTGTTTCTAGTAATAACCATCATTATGAATTAGATGACAGATATTATTCTGAATTTCAATTCCTAATCAGATATGCCCACACAAATCGATGGGATTAGTATGTAACGGCTCTTGAATAAATCATATCCATATTAGTCTCTATATGAGGATAAGATACATTCACACAAAACAAGGAGCTAAATATCCAGTGTGAATATTCGAAGAATCTTGTTCATGAACATCAACAATAATTTCTTGCTCGCAGAGAAAATATTCAGGTAGCTATTCAGTTTCGGATGTTCGATCATTTGTTTCGGGCTATACAGAGGAATTCTTGAGACAATTCAAGAGCAATCATTCAGATCATATCTTGATCGATACGCTACCTGTCTTCGAGACCACCTGTATTAGGTATTCTTGATATCCTCAAATTGTTGGATTTCGAATATTTTCGAGATTGTTATGCCTGTATAATTAGATAAGATCAATTTGAATAGCAGGAACAGCATTTTTTGTTGTAGAAATTCATCTGCTTGAACAATGCAGAGTTATAACAGAACATAACCAGTTCATATAATGTACTACCGCCGTATTCCTAATAAAATATTCTTTCATGATATTGGCTAATGACCAGAAAAAAAAAAACAGCATTTCGAATTGAATTGAATTTCAGATATTCACCTGGTAGGACTGGAAATCGAATTGAAATATTTTTAGGAGGGCAGCGTGAAATACGTATACAGCGTGAAACAGAGAATTCAATTCAACACATACACACACGTCCCACAATTACGTGTCTCATGTGACTTTTCATGTTTTCCTCTCATGTTTCTTGATTTGCCACAGTATCTTTCTCTTGGAATAGATATGAATTTCCGAAGAAAACTATCCCACTCGATATCAAACTGGTGTGGTAGTGAATGGCCTTCACAATCATTTGCAAGCCCTCATGCAGAAACCATTCCAGATCTTCGACTGGGATTTGAAGAGTGAGAAAAACTACCTCAAATTGCTAGCGCCAATGACAAATATGCAAAACGCAACATTCGATTTTGTGAATTTTTCCGTTTCTCCAGTTTCAAACTGTCAATAACGTTGTGATTGACATATCTTCCCAGAATGATGATTGTGCTTGATTGCAATGTGATATTTTAATTGGTTGTTATTTTTCGAAATCCCATGATATCCGTTGGGAATTCGTACCAGTTTTCAGAATAACTTTGATAAAATACATGTTTCCGACAGATAAGGCTTGAGAATGTGATACGAATGCACGTGATTGTGTCAGTAAATTTTTTCGCATGATGATACGGAACCATACTACTGATTTTGGTGACCTGCCGAACTACTCAGACCTCACGAACTCTGCTCTACAACACATATCCACAATAGAACGGAAAATGTGTCGAATCCTCTGAAATTGCAACCTCTGAACTCCCAAGAAAATACACAATTTCATATTATCGAAAAATATTGAAATTCAATTACGAAATGTAACTTCACCCTGCGAATTTCTATAACAATCTGTATAGCACGAGACTTATCAGAAATATCTACGATACATACATATCAGAAAATGATATCCGAGATGAAATCGCTAACTAATTGACGATGAAATGGTCGAAATCGGTAAAAAGTTGAAATAGTTTTTCAATCTTGAATGAAAATTTTCCTAAGGTGCTTGAGTGGAAATAGAATGATATCAAAGGCAGGTTACTTACGGAAAATCGAAATAATATATAGCATTGAATTTATAACTCACTCATGACAGGAGAACTTCAGTCTACTCTTGTCCTTTCCGAAACAATTTATTACATTGCTACAGAATGTCTTTCTGGTCTCTCCACTTTTTGCCTTTCCCGGAGATGCTCGTGCCACATCATGTCTTTCCTCCAGTGGCCCATAGAAATCTCAATACCTGGTTATCTACATGATTGATAAGCGTTCATCACTAGATCACTGATTTTATGTCATCTTTTCGATATGAAATATAGGACGACCACAAAGAGCGATTTTTTGTGAGGGGGTAGAGAGAGAACAGGGTGGACAACATCCATTCTGAATGAGTACATAGCAGTTTTTTTCCGATTCAAGATGAAGAACTCCAGTGATCTCAAAAATGACTATTTTTGATATGGATATCTACATCATATTTATGCCTGTTTATATGCATGTATACGTGAATAATGATCACTTACGGAATCGGATCATTACTACAAATCTTATATAAATAGATATCATCAAAGTATTCGAAATGTACGAGAAAGTATTCCAATTCTGTTCAACGTGACATGCTACCTAATCCGCTCCACTTAGACCGCTCGGATGTCTTTAGGTACCCAGACACATATAGGGGGATAACTTGCACGAGTTCTAACGTATTAATTGCCATAGAAAGATACATCGGCTACTACGCGAACTGCTCATCTCTTATATTCTGAATATTCCGTGATGATCTGAATGATTTGCAAGACTGAATTTGGAAACAATATTGGGAAACAGATTGTATAATATATCATTCATTGAAGAATAGATACGCACCTAATGTGTGTAATCATGAAATTTCATCTACCTGGGAATATCTCCATTGTTCATGGTATCTCTGAAGTATCTGAAATCTCCACATAAATTCTCAACGAATGGTAAGGTTCAAAGGGAGGTTCGAGTTTCTGTTTCAAAAAAGTTAGATTTCCATCGGAAAACAAAAAATCAACATCTCGGAATTGGAAACAAGTTCTATGTACCGAATTCAAGATTATGTGAAACTCACTGTTTCTATCATCCACCTCTCTCCACCTAGGTTTTATTGAGCTTTGTCCTATTAGAAGTCCTTCCATTCAAACAGAGGTACAGTAGACTTCTTTCCATAGACATGTATGATAGTCCATACAACATATGGGCCCAGAAAAAATTGCACCGTGAAATGAAAAAAATTGAGAGAGAAATGAGCTCCATCTCATGTGCAACAGAAGGAGCAAGAGAGTTGATATGAGGATGCTGATAGAACCAATTGGAAGAAATGTAGGAAAGGAAATATCACCAAACACAATGTGACATACAATGGAAAATATCAGGATAGACTACCTCGGTATTGCCATTCTGATACTCACTCATCACTATGAGGAATGAAAACTACAATAGAGGGCTGATTGAATGATTAATAATTGAGCGGATGAGACGAATTGTCCCCCCTAAAGCAGAATTATTCATCTGAAATTGTTATGATCATGCATGAGATTGCAAAAGACGCCTCGGTCAACGTACAAGTCATGTTCAATCGCTTTATCAGATGAAACCTAATCAGACAAGAGGGAAAAAGTGCAAGTAATTCCCTAAATACATACGAAATGTCAGAAAGTAGTTAGAAGTCGTTCCTGAACCCAGGACCACGTTTCGTAGATATCATCTCGGCATATATGCGATGTCCCAGTTCGATTCTGCACTATCCTATGAGCTAGGGCAGGGGTGTCCAACAGAATTGGGTGGAGGGACAGAATACGATGCTGCACAACGAGCCAAAATTCACTCATGCATGAGCAATTCATGTTAGCTTCACCCTATCAATTTTTTTAAGGCTGTAACATATAATAGCAAAATGATTCCAACACATCAGATGTCGCAGAATTCGAATTCATTTTCAGAGATGTCAGTACTTATCGCTGTTGTGGGTTAATATCGAGAAACTGTTCTATTATTACTTTCTAGATATCGAAGACATTATACGATACAGAATGACTACTGTGATATGCATTCATTTACTATGTTCTACTGTGATCAACCATGTCAAATACTGTGTACACACAGGATCTATCACGACTGAATATTTTTGCGAAATCGGGAAGATATTTGTGATTCATCATAGTGTCGACAACCAGCTCTTGATTCATTTTTCATTTTGTATCAACTGCGATGAGAGTTTTCGCTTTGACAAATAACTTGGAAAGAGAATTAATGTGCCAAGAGTTTGTATCGACTATGTAATAGAAGGTTTGGATGAGTCATATTCCAAAACAAATGTAGAAAAAGTTCAAAGGTTCAATTATACGCACTATAGTCGGTTGATATGCAGAGAGTCCAACATATTAACAATTCACACACCTTCTTTCTCTTATGAACAATGGGTTTCCGAAATACGGAAAGGTAACATTATTCTTGCTGAAGTCGTGATGTTTCACGAATTATTAACTGGATAAAATATTTGAGGTAAAATGTAATGTAATATGTTAGGTAAATGAGTAATATAGTATGTTATGTGATATGTTTGTGATATTCTTGTTTCACTTTCTTGTGATTGTTACACATCAATATATCATATCATCCAACAGATGAACCATGAAAAGGTTCGTCCTATAGGAGGATAACACGAAATTATATAATCTTGTAAACATATAACAAGTTATAAGCTATTCCCACTCATAGCCTAGTGAAATGGAGTTACATACTTCAATCATTCAATCATTCAGGGACCGATAAAACTGAAGTAGAAATGTTTTAAATTTCGTTCTGAAGGTTTTAATGTTTAGCTGGAAAATATCAATAACTGAATGACATATACTATTATGAGCATTCAAGCTTCGAATAATTGGTGAATTACTATAATAATTGGTTGAGTAAGAGGGTGGATAAAAAGTGAGTCTATTTCGAACAATCCTTGGAAAACAATTCAATTCGAAATGACTGGTATATATATCGAAGTCTACAAGATTGTCGAAGATTTTATAAGGAAACAATATATCGATAATATCCCTTCCCAAAAAAAGGCGTTCTAGATTATAAGTTGGGATTATTAATGAGTTTTTTTTGAACATTCTCTATTCTTTCAATATATTTTTCACATATGGGATTCCATACTGAGGAGCAATATTCCAGTATCGGCCTAACTAGTGTTTATACATTATAATGATAGAATTAGGATTACGGAACTCTTTGGAGTTTCTGAGGATGAAACCCAAAGTTCGGAGTGCCTTATTGACTATTTGTTCAATATGAAAATCGAATGTCAGTTCCTTATCAATAATAACACCTGAATCACGAACTTTGTCACAGGGAGCTATTTCCGCATAATCGTTGCATCGAAAAAGGAAGATGTAATCGCACTTTTTCATATTGATGAATAATCGGTTCATTTTACAAAAATTGTTGAGCCTGTTGAGATCGTCTTGCAAACCGATGTAATCAGAAGTATGTGTTATTCTTTTGAATAGTTTCAAGTCACCAGCATAAATTACGAATTTCGAGAACCTGAAACATTCCTCAACGTCACTAACAAATATACTGAATAATATTGGGCCAAAATGTGAACCTTGTGGTACACCAGAGGGAATCAGTTTCTCGGATTTAATATTTTTCAACGATATGTATTGATTCCTATCAGTGAGAAAGGATATTAGGAGTTTCAACAAGAGACCTTTTACACCGAAATTCGCTAACTTAGTTATTAAGGTGGGATGGTGGACTTTATCAAGAGCTTTCGAAAAGTCGGTGTAAACAGCACATGTGGAGCTGTTATGTTCTATATTTTCAGGAATATCTTGCACAAACGGCAATAAATTCGTCACCACACCCCTTTTCTTGAAAAACCCGTGCTGATATACCGTCAGGTGATTTCTCGTCATAAAAAATAATTCCTTCGTTAATATTGCCTATAAAGCAGTGAAATGGGCCGATAGTTGCGAACATCTTCTTCATCCCCCGTTTTGAGTATGGGAATAATTTCTGCAATCTTCCATTCGGGGGGAATTTTCCAACGATCAATGATTCATTGAATAAACTATACAAGGGTTTTAGTAAACTCCGACGAATAATGAAGATGATGCAGTCGAGAATCTATGACGAAGATACTATAATCATATAATTCAATGATATATCTAGATATACTTCAGTTACAATGGAAGATGATTTCGACGGATGAGAAATAATAGAATCGCTCCCCTCAAATCAATACCAATCCGACTGCTTCATACGCATCAACCGAAGTCAGAATGATTACGTCTACGTTGATACAATAAGCTAAGTGAGGGGTAGAAAGCGCTTCGTAACTGAAAATAATAAATTGAGGGTAGTTTTTCTACTAGAATGCGTAACGGGCCTCACTTAATATACCTCACAGTAATGAGTCTCATCAGAAAATAGTGTTTTCATTCACAATGGGAACGAGAAGATTTTTCATTCTAATGACAATCCATTTCAGGTTCGACTCTTCGATTTATCTTGGTTCTTATACATTGTAAAATATTCAATTTGATTGGTGTTGTAGTCACAAATCTGTCGATATGGAAATGAACGATGAAGGTATCTTGGAAATGTCATGCATTCTTTAACCATCATGGTCGAGTGTTCATGAGGAGAATCCAAGTTTCGAAAGAGGAACTGGGTGAATTTGGAGTGAAAGTTTCAATTCATTCAATATTCACTGCAGTAGCAAAGGGAAGATTTTTTTATATCATGATATTCTATGAAATCTGTCCAATATTGTGAACGTAATCTAGGAAATGAATCATTTTCGAATGACAGCTTTCGACAGCTATGACTAACGTTTTCCAAGTTTACGATATGAATTTATTGTTTCTGCATTCTTCGGGCGTTCGAACTTTCCGGGTTTCCAAATTTTGTGGAAAAGTACCTAATTAATGAGTGATACGTTATGTTCCAATTCTGATGCACCAGAATATCAATCTTTGTAGTTTGGCTTGGAATTACAACCTAGGATTTGGGCCATTGAGTTGAACATTCCGAAGTTATTTATCTCAGATAGGATCGATAATTTGAAATGGGAACTCGTATTCTAGATACTCAGTCGAATGTTATCTGTTCCCAAGTTACAGGGTTTTTGGATTCACACAACAAATGGTTTCCAATGAGTAGGTATCTGGAATTAATGCTGTGTGATGATTTTCACAAAGTCAGCAGAGTTCATCATCAACTCTATCAGGTATTATTTGGACAAAATTGGACCAACGAAATGAGTGCATCAATTTCTTGCAGAATGAATACCACTTCAGCTCATGCTTATTGGCATCGGAGATCGCTAGACCTTGAAGACTATTTCAGAGATCAGGAATCATGAAGTCTTCTCAAAGGAATGAAAAAAATCATCTTCGAAGATCACTCTATATTCATCAAAATATTGGAACATCCATAGTCACACAAACATCATATAATTATATTTTCCTTTCTTTTATGTACACAACCTCAGTTTATTTTGTATAAAGTGAAAATTATTCCTTTGTAGCACAACACAACAAGTGTTGAGTTACTCAGATGCTATTCCTATACACAATAGTTTGTAAATTGTATTCAAGTTGTAATCAAGTTATGACAATGAAGTTCCTATCATATGGAGGTGTGAATTTATAAAGTGAACTATTTTATCTATTCATTCTAACAGAGTCGTAGTTAATAATATATTTTCAATATGAGTTAGTTTCTATTCAATTTATTGTTATGGATGTTACCAAGTCCCCCTTGAATAAACGGATAGAAGAAGAATTTTTTATATTATTCGGCAGTTTATTGAAACTATCCAAACCCTTGAAAAATAATGAGTTCATACTGCTTCGTGAATTTGTCCTTGGAATGCAGAAATTGGTATTCGATCTGGTATTATGGTGATGTACTTCATTGTTCGTGATTAGAAGGTTTTCTAGATATGTTGGTTGCAATTTATTTATTATTTCGAATATAAATATCATAGTTAGATAGTAAAGTCGTTGAAAAACTGTAAGCCACCCCAATCTACAAAGCATATCTTGTATAGGTGTCATTCTATTGCAGCGTAGTATTTATTATTCGCATTCCACGATTCTGCAACTTTTGTAATTGGTTTAAATTGTTCTGATTAATAAGATATAAGAGAGTAGCGCAGAAATCATAATAAGGTTTTATTATGCAATTATAGCATGTTATTTTGGCATACATTGATAGTGAAGATGACACTCTTGAGAAAAAATACAGTTTTTTGATATTTTACTTATTACATAGTCAGCATGATCATTAAATGAAATTTTATTATCTACAATAAATCCAAAATACTCAATTTTACTCACAATTTCTACATCATTTTCATTGATTTCAATTTTGACTTGATTCGTTTCAATGTTATGTTGTTTATATTTTGTTCCAATGATCATCGCCTTAGTTTTATTGATATTTAGTTTCAGTTCATTTGTTCCAAGGTACAGCTCGATATTTTTCAATGAATTATTCATCTTTTCAACAGCGACTTGCAAGGTTTAATCATAGATATATATCAACGTGTCATCTGCAAAAAGGTTAATTACGTGATCTCCATGTACGTAATTGATATCATTTATATAAATTGGAAAAAAAACTAAGGGCCCTAATACACTGCCTTGTGGTAGTCCAAGATCATTTTTTTTCATCTTTTGCGAGTAGCACCCATTGATTCTTGTTATTTGACTCCTGAAACTGAGATAACTTTTCAAGCACTTCAAAACTATATCACCAATACCATAATATTCGAGCTTTTGGATTAATATATTTCTGTCTATTGTTTCGAATGCCCTTTTCAAATCCAATAATGTAGTAAAAACGTAATTATCTTTATCAATTTTTTCTTTCCAATTTGATATCGTATACTGTAAGGCAGACTCACAAGAATGTTTTTTTCTGAAGCCTGACTGACAACCTAAGAATAACCCGTTTTCATCAAAGTATTTGACGAGTACCTCATACACTGCTAATTCCAAAACTTTTTCAAGGGTTGGAAGAGTATTGATAGGACGAAAATTACACGATTCTATAGTATTATTAATTTTCGGTATTGGTATAACAGTGCTCGTTTTGAAGTGTTGGGGAAATTGTCCAGTTTGAAGAGACGTATTTATGAAGTTCAGTATCACATGTCCTGAGGTGTTGAATGTCTCACTTAGAAATTGACTGTTCATTATCTCAGATCTATTAATATTATTTATTGAAAATATTAAATTTTTCAACTGCGGCAAATCTAGCAGTTTGAATGAATTCAATTCACAATTAACTATATCAAAACTGTTTGAACTCCAATCTGAATCATATCATCATAACATCATATCATCAACGATATGATCAGAATCATATCAACAAGTTCCTTCCGTAGATGGAGGTGAAGTATTCCCAGTTATTACCTCAGGAAATGTAGGTGAAATTTGCCGAAAAGGGTATCATCTTTTTGTGAAGAAAAATATAATCAATCACCCTCGGTCAAGTCACTGAATTACCTCAAACTTCATCCGCAGTAACTTCTTGAAAAATTAGAATTGGGTAGCAACATTTGGGTTTTGTCATATCAAATTCGAATCCATCTATAGAATATCCTTTCAGAGATAATGGTGCATTTCATACGTATATATATAACTTTCAATCATTCGACTGGAAGTTTGAGACTGAGGCCTTTCTATTCATATTGACCATGAACGATAGAATCACCATGATTCAATATATGTATCTGGGAATATGAATCATATGTATTACTGAATGATCTTGCTCTCGTTACAATACTGAACCGTTAAATCCAAATAATTATGCTGTTCATAGTGACCATCCAACATTGTTATAGTGTAACACAATATCATCTTGCAGTGCCTCCAATAACCAGACACTTCGAATCGAATAGAATTTACGTTCATCATCCAACAATTAGATACCCAAAGGTTTGTATCTACTACAGATTATGTATCATGTATTTTGGAATCGACGAATTTCGATAATTCATGGTACTTCCGAATATTTATCATTGACTCAATTCTCAATCAACGACATTGTCTTGAGTTGTCGAATCAAATCCTCTCGGAATCAAAATACCTGTTATTTCGGAACGACAATTATGTCATGATTCCATGACGATCAATACACTCGATACTTGGGGATGTTATCCTACTATCAATAGAAAATATGAGAACTGGACAAAACGTATCTCCTTATGAGTCCAATACTGTCATCAAGCGATCATGTGCATCTCAGCGAACTCCTTTTGAGAATCGTGACAAAATCGTGACCTATCCTCTTTGATCAGGTCTTCTGATATCATTATCTGTCAACCCAACGAGTGCTCAAATTATCACAATAAACTTAATCAAAGGTTTTTGTCCCAGTTGCCCCTCCCGAATCGTCACAAAAAGGAAGCCAAGATATCATCTGTGATAAGGAGATGATCCCCTTTTTCTCTCCTTGATTTGATGAATGATATTGTGGTGAAGGAAGTTTGAATATCAACTGAGATAAATTTGATAACATCAATGAGGACAACATAGTTTGATGAGTTCATATCTCTCTATGATAACATCCAGGGTTGATACACTGTAATATACATAGGTACTAGGTCACTATTATAAACCGCTTCTCATTCATATGAATTTTTGTATCATCAAGCAATTGATACCTTGACTGGAAGGAGATGTCATGACTTCTGACTAAACCTTGCAGGATTGGCTTATGCATTCAGAGGTATTCATAGATCCATAGAGAAAGGCAACTCAACAATTGTTGAATTTCTGTAGGATACACCTACATTGTCTCATGGTTTTCATTGGAACTAGGACACTCGAAGGATTCTATGTGTCTTGAGAAACCTTAGTGAACACAGAAAACTCATGAGCAGTTTCCCTACTAGCTATTTATATTCGACAAGAACACATTCTAGTAGACAGATCCCGATGAATTATCTTCAGTTGAAATATAATATACTGAAACCATAGATAACTCTAATTCAAGCCATCAAGTATCTGTTCATTATCCAATCCTGATGGAATTTTCAAATGTCATCAATTACAAATAATATATGTTCAAGCTTTCCAGTCATGAGTTGATAGTGAGTATCTTCGAAATATATGCACAAAACATCCTGTACGAGAGAATTATCCTGGTTGGAAATGAGTGCTCTATTTTCAGTTGGAAATCAATACATGAATCATTTCACGTTAAAGATTCTAATACTTTCGAATTCATATTCTGACACAGGTGAGAAAGTTGCAAATATTTTCGTTTACACTAGTTACGTGATACTTGATGTCGCAGTTTACCGTTCAGATTGCGAAAAGGAGTGATCTCTTTAGGTTTGATAAATGTCTCAAACACTTTGACGCGTTTCATTGTATCATCATGTGGGATGAAGCAAGTGAATGGACTTGGAATTTGAAGTGACAGAGACTTGAATATCTTCCTTAGATATCCTCTGCAATTTCCACATATGAACAAAAGAATCCTGGGTGGAATATATTAGAGTCGTATGAAGTCTTTTAGAATCGAGAAACTTTCCATCAGAAATTTTGGAACCGGTTTATGGAAGTTTTTCCCTAACTGTAGGTTGATGATTGTGAATTCCCAGAGTTTTCCATCCATTTATATGTGGTTATTTTTCGTTTCGATGGAGAACTACTTTAGTTGGAGAACTTTGCAGTTGAAAAGAGGATTAGCTAGCTTTGTTCACGAATTGAATGCAGAATGTTTTCCCATGAGAAAATTTGGCAATCTTCTTATGGGGAAGATGATGATTATTCACTTCATGTGCATCAGCTGTGATCTGAACTCTCACCAAAGTGGTATTCAAGCGGAAATAATAGTTATATCAGTTCTGCGGTAATTATTCAAAGTATTGTGTTGATCTATTGAACTCGGCGAGATGGAAAACAATTTTCCAGAACCCTTTTTGAAGTTCATTTTTCAGCTTTTTATGGGATTTTCTCTCCTCGTTTCTAAAAAATAGAGTAGAAGTTATTAAAAAATATTGCAATATATTTGTAGTAAGGACAGATTTAGGATCTGTCCCAAAATGTCACTGCGCTTGAAATTAAACCTTTAGATACCTAAAAGAGAAATTCTCTATTGGTCAGTGACACCTTGTTTTTAAAAAAATTTTTGGAAATACAAATATATTTAATAATAATAAAACCTCTACTTATCTTGGTGGACGTTTCGGGAACGAATCTGCTCCCGTTCTCAACACAATTGAAATATTTTTCTTCGTAAACTTTTTTCGATGTTTCCGATTTTGACACTGAAAAGTGACAATTTGGCTGACGGAGGAATTCTGGTTACAAGGTGTTTTCATTAATTGATATCGAATTCTCCATTTTCATATTCAAGTTTCAGAAGTGGATGCCAAGTTCTATCTATATCAACTGAACAAGAAGCAATATTATTGTCTCCGTTCAGGAGAATGCAAGCAGACTCTTCGATTTTTAATAACTTCTACTCTATTTTTTAAAAACGAGGAGAGAAAATCCCATAAAAAGCTGAAAAATGAATGTACCACCTCCTCGAAGAACTTACAGACTTTTTGAAGTTGTTGCTATCTATCAATAGATCTGCTATAATCATTGAAGGCACGGTCTGACAGGACTGCTGCACCAAACATTTTTTTGATAAATAGCCAGCGATATGAACTATAGTTCATTGCCATGTGTACTACTGGTATTTCTGTGAAAACTTCCAGTGAATGGATATTCAATATTCAAAGAATCATATTCATAGAGTATTGATATTACCTAGCACCGTCAACTAGGTCAAAGGATCAACTGAATATTTTTTTGACCGCCCTGGAGAACTGTATTGGAGTTAGGTTTCTCGCTTTACCAGAACAGTTTTTGACTTCGCCAAAAATTTCTCGAGACAATCTTCTTTAGGATTTCCCGTTGATGAAAATGTATATTTCTCAGATATTATTGCATCCCACAAAGGTTTTACTGATTTGATGGTTACTTTTCTATCCTCACATGGATTTCATTCGACTAGGTTACAGTTTTTCGAAAAGTATCGACAATTTCTTTTCTTCAATGAGTTTTCGAAGTTTCCCAGGGATTACCAATATTTATATCATCGTGCAAATTAGAGCATTGAAGGTATTCAGATGGCATGTATTCAGTGAATCTGAAAGATCATTCATCATTTCATTCAAATCTGAACACAACTTTGCATTATGGATAGAATATGCTAGTAGTGCATTGCATTGTAATGAAGTGTTTTCTCACCAGCTTCATTACTAGGCTTCGGTGTATGAGCCTCATATGAGAAATGAGGTTAAGGCCATTTTAGAGTCACCCTGTAAACCGGATTGACAAATTCATGAATCAAGGAGCTCCTTTGGCTAGTATTTTGAGCCACCCAGAGAGCCCTACCCCAGACTAACCTTGTTTAGCCCCGTTGCACCCTGCTACGGGTAATCAACTTCATGACACCCCTGCCTCCGTTTTGAAAGCACTACCAGGCTAATGATTTCGTACATATCATGTTCAGACTCTTGATATTAGTATTGGTAGGATTTGATTGCATAATGACCGTCCAGAGCCCTGGGAAATAAGAAGTCCAGTATGCTATCCGTTTACTTGCTTTATTCATCTTGCAATGATTTTTGCATCCGGAAATCCTGATCAACCCAGAGACTAAGACTTCTTATTGCCTATGGAGAGTGTATTCATGATTTTGGAAATAGTAGGAATGGTTTTCATACCTGGAAAGACATTTCAAGGCCATGTGATATTGTTTAGGTCATAACTTTGTTATCCTTCGTAATTTTGCAATCAAATTCGCTCAGTAGCACGAACATGGAATGCCAAGCACTTTGATACTACCAGTTTTGAGGAAAAATGATTTCCACCGCAAGTTTCCAGACCCAAGGTCAAGTAGTGTTCACTTTTTCCTTGAGAAAAAAAATCATGGTCAGCTTGAGGCCAGACCAGCCCGACCAATCAGAATCCCGACCTCGCTCTGTTTTTTGCCAAACCTGAAAAAGTATAAGTAGCAAAATCCAGAGGCCCGAGGACATACAATTGGCAGTGATTATTCTGATTCCGATTCTCGATTCTAATTCTGATTCTCATTCTTACTCATTGATTTTCGATTCAGTCCGATTCTTACCGTTTGATTCAGTTCGTATAACCGTTATAAAAAGTGATCGAGGTGCTCGAAGTTTTTCCTGTATTTACATCCCGTTTTTGTGTTACACAAAGTTGAAAAAGGGAGCCAGAGCTTCTTCTGCCGACGATTCACTCGTGAAGTATATTACCAGTCAAGTGTGAGTTAACTGCATTTTGATTTCACTGCATTTTCTCATCTTCCTATCAAACTGCAGATTAACTTTATAGATCAAATAATTTTCCAGTAAAAACCCAGTTGTTGTGACATTTGTCGTGACGTTTGACAGCGGCCAGTTAATAGGGAACTGCACCAGTAGATATATGTGGTTAGGATAATCTACCCTGAGATTATTTGATCTGTGGAATTTTGCTATCTATGTGACTGACACCTGTCGACATATTCTGTCATCCTAATTTCCTCGTGGTCATATTTTCTTGGTTATGATAATAATCATTGTGAGAGATGAATTCGATATGTTCATTGTTTCCAGTGAATAAACCTGTTTGAGTGTGAATTTTAGTTCTGATTATTTGTTCTGAGTGATATACCAAACACCCGCAGCAACCCGTATACCAGGGTGAAACCAAGTGGGTGAACTTAAAGCCCTCACCCCCTTGTGATCTTTTCATAGTCCAGAAGGACTTCGACCCCTGGCATACCGTCGCTTCGACTGTGTTGCTACCTAGGCCTCCCAACAAATCCTGGTTGGGAAAAAGTGGAGTTCACCACTATAATCCAACTGGCGCTCGAGGCAACCCCGGTCTATCCTAGATATAGACATACCCCGTCGAGCACCACTCTAGTAACACCCCCTCAAGAAGGGGAAGACGTTACAGCATTGGTTGCATATCTTTTGGGCACCAAAAAACTGAAATGCCACCTCCTGCTTTACTCATACATCCTTCAGCAGAACACAAAACGATTGCAATCAGTTCAAATAACAAAACTATAAAGGAATGTATAGTTTTGAATCGCACCGCACATTATATTATTGGAAATCTAACCCGATCCAATCAGTATACAAGCAATAACAGACGGTATGAGCGTGAGAGCCAATTAGAGCCAGCTCGTGGACGGGTCAAGGAGGGAAAATTCCGGACGACACTGAGAGTGGATCTTCTAGTCCTGATAACTACGACTAACACAGTTTCCTCAGATTTATTTCATTCATTTCATTTAGTTATTTCGTTCATTTCAGACACATTCCATCTCAGTGAATCGATTCACATCTTCATCACATATTATCATATGATTCTATGGAAAATAAAAGAGAAATGTAGTCAACGGAAAAAAATAGGTTTATTAACTCAAGAACACTGAACCTTCGTGAATATTACGAGTCGTGTGCGATTCGCTTACTTCGAATGGTACGATCCATGCGTAATTTTCAGACGTTGCTGTCAAAGTTACAGTATGTTTGTCGTCAATTCAATGAGTGTTCATTATTCATGTTGATTCTGAAGTCGTAAATATTACGAGAGTTCTCACTCAATGAGTGATAACGACGTACCATTCATTTCAGAACGCCATGTCTAGTAACACAAGTTGACACAATCATGGGAGGAGGAGATAGTGATGAGAAACAAATACAAAATTCAGCTAGCGAATATGAAAATGATATTGTAGAAATCTTAGAAGTCGATAATGGCAACGACGAAAATTCAAGAAACAATAATATCGTAGCTTCACAATGTTTACTGAATAACTATGTGAATCAAGAAACAGATCATCAAACTAGTTCAACTCCCCCCCTCGGTTTCTTTCCCTGCTCCCATCCATAAGGATTTCCATCCATCGAACTGGATAAAATCCCTCATGGACTTGCCATCCTCCCCCACTCCTCCTGAAGTGGTCCTCACGTCACTCTTTTTGTCCACCATCATGACAGGTGGACATAAAAGTGGGAGCAGAGCTTTTTTACCTTCACGGTCGCCCTTTCTGCTACTAGTGCGCTCAGCCTGAGGGGCTTTTAGAGCGTCTTTTCTTCGTGTGGGGCGAATGGTTTCGGAACTAGCAACAACTGTGAAGCAGTTGTTGTCTGTGTTTGTGGTCCCGCTGTGGCTTTTCGTGTTGCATCCTGGTTTCCCAGCGGTTCCACTAGTAGGCCGAAGTGTGTCGTGTGAATGTGTCTGTCTGGGGCTTTTTAGGGGGTAGCCCGATGCGTGTGTGTATGTTGCAAGTTTATCTGGCTTAACTTTCATCGTTTAAGCAGAATATACTTCGGCCTTTTCCCTACATGTATAAAAAATGCCCCTGCCCCCGTGTATGGGTGGCAGTGGTTTCTTCGTCGGATCACTTTCTGCAGGTTCCAGAGACTAGGTTCATTAGGATCTAAATCCTGAATGAATCTGTTCCACCTGTCGTTAAAGTGGCTCGACAGTCGAATCAAATCAAATCAAATCAAATATACTTTATTGTCAAAGATTGATACATCTTATGGACAAAGCAAATATAAAACTATAAACAAATATAAACTATTTGTCCTATTAGCACTAAGTGCTAATAGGACAAACAATACAAAGGTAATACAGATTGAAATCTCAAAATGAAATAATAGTCAATCAATGAAAATACACAGAGAATAGGCATTTATAAAATCAAAAAACATCTCAAATTCTTTCCAGTTGTTCTTTAACTTGTCTAGTCAAGCGGTATTCCTCCCACTTGTCCTGTGGGGCCAACGTTCTCTGGGCTAATCTCTTAGCCCTCTTCTTCTCCCTAATGAGGTCCTTCATCTCCTGGGGAAGTTCGCCGTACTTGCTGAAGCGACGAGCGCGTCTCAGCGTGGTGCTCTCGTCGAGTGCCCTCGAGATGTCATCTTCGAATTCCGTGATCGCTGTTTCGATATCCTCCTATTATGATCGTTCGCTTTCCTCTTGGCAGGAAAGCGTTGTGCAGTAGATGTTGTGGTCGGCAGTAGGCTGATACGATGCGAATGCTCCCATGATTCCAAGTGTGAATAATGGTGGCTTCGATCGTAAGCAGTCCGTCTGGTGTGAGTTCGCTATGGTAGTCTATACCTTTTCTGATCATAATAGCAGTTCCTCCTGAATTTCTTCTGCAATTATTTTGGTGGATTTCTTAGCCGTGCATCTTAAAGGTCAAATTCTCGTCTAGCTTGGTTTCCTGCAGAGCGAAATGTCTATACTCACCCGTTCTAGGATTTCGCCGATTTCGTGGCTTCGCTCCCTGACGGAGTCCGCATTCCATGATGCAATCGTCAGTGAAGATGGTATGATAGGCCGTGTGCTCATAATGAGGTTCCATTATTTTGCATCGCGACCATCATTGCTTGCATTGCTGCAAACATCTCCGTCATCTGTTCCAACATCGTGGCGTTGCTATCCGTTTTCTGGTTCTTAGCTACTTGAGCGTAGCTAATTCCTTGGGCGGGAGCTCGGCGTTGGTCGGGTGTCGGTGCTTGCCTGCGAGCGGATGCTGGGGCTAGAGCCTGCTTTGGAACAATTGGACGCCTTGAGGTTGTCAACTTCAGGTAGTAGGTGCACCCCTTGTAGTTGGCCGGGTGGCCGAGGTTGCAGTTGGCGCACTTTGCCGGTGAGCTGATGTCCTCAGGACATTCTGTGGCGCGGTGGTTTTCTTCACATCTCACGCACCTCACGGTGACGGTGCATCGAATCTGTCCGTGGCCAAATTTCTGGCACCGATAGCATTGTGTGGGACCTGCCTTTTTGTTTTGTTTTGTCATTTGGCTCACGGACTTCGGGTTGAAGCCCTTGGCTTTCAGGTCTTCTCCGATCTCGTCTGGGTCGGTGCCTCCTGGGATCCCTCGGATTACTACGTGTAGTAGTTTGTCATCAGGCAGCATGTATGTGTGGAACTCGAGATTTCACTCGGTGGAAAGATTAATGAAGGACCGATAGTCGTTCGGAGACGTTGGGAAGATGGATATACCATCTTCCGTGTTCTTGGCCCTATTGTATTTTATATTTTTAATTTGGGCATATTTGCTTACCTGGCCCCAAGCATCCTTGTTCCGGAGAACGATGGACGGCGGAACCCTTTCCGTGGTGCCTTTTTCCATAGGCTCGTCAGTCGGGGCGTCGTTCGTGGGGGTAGCGGTCGTCTTCTTCGGGGCGGGCTGTTCACCAATTTCTGGGGAAGTTGGTGAAATTGCTTTGCGATTCTTCGAAACGCGTGCCCCGTGGTTTTTTGCCACTGTGGTGGCAGGTGTTTGTTTTGGCTTCCTCTTGCGAGGAGCCACCTGTTGCCAGATGTCGCCATCTAGCGTAGCGGTCGTTGGTGCTTTAACGGGCTAGGCCGCGTACATTGGTGCGGGCAAAGTTTCGAGCACGGCCACGGGCGAGAGCGCGGGAAGGACACGGGCTCAGCCACGTGCTTAGTCGCAGTCAGTTCTGCGGTCACCAGAACTTCCGTCGGTGGTGGATTGCCCGTGAGTTTGCACACGAACTCCACCAGTCTCCGAATGTCCTGTTTACTTACACTTACGCAGTAGAACGACGGTATCCTCCATTGCCCGTCTTTTCGACCTTGACCGGTCTCTCTTCTCGTCCTCATCCTGGGATGAGGCTTTTTAGTCCGACTCCTGTAGGCGGCTTCCATTTCTAAATGGATTTTCCTTGGAAACACCTAAATTGCTTACCGGCACACTGCATAATTTGTCTGAAAAAGAGAATAAGTATTTGGGTTTCATACAACCCGTTCCTAGAAATTCAAAGGATCAGATATATTTATACAGATTTGTTTCGGATTGGGGTTTCCCTCCGTCCGTACGTTAGTGATCTAACTCCGGTCAGAAAGGTGTGCACACAAATCACAAAACTGAAAAATGATATATGAACGCTATGATGAACACTCACTATGATGGTGAAGGAAACAAACATACCAAAATGGGGGAGTCGTACACTGAAGTCGGAGGCTGGATTCCTTTGAGCGGCAAGCACTATTCTGGAATCCTGCAAACTTTACAACACTGCACTGATTGTTTCTGGGGGCTGTTTTGGTCGTGTAACTCCTTTTCGCAGAGAAGAAAGTACTGGTACTCCTTTCCAGAAGTATTTTCCAATCTTTTCACTGCTACGAAGTCTAACTATTGTCACACACTTGGTCCGAAAACTAAATGGGGAAGAAAGTTTTCTCTACAGGTCTCTCCACGTGCACGCAATTGCGTGAGTTGATATAAATCAACTCACACAGATAGTGTATCCGTAGGATAAGCAGCAAGAACGAAATCTCAATCACATTCAAATCCGAAGAACACTCACAATTCACCAACACTGGAAGGACGCTCTGGTCGCACGTCTGCTCAGCTCAAGCACTGGCATTCGAATGCATTTTCTCATCTTCCCCAAAACGCAAATTCATCTTGGCCGGCAGTACCATTCGCATGTTTGCAGTTCAGCTCCCAAACAGAAGATGGATCTCGCAAAAGAGAGTTATTCGCATAGTCGGTATAATTACTGCAGTCACAAATTCATAGACTTCTCTAGAACATAGACAAGGTCAAGCTGCTCACTCACACTTTTTCAGACTCGAGACCTGTCTACTATCGCTATACGAAGTATCATTCGTCAATAGAACGACAAATTTGTGGAAGTCTCTCCTGATGCTCACGATTTCCAAACTTTGAAGACGAATCGAAAAACCTCCCTCGTTTCCCGACGTTTCACTTTTGGTTTACACGATCTTTCACGAGCATTATGAGTATTTTTCATGTTGTTGAGAGATGGAAAAGACGTTATAATCATCATGATTGAAGAACTCATATTCCAATAGCCACTAAGAATTATCAAATGTGTCATGATCAACCAATCGAATGTAATATCAGACGTTATGATCGATGATGAGAGATTACCAAGTAGTTTCAATGAATCATGCAAATGCATTGCTTTGCATGATATATTGCAGATATATTGCAGATACTAACATATATGTGTTTCTTTCAACACAAAGTCATTCCAAAATGGTAAGATTTGGCCAAGAATCTTGAGGAGGTATAGTTGAAAATGTCCAGAGTTGCAATCCGAGGATGAGTTTTATATAAATCTTTCTAAAACATATCGCAGTATTCCTCATAGAGAGAATGCAATTTCAGGAAAGCATCATCAGGTCGATACAGTTTCGAGAAATATCAGTACTCACATCACAGAAATATACGATTAAGGAATGTCCAAGTTACGACATCTCTGTTGCCATGAACAACAGTCAGCAAGAGGTAATTGGTAAATAGTACGGTATTGGGAGGTGGTTTGAAACATTTGTTCTCGATATTCATTTGATCAATATGATGAAAAATAATAGTAGTGAATAAATTCGGAAATATTTTGGAAACTGCTCTTTCGTGAAACGATCACGTATGTTTTCATTGATGAAGAACTGAACTCTTGTGTATTTACCTCCGATGGAATCAGTAATGAGAGTTAATTCTTGCGAATATAGTTTATTGCTTGATGGAAACATTGGAATGATATTCTCCTCTCGGTGAAGCTCCTCACAATTTTGTTGAATCTAGCATAGGACACCCACACCGTATATCCAGAGATAGATCCGCTACTTCAACCCGTGTTCTTCTTCGAAGATATCATAGATATCAAATATTTTCACTTGTTGTTTCGACATACTATAAAGCAGAAGAATGATGGAAACAATCACTCTTATCGTTTTCTGATTTTGAACCACCCTTTTCGATACAGTCTAATCTTAAACACGCTTCCTTCGAATCCACCACAGCATCGATGTCGTGTAATTTATGCCAAGCTACCCCTTGATTGCCATTTCCAGCACTATCGGCAGAGTAGTTTTCGTTGTAAGCCCTCGATCCCCTACAATTTTATCGGTTTTTGTTTTCGTCGGAGCAGAATTATTGTCGCCAAGTCGGCAGTCCCTCTCGAACGATAAAAAATTGCTGGCGCAGGTACAGTTGTGATATGAATTGGACTCCAAAGATATTGATTAATTTCGCCACACACAAATCTGGATATCTATTCAGGGGACTATGTTAATTCTTCATTTTACATTATTTCATTCGTCCCAATGGAATGAATTAGTAGAATAATATCATGATCTCTCGATGAATTCAATGGACGTTTTCTCTTTATGATGGCAAAACATCAGCCAATAGTGGATATTGAAGATATGATATTGATTTCGGTTCATCTTTCCTTCCAGATGGGATAACTTGATAGAACACCACTGAACAACTGAACAATCAATTTCCATGTACTCAGAAATATATAGGTACTCAAAATATTCGTTGAATAGAACGATATTGGATATGGTAGTGAACACAAAATGATGAAAAACTGTCCGTTAAGAAAATTGAAATATTTGTATTCATTCTATTCATTCTCTCCTGCTCAGGAGGATTAATCTGATCTTGATGGATTAGATTAATTCAACGAATTGAGATATTTTCTTGAGTCATCCGCTCATTTGCAGAATGAACGACTAATTGAATACACAGGATGTTCCTCAGGAAGTGATTCGGATTAGAGAATCTAGAAGTATATTATACAGTATAGCATAGTATCTATCTGGCTATTTTCCTCTGGATGTTTCGAATGTAGACCCCGAAATAGTCAGAAATAGTTCTGAATGAATTTCAGTTCCTATAACTTGTAATTGAGTCTGACCGTTTTCGAAATATTTCATATTTCGGTTTGTGAATATTGTCCCCACCATCTGATATCTATATCTTCCTTTCAGATCATGATTTCAGTTTTTCCAATGGAATAGAATTCATAGCACTTCAAGGTTATGAGGTTATTAGCGTTATACTACTAAGGAATTCAGTGTGTATGAGCTCAGTTGATGAGATGAGAGGAATGCATAATCCATATACATGTAAGTGTTTATAGCTTCATGAAATTCAAGAGAAAACATCGAATGAGAGACTGTGAGATATATTTTCAATTTTTGACATAACTCCGATCCTAAAACATTCACAGCACCTCCTTGTATAAATTCCCTTCACCGATTGATTTCCCCATGGTAGTGCAACCCCTAGCGATAATAAAAAAATAATAAAATATACAAATGTCGATACCTTATCGCGCGATACATCACAAACACACAATAAATAAGGAAAGTAATTATTTTTTTGTACTTCCGTTCGTGAAATATCGCTAGGAGATGGGGGAATCGGTTCGCGAATGAAATTTTGTCATGTCTGAAGCGTCAGTTAGCGGAGAGCGTTCATTTTCTGCGCTTATTTATGGGTTTCCCGATGAAGATAGGAAGAATTATGTTGTATCTGGTTCTGGAATGGTATTCGGTTGGTGATATTTTGTAGAAAGTCGCTTGATTTGTTTCTCCGAATGGAATGATGAACAAGATCGTCTGAAAAAATATGCAATACCAATAGTATGTATACTCGTAGTCATTCTGCAAAGACGAGAAGTTATTGACATCATTTTGACCAAATATCATAATCTCATCTTCTGTTCCGAAGAGATGAGTGATTGAGTGAATAATCGATCGATGATGAGTGATCTCTCGAATTCTGAGATGAATATATATTGGAGAATTAAAGTTTGGATCTTTTCAGTATTTGCTTCAAATAAGTCGAAGTCGAAAGTATACGGAAACTCATAGTTTATACAAGTCAAACAATATAACCGATACACTTTGGAAGATTTCACAATGCAATACTGCGAAACTTTGTCGAGAAGCTACCGATGATGAAAGACAAAAAGAAATCACTATTATCAATCATAATCGTCAAAGCATTATTGTCAGTTTCCTTCCCAACATTCATATATTCCTAAATCATCCGAAATATAGTTACAGTCGTTATTTCAATTATAATTCATCGAATCCTGCATCGCTTAACATCGTTATTATTACATTTGATGTAATAACATTCGTAAAGTCCAATTGCCAAATCTACCGAAACTTCTATAAATGGGTATCACGCTCAAACTTTGCTTGCGTTCCGAATGAACTAAATGTTTAAACTTCAATTATCGAAGAAATATTACCAGAAGTTCCTTCCAATGTGGAGTGGATTGAACCACGCTTGATAAATTCCCAATCAGATATAAAACCTGAGATCTTGGAATTTCAAATTGGTAGCTCCATCAAATCATCCAATAATACAGCGTATATGTTATATGGATAGCATGTAGTGATTGAGAATCAGTTTTCTTTCATCACCTAACTCTGTAAAGGCAGATAAATCATTTGTGACGATATCATCTTGAATAACGATAGTGTCTTGTCTACTTAATACATTTCATCGAAATGATCGAATGATCCGTTATATTCATCAACTTGTTACACATTGAGAACGATTCATGCAACTTCAACTGAAATGAATGTGAGATTCAAGTGAATTCTAAGCTGATGAATGACTGGTGTTTATGCGAAACTATTCAAGGAAACTAACGAATCACTAGAGATGGAAATTCGTTCAGGTTTATGTCGAAATTTCAGTATCTGAATGAATGAATATAAGAAGTATCATATGTATTTCGGAATTATCGATTGAATTCCAAAATTCGTCATATCATTTTCAATTCCGAAGTTCATCATTTCAGTATCGGAACTCGACATTTATATTTCGAAAGCAGTCTACAATAGTCTGAATATCATTACAATCTGTATATCTAGTAACTACATGATGATTGAATCATTAGTTTTCAAATTGATTCGATGAATTCAAAATACAACAGTTCACTTTACTTATACAATACTTTTTGAAATTAAAATTACTATCCTGAGAAACAAATTATATACTCATGAATCCAACAAACAATTCTGAAATTGAAATGATGGTTCTTGACATTCTGATGACTATTCGGAAATACAACTTACTCTTTTCGAACTACAATTGGAAAAGGTTAGATTGATACCTGAAAAAAAAAAGTATCTGAATTAGCTAGCTGAACATAAGATAACCATGTTGGAGGCATGCGCTGTATGGCTTCCATAGTGGAATTGATTTTTCAATTTCTTGGGTGAATACTGGTTGAATATCTCAACAGGAAATCAAGTTGATTCTGATTCCTCAGTTTCTTGCATTTCCACTTCCACTTCATCTCACGGTCTTATATCAACAGTTTCAGTGTTGAATTCATCTCAGTTAGAATATGTGCTTCCATGAATCAACCAACACCAACAGAACAATCAACTGATTCATATCAAGACATACTCAAAAGTCGCAACGTTATTAGTGTTCACATCATTTATACAACATTATTTCTTCATTTTTCTCCTCTTCATTTTATGGAAGTCCGAAGTTACTGAAGTTGTTCAAAGTGAATCAAGGTTTGCTCAAGTTATATCTTGTGCATCAAACCATTCTGATGAATTATGTCATATAAGAAATCAAACTACCTACACTTTAGTGGAACTCCCTATTGATATCATTCCGTTGTTCCGATCCTCATTCGAATTCCAAGTTTATATGTTCGCGAATACTTCCGTAGCTACTTCCAACTCCTTAGTTACTAACTAAAACTTGTACAACCCAATCGGAAGTTGACCATGGTT
Organism: Gastrophysa polygoni; assembly: GCA_963576655.1. Classification (NCBI taxonomy): domain Eukaryota; kingdom Metazoa; phylum Arthropoda; class Insecta; order Coleoptera; family Chrysomelidae; genus Gastrophysa; species Gastrophysa polygoni. The sequence continues at coordinate 18,637,670 of OY755082.1, forward strand.
AAGACAGAACTTGGAGAGTTTTGGGGGCATTCAATATGCTAAACGAGCAGAGGATGGGTTTCCGATAACGATGTTCTTGTTAGATCAGACGATGAAACAATTGGGAAATCACTATCACATTCACATGTGTGAATAGATCTTTGAATGAGATGACAGTCGGTTGGGAAGTGACTTGTCTCCAGATGACATATCATCATCATGAACTACAAACTACAAATGATTTGATAACATAATGCATTATCTTTAGAAGTGGTATGTAATGAGATTGAGAATGAATTATAGGGAGGTTTGGATAACCTAATGAAAACCTGAAGAAATGTGAATCGAATGAAATCGTTGCCGCACTGGATTTGCTGATATTGCACTGCAATGAGATAAAAAGGAAATTATATTGAATTATTCTGGGTGGATCTGTTTCGTCTGAGACAATGAAGAGTCACTTAAAAATGTTTGTGAATGGGACACTACTTTTTTCATCATTCGACAACACGAAAGTGATCCAGCGGTGGAATGTTGGGAGAGAGGAAATGAATCGGAACTTTCGTTGGAATTTCTTGAGCATCAGGAAAGACTTCACTCACTTACTTGACTACCGATTGAATAGAAGAAACTCATGGATATTTCCATTCAGTAGTGGCTTCAGAAACTAGAGAGAATATACATTATTATATATCTGTCTCATCGGCAGTTGTGAACAAGGTAGTCACTTACTGAAATCTCATTCCTGACAATTCTTTTTTCGAATCAACACAGACGAAATTCTTGGATCTAGATGTTTTCTCTTTATCCGTATACTAACTTTGAGTGTGGAATATTGTGTTTTCGATATCCTCAGATCAAACAAAAGAGATTCCCGTCGATAACTTGCATTGTTTTTCTCCATCTAGGTGTTGATACAATTCCTGGGAAATTGCAACGGAAATATATCGTGTATATAAGTTCCGTTCTTTGATACGAGGATTTCGGTTCCTGATTGTAGTAGACAGCATCAGCGCGCTCAGTGTTTATTGTAACAAAATTGGTTTTCGATCATGTCGGCTCAGTTTATTTTGGGCTACCGTGATAGAGCACACAAAACCTCACAAAGAAATGAAAACAGGATGTATGCATTTTCAATATTACTGTACACAACGTTCTCCAAACTCTGATTGGAATACGTTTTTGCAATATTTGCATGAAAACATAACTATTGTTTGTTTATTCTCCAGAGAAAATATCGGAATTGGTGAAAAACAGAGAGAGAGATCGATCATACGACGATAGGGACTTTATTATTTGTCAGCAATTGAACTAGGAGAATTTCCAGAGATCTTATCCAGAAGGAAAAAAGCAAGTACTTTACAGGTGATGACCTATAAGCCTAATGAACCGTTGAGACTTGTCTGGGTGTCTAGCATAAAGTTCCTCAGAATCAACATCTAGTTGAACATGAATTGAAACAGTCATCAACAACTGTCAGGTGGAAATATGCAGCAACTTCCCCTCGATTCAAAAATGAATGAGATATTGTCGATGTGCGGATATAATTACCTCAAAAAACACCACTTTGGATGCTGCTTAGAAAGAGTATTCTCAGTTGGAGGAGCTGAAATAGATATGGAGGAATCTGTCAATAACACAGAGAAAATATGGATGATTTTGAAAATCATCGAAGAATCTTGGAATGGCCCTATGAATGTGAAACTTTTTTTCCATTTGACCGAATTTGTTTCCAATATCTTTCTCAAGATCCACATGCTGAGCCTCCTCGTTCTGGGTACAATGTGCAATTTCAGCTGAACAAACTAGACGAACACTGCACATTGAGCATCATTCATCTAAAAATGGCAAATTTGAGGAATTCTCTGCCTAGGGGAATATTTATGATGATTACGATCTTCAAATTATCGTGCAATATTCCTGTGACTTCCAATATACCCCTGCTGGCTCACACGATCTCACACGAACATTAAAGGTATTCCTTTTGCGTTGTCGGATGATGAAAAAAATCTGTTCCAGGGTCTCGAATTTGGAAATATTCATTCCACAGGTTTCAGATAAAATTTGCGATAGCTTTCAATTCATTCAATGATCAATTTTCAACTCACCGTATTATGGTGTGATCGAATACATCTGTTCCTATAATCCAACTCAACTTCATTCTGGTACTGTTTGCCCTTCTGGATTCATGTTTTGTGATGAGTTACAGAGAGAATCCTCTCAAACATAGGATTCATTTCTGCTAGAAAATATGTTTCCTTCCAAGAGTGCAGAATGCGAGAGTAGCATTTTTCTCAGCTAGATTGAGTTATTCTACTCTGCATGTTCCGCATAACAAACATGTTTGTCACGATTCTCCAGATACCATGCTCTTCGCAAAATGACGCTAATATTGTAGGTGAATGTGCTTTCCAGACTCCACTGTCCAATCAGTATAATATTTCGAATACTTTCATTTCCATGCTGCCTGTGTTCACTATGGAAGCGTCTCATTCATTTTTTCATTCACTCGACTGGAGTTGAATATTTCGATGTTGATGAAACTTGCTGCAGGATTTCATTACCATTGTACGTAGTTGGATACGTACAACGGACCATATCAGCACCACTTCTGTGTTTTCGAAAATCAAAAATTCTTCCGAGAATCTCCTCCTATACACAAGAGTGTTCTTCATGAGTCAGTATATTATTATCAATGGGATACCGATAGAAAGTGACCGTTCCCACAACGGTTCCTCACGAGAAATTGCAATTTGTTAATCAGAATAGGCGCGCTAGAATTTGGAAGCTCTGTATATTTCACTAACAGTCTAAGGTGAGATGGTATATCACTAAGAATATTTTTCAAAACAGAGTTTTGACGTTTCTTTCGACAATATACAATCACAACGTATTCTTCGAACACGAAATCAACTCAACTGAAATCAAGCAATGATTTTGTTTCCTTCGTTCTATATGTAGTTTGGAAGGGAGCCGTCTTGTT